>JAEAOA010000505.1:0-547500 GCA_016746295.1 Potamilus streckersoni
TCTGGTATAATTTCAAGTGGGGTATCATTAAATCCGTTTTTGTTAATCATATCCGGTATTGATGTTTCACTTACTGCGGCGTGTAAAAAAGTAGAACCAAAACTTTTGATAAAAAGCACGGTTGTTTAACATCTTTAAAAACTTACAAGAAACTACTTGATCAGATCCGATCTTACCTACGAGGAGTTCAATATAATATGGATGATTTATTATGTGAATTTCGTATTATTGACAATATATTAACAGACATTCTACAAATGAGGGTTAGCAAGTATGAAAAAAATTATCAAAAAAATATGAGTAACGTAAAATTTTATCTAAACTTATAAAATAATGTTTGAAAAATTAACATAATCTTTTCCAACTAAAATTTTATCTAAACTTTAGACATAATATCATTTCCCTTTCTCTAATGCGTATTTTAATTTCCTTCTTGTTAACTGAAACGTTCTAATGCACAATTTAATTTTTATCCTGTTATCTGATAAAAAACTTGTGGTAGACTAATTATAAAAAACATTTGCCGTCTATAGAATAATCGTATTCCACGCATGTGCTGTTCTAACAAATTCATCACCTCTGTATGACAGAGCTTAACTGTGGGATAGGAGTCTTTGAGCTAAAATCAGCCTTTTCCCTAAACAAAATTCATCACCTCTGTATGATAGAGCTTACCTGTGGGATAGGAGTCGTTGAGCTAGAATCAGCCTTTTCCCTAAACAAAATTCATCACCTCTGTATGACAGAGCTTACCTGTGGGATAGGAGTCGTTGAGCTAGAATCAGCCTTTTCCCTAAACAAAATTCATCACCTCTCTATGACAGAGCTTACCTGTGGGAAAGGAGTCGTTGAGCTAGAATCAGCCTTTTCCCTAAACAAAATTCATCACCTCTGTATGACAGAGCTTACCTGTGGGATAGGAGTCGTTGAGCTAGAATCAGCCTTTTCCCTAAACAAAATTCGTCACCTCTGTATGACAGAGCTTACCTGTGGGATAGGAGTCGTTGAGCTAGTGTGGGATAGGAGTCGTTGAGCTAGAATCAGCCTTTTCCCTTACTACTAACACATCACTTCAATGGTACATGGGCAAACACTCTACTTCCTTGAAGGAAAGGAAAACACATCACTTCAATGGGACATGGGCAAACACCTTACTTCTATGAAGGAAAGGAAAACACATCACTTCAATGGTACATGGGCAAACACTGTACTAATATGAAGGAAAGGAAAACATATCACTTCAATGGTACATGGGCAAACACCCTACTAATATGAAGGAAAGGAAAACACATCACTTCAATGGTACATGGGCAAACACCTTACTTCTATGAAGGAAAGGAAAACACATCACTTCAATGGTACATGGGCAAACACCCTACTAATATGAAGGAAAGGAAAACACATCACTTCAATGGTTCATGGGCAAACACCTTACACCCTACTAATATGAAGGAAAGGAAAACACATCACTTCAATGGTTCATGGGCAAACACCTTACTTCTATGAAGGTAAGGAAAACACATCACTTCAATGGTATATTGGCAAACAATCTACTAATATGAAGAGTAGGCAAATACCTCTTACTTGATGATGTGGAAGCATCTTGTGACGTTGAGTTGAACAGTGCCAACATTTGTCTTTAAAAATCCGTATCAGCTGGATCTAAACATGTAAAAATGTATCACATTTTTTGACTTACTGAAACCTAATAATGTCATATTTGTGACTTTAGAAACCAGCGGCTAAAGTGTCAGCACATATTTTATTTACACCCGTTTTATGGATAGATTTCATCCCCGACTCCTCTGGAACACCGCAGGCATACTGACCATGTACCTGGACACTCACCATATTATCGCCATTGTCATTTAAAAAGGGTTACAACGCCAGTGCGGGAGTTGCTAATTTCTTCGCTATGTATCATCGTATAATTATCATAACACTTCAATAGCGTCTTGCCATATAACCGGGTGATATAAGTTTAAATGAAGTGTGTTGGTTTCGTCTATTTCTTCAGCGGTTGGATAGATTTTTTTTTGCCAATCCCCTACATAAAAGGTAACAGTTTATGGCTATGTATACTGTTCTTCATAGAAACATTTTATATGGCTTGAAAGAAACAGAGAATGGCATGTTTTAAAAGAATTCCTTTCTGTCCGGAGGATCCACTAAAGAAGAACAAAAATTAGGCATCCGTACCACATCCCTGCCGGATACAGCTATACTTTCGGTATGAGCTCACTGGATGCTTCGCTTTGCGGAATTAGTAGTTCGTATTCATCCAGGCTAGCTGTATGAAATCGGGTTGTTTTTTTTAAACCCCGTGTAAAGAACCTTTTCATAAATGTAGGCTACTCTATTCAATGTAAAGGGTGTGTGACGGGGACAATTGGTCATTACAATATATTTTTATGTACTGCTGAGAAAGAAATCCAAACAACGATGTATTCTTCACTGAAAGGAAAGAAATACAAAACAGACCCAAAAGAACTGGATGCCAAAAAACGAATTAAATAAGGACATTTTCGTATCCTCTAATTCCTCTAACGCAATCACTTGTACATCTGCCTATTCATTGTCATATCCAAGTATCGAATTAGATATCATGCAATGACAACATTCCTTGGATTTTTGTACATCTTCCTATTCATTGTCATTTCTAAGTATCGAATTAGATATCATGCAGGGACAACATTCCTTGGATTCTTCTACATCTTCCTATTCATTGTCATGTCCAAGTATTGAAATAGATATCATGCAAGGACAACATTCTTTGGTTTCTTCTTATTATATGTAAACTTTGAACGTTCTTTTATGCCCGAAAATACGGAAATTTTGATGTTATTGCAATACACATAATCTGCCTGACGTCATTTAGTTCAACACGAATACAAAACTCCTAAGGAAAACTGCAGTGTGATGATACTAGTTCGATGAAAACAAGAAATTTTATTATGATGATACTAGTCCGATGAAAACAGAAAATATTTTTATAGTGATGATACAAAAAGTCCGACGAAAACGGAAAAGATTTTATAGTGATGATACTAATCGGGCCCAAAAAGTATATCGTGATGATGCTAGACTGATATCATGATCATACAAATCCGACGAAGCTGGATGTATCTATCACGATAATTCTGGCTGAATTAAACCTGAGAACACTATTATGATGCTACTAGTTCGATTAAACAGGGAAACTCTAGAGTGATGATATTAGTCCGAATATGTCAAAGAACCAATTGCGATGATAATGGCTCAATCAAGCCGTAAAACTCTATTGTGATGATGACAAAGCTGTACTCTATTGTGATGATGACTAAGCCGTAAAACTGTTGGACATGACAATGGCACGATTAGGGTTGTAATGATAAAATATGTGTTTACTTCTTAGATAAAGGACCTTACCGACTCAGACTATCAAGTATCTTAATACTTAGTCTAATTTTAACTAATGTTAATGAATGTGTACAATATATAACTACTACAATTTTTCTTTTTTCAATATACCCAGCAACAAAACCATACCCTCATCACTGCACACGTATTATTTCAAATATGAGCACATCTCAGCTCAATTAAAATTGCAGTTGTGATTTGAAAATATACTACAAATTGTTCAAAAAGACGTACGTATAGTTGTTCTTTGCCATCAAATTGACCAAGACCAAAGCATGTCAGCACATATTAGCTATTTAATCAGTGTGGCTACACAGGAAGGCTGCATGATGTTTAATCGAATAAAGGCAAGTGATATTTTTCATTTGCGTCAAAGAATACAAATTGCATGCCTTATGTCCTACTTATTCAATTAAATTTACTTGTATATATCTCACAGACAAGGTTAAATAGTATTCTGGACCTTACAATAGCCCTTTGGCAGTCATGAGTGCCACACTACATGAATATACGAAATTATTAGAGTCAAAAATCAAATAGCAAAAGTCTAAAGTAAGGCGTCGGAAAGAGAGATACACGATTGAAACTATAGTACAAGAATATAAATCATTGTTGTGTTGTCTTGACTCCCCCACAACAATGAAAGTAAACCAAAAACTAATCAATCACACAGAGTAATGGAAATTAAGATCCATATAATGAGTCATGGAAAGAAAGATCGAAACAAAGAATAACGGAAAGTGATATCGATCCACATAATAATGCAAAATAAGATCCATACACAGGTATGGAAAGTAAGATCCATACACAGTTATGGAAAGTAAGATCCACACACAGTCATGGAAAGTAAGATCCATACACAGTAATAGAAAGTAAGATCCATACACAGTTATGGAAAGTAATATCCATACACAGGTATGGAAAGTAAGATCCAAACACATGCATGCAAAGTAAGATCGATACATAGGGTAATGGAAATTAAGATCTATAAACAATTAATCAAATGTATGATCCAAACACAGTCACGCAAAGTAATATTCATACACAGAGTAATGGACAGTACAGTCCAAACACCAGAGTCATGGAATGTATGGTCCGAACACCAGAGTTATGGAAAATAATATCAATGCACTTTCCTGATAAGCATAATCAATACGTAGAGTAATGGAAAGAAAGATCATATCAACAATTAAAAGATCAAAGACTCTAGTGGACGATTGAAATTTCTGCTTTACATAAACACTTCATGCAAATATGAAAAAGTGTTCTCTTTCTTATTTGGTTTCACATCTTCAATGAATAGTTAAGATCGAATCAAAGAAAATTATTAATCTCAGTAATATGGCTTTTCAAAGAAATTACGACTAAAAAATGTTGTAGATTAAATGTTTTAACTTTGATTACATATCAAGAAATAGGTCACCCATGATATGAAAGAATTTCAGGAATGTTTTCTGTTTATCTTTGATGCGCTGAACCTAATGCATAAAGATGGCGGATTAATTTCTGTCTCTGGATACTGTCTTTCAAGTAAGATTGATTTGTATCTGGCAAACATTACATCACCGTTGTGTTCTTGTCTGTCTAATGAGAGGAGTGATTGAATTATTCAACATTTTAGGCGTACATCAAAATGTCATTAGCCAATGGGATACTTCACTCGGTATCTAAAATGTTATTACGTTGTTTACTATGATATGAACATTTACTGTAAAAGAATGTGCTATGCATTTTAATGGATTGTTGGATTCCAATCGATCTTCACTCAAACCTCTTTGGCGTGTTAAGCCGCTTATATTCTGCGAATGAAATATGTATAATGATTTAATATCAATTTGATTTTCTCACTTTAATATCATCATCACCAATATTGTTTTGAGTGAGAAGCTAATTTCAATATTCAAACTTTCATAGGTAAAAAAAACAAACCAAAAAAACCTAACCAACCAAACCCCCAATATTGTATATAAATTATCTCACCAATGAAAGTAAACTTACTTAAGCTACAAAATAGGACCACAACTGTAATGGGGGGATTGAAACATTAAAATCTTCCTTTTTTATTCGGCGTCGTTAGCTAGGGTATGATCTCCAGCGATGTAATTGCCCAGTGTTCACAGATAGATGGTACGTCACAAATAGCTGAATAAAGTATTGAAAGAAGTACACAAGTCCCCGTTCAAGTAAATAAAAATTTTGAAATCAATTAACCAATTAATATATACTCAAAAGAAAATTGCTTCCTATACAACCGATTTACTAAATTACATATACTCAATTAAAGCAAAGCCAAAATTCACTTTCCAATCCAACTTATTTGTAAATAACAATTTAATTACAGTGTACGACTTTCATCAGTTTACGTGTTGACTTTGAGTGTAATTTCCAAGCTAGACAGCATCACCTGTCAACTGTCTTTTATGAACTTGTTTCCCACGTCTATTACATGTGCTTGGTAATCTTGAATCTTCGACTATTCTGACATCCCGTTAATGTAGATTTACCCTTCACTCATCGGGTTCGTTCCTTATACCTTCTTATTTCTCTCGCTCTGATTACGAAGCTGTCCCCTTACAACCGTTTCTTTCAAACAATCAAGTGTCCTAGCCTGTAGTCTGTCTTCTTTTTCCAAGACAGTTGTCTGGCATCTTTGCAAAAGTTAACGAAGAACACTACACTCTAGCTTCTCAGGAGTCTGCTTAGCATTCTCTCAAGAAAAAAATTGCAAATTGTAGCGCCTAAATTGTTTCCCAAAGTGAACGCCCTTAACTTTCCCTGACCAATCGGGAGTAATTGTTCATAAAGCTTCCCTCTAAATAAACGTATCTGTCATCGATTTCACTAACTTCAAACTTGCTGCAATAAGCTTCCTTGAAAAATCAGTTATTTGGCGTGCGCCCTTTTTGAACTGTTACGGGACCGAGTCTTATTACATGTATGCCATGTACCATTAAAACTGACCCGGTCAGATTCTACTGAAGCTTAAACGTAGCTCCTTCTATGTTCAGAGATGAAATAAAGAAATAATCATTGAACTTCTCCAGACCTTTCTTCTTTGGTTATGTTAATTTGAAATCACAATTTATTTAACCTTAAGTTTCAATAAGTTTATAAATTCGACACATCACAGCATTTAAGTTTCAAAAACAGTAAAATAATTATTCACATTTGATAATCTTTATTACATACACAATAAATAGAGAAAGGTAACTCGAGGCTTTCGTCCAAGTACTAAGGACTTCACCAGCAGACTCCTTTAATCTCTACTGGCAGTCAACATCACGCGAGGGAATGGTAAGCAGTGTTAACAGATTGTTTCAGATATGCGGCAGGTTGTGACAACCGCCGTCCATCCTCTGCATTGGTTTGTACGCATTAATGTAGGCAGATTTTTAACCCACACCCACCTCCAGCCCACTCAAACCAGGCTTGTTCTAGATCTAAAACTTTTACCGAGTCCCAAGATATAGTATGGCCAGGGTAAACATTTGGATGTGCCGTGATACTTCAAACGATCTTTAACTGGGTCTTCAATGGTCATTAAATCTCGCTTTTATTTTCCTTTCCGTTTCCCCAATATATTCGTGATGTCACTGACTTTCACCAATTACACCACATTGAATGTGATAGATAGGTACACAAATATTTGTCAGATGTATCCTTTGGGTGATCTAATATCTGTCTGAGGGACCATGCGGTTTGAAACACAATTTGTGCCGTTGAGAAACGCGCTTAAGGCATTCAGAACTCACCTTAATACACGGTGGGATGATTATATTATCCAAACTAATTTTCAAAACAAGTACATTTTTAAAGTGCTGTGACGAATAATGTAAAATTAAATAAAATAGTTTTGCGATAATAGACACCATGATCTCCATTTATGGTCATCTAATACGAATTTGGTGTAAAATTCCAGTACTATTGCGGAACAATATTTGTGCAACGAAACTACACAAAATCCTATCCATTATGTAAACATCATCAGGGAAGTAACATATATTTAGGAGCAAAAATATATATTGTACATTCCCACTGTCATTACTTTCTACGAAAACCCATGTCGACATCACTCATTTCTGATACTGTTATATTGTCAACTGACGCATAATTATGCAATAAAATTATTAACAAAAAGGTATAAATTTGTGGCAAAGACCGTGTATGAAACAAGGTAAAATTATTTTAACTATAGACTTTAGCACGGAAAGCCAGATAATATACATGAATATATTTTCGAGATACGTTCGGATATATATATATATATATATATATATATATATATATATATATATATATATATATATATATATATATATATATATATCAATGGAACTGCAATGGGTACTAAAATGGCCCCTTCGTATGCTAACATTTTCATGGGAAAAGTTGAGGGTCAGCTCTTAGCATCGGTTGAGCGTACACCATACCAGTGGGTACGCTTTATCGATGATATAGAAATGAAGTGGCAGTATGGAAGAGAAAGTCTGGATGACTTCATATCAAAGGCAAACAACTTCCATCCTTCAATAAAATTCACGGCAGAAATTTCCAACTCAAACCATGTTTTCCTGGACACAACAACCAGACTGGAGGAAAACAAATTACACACAGACATCTACTCGAAACCAACCGACAAACACCAGTATCTCCTCCCAACCAGCTGTCATCCAAAACACTGCATTAAGAACATTCCATATAGCCAGGCACTGAGGATACGCAGAATTTGCTCCGACGATGAAAGATTCCTAGAAAGGTCTGAAGAGCTGGCTAAACATTTAATTTACCGAGGCTACGACAAAGACCTGATTGCGGAGGCAATCCAAAAGGACAAACAAACAAACCGTGATGACCTACTCAGATATGGACAGAAAGAAAAGGTTGATAGGATACCATTTATTCTGTCCTATCACCCAGAATATACCAAAGTAGGTAAAATCATCGCAAATCACTGGCCAACCGTGCAATCGTCAGATATACTAAACCTAATACTTCCGAACAAACCTGTAGTAGCTTAATGGAGACCAAAAATCCTAAAGGACAGCCTAGTCAGAGCAAAGCTAACGCCAATCGCTAGTCAAAACCAACCTAGTCAATCTGGACCCTATGGCGATAAAAGATGCAAAACCTGTCAACATATAGAGACCAAGACATTCACTAGCACAGTGAGTAAAGAAAAACTAAACATACATGGTCCAAATAAAACGTACAGAACAGAGAATGTGATTTATCCCATCACATTTAAGCTCTGTGGCCTTCAGTACGTCGGAGAAACTGAAAAGCTATACAAAAGGATAAACCTTCATAGATCTGATTGGATGACAAAAAATCTGTACAGAAGCCCGGTCGCAGAACACTTCTCCTCCCCTGGCCACACTTTCAGTGATATAATACTTATCGCTATTGCTAACAACCACAGCTGGAGTTCCGAAACCAGGAAGGAAAAGTTATCATACTGGAAACGCCGCCTTAGAACATTGAAACCAAGCGGTCTAAACCAAGAAGACTAGAAAATGAAAACTATGCACTAGTAGAATTTAACATTTTCTAAATCTTCTTATTATCCTTCAAATTTTACTATAAGAACAACCCGTATAGAATCAAATATCTGGGATAAAATCTGCGTTACATAAATGTACAAAAAGTAAAAATAAATGTCGCTTTGGCTTGTAGACTTTTAGGGAATTATACAACGTTTTCAGTTTCCGCATCTAGTCTATACAAGCTGGTTGTATTTATAGTTTTAGCACATGTGAAGACAGCCATGTAGAGGTTTACAAACACAACGTTTTTGTGTTTATTTGTTTGTCGTATATATGTTTTATATTTGCCTTTGAAAAAGACTCATTAAGAGTCGAAAGCGCTTAGGCTAGTTTGTTACTAGTTTCGTACTGTTCGTCGTCAGTTTATTGTATCTATTTTAATTAATCCCTGATACACGTGATCCCTTGGTGGATCCAGTACGCTTGAAAGGGTTGTTATTCGCCATATGATTTGTATTATATATATATATATATATATATATATATATATATATATATATATATATATATATATATATATATATATATATATCTATACATATATATATATATATATATATATATATATATATATATATACAGACATGTGTATGTTTATATATATATATATATATATATACAGACATGTGTATGTTTATATATATATATATATATATATATATATATATATATATATATATATATATATATATATATATATATAAACATACACATGTCTGTATATATATATATATATATATATATATATATATATATATATATATATATATATATATATATATATATAAAATACACAATCACACTACTATCATAACCATATATATATGGCTACAAAATAAATACACTATCACACTACTATCATAACCAGCACAATTTGTCCTACATACATTCATGAAATTATTTAGAAATTACACAAATACGATTCATTGATTTGGAGAAATGAGATTTAATTAATCTCTTGTGCGTATTAAACTGAGATTCACGAGATCTCTTGAGATAAAAGGAAAATGAGCAATGCTCGTAATGTTATTTCTGTTACTTATACTAAATCCTGCGTTCAACACAAAAAGATTAACACAAACATACATTACTAAGCTGGAATTCTCTTGCTGAACTTAAATTCTACATTTTATACACTATATGAACTCGAATCTGCAGTTTCACTGAATCCCTTTCTTATCGATCTACAAATCCACGTACATATACATCACGAATCCCTTGTGTATATTCATTTACATACATACATATCTATATATCTAGACGTAGACGGCATGCTGCAATTCAGATAGCTACATCCAATCCAACCACGGATAGCTATAGTCACGCTCATTGGACACCAAATCTCCCATAAGACTTCGTCAGTTCCAACGAGACTCCGTTAGCACAGTAATGTCCAATAATGTCCACTAAGCTTTCTTAATGTCATCCAATAGGTTACAACAATGGGGGCCAACAGGTTACAATAGCTCCCATAATAACGATAGGCTCCCGTAGTCTACAATAATATCCAACAGTCTAGAACAAAACAAATCTTTGTTATTATAATGGTAATAACAAAGAAAGCAATTTCAAAACAAAACTATCACCCGACATAACACAGAACAGAGAAAAGGTTTCACAAATCAAATAAAACGAAACTTTGACACTTACCCCTATGGTATGAGACGTTGGTAGAAAGTTCGCCCACCACTGACAAAATCCAAATGACTTGTCTCAGTTCACAATTTATCAAGCTTAAATTCATTGGAGTGAATAGTAGTTATGGTCAAATGTTCATGTAATCCATGCTTTTCTGTGGCCTTCTGCCTGCATGTAATTTCAAAATCGCTTTACCTGGTGCCAGTGATTCATCCCAGGTAACGTTCTACACCTGTACAACGAATAAGGTGAAACATAGATTACAGGCAAAACCATGTTATTTGTAGCCTTATTCTGTGACAGTTTCTTACATACAATTTACAAGCCAAATATGTTTACCCCGCTTGTTGTTTTTTGATACGGATAGCAACATTATTGCTTTTCGATCTGGACGAAACATAGCTTTTATCAATATACCTATCGATCTGAGTCAATGCTTACGTGTACACCATTGACCCACTAATTAAGAATTATTTGCATGCTTAAACTAAAAATATAATTTTATCTACATGTAATTTAGTCACACTATCATTGTAGATTCGTTATTGTAAGTCTGTGTTTTCATATACTTGAGTAATCCTGTCTTTGCATGTAAGTTTGCATTTTCGTATACTTGAGTGTTGTTTTCGCATGTTAAATACTACTAAAACAAGCTGCTAAAATTTGTTTTAAAACAATGAATGAAAGATGCCATTTAATGACTTTCCTATTGCTATTGGTCACCATGTCACCCAATGAATAAAACAATTAAATAAATCAATCGCATTTTCATTTCCCTTTCTTCGTGCGAATGTTACAGTCTTGGTTGCAACCGATTAAATCTTAACATACCGATCTGTCTTTCAACATTTCGTTGGAATCTAATAGCTGCTGTGCGCCCCCTAGCGGTTTACTGTCCAATGCAACAGTAGCGCATTTCATCCAAGAATTTTCAATCAATAAAAAGGAGAGAGAGACAGGTGTTTCTGTCAAATGTAATGACTTTGAATTTGCCTATGGAGATAAAGCACGACTGACCAGAGAAATAAAATCCTGTCTAATTGCAAAGCGTTGTTTGATGGTCAAAATGTAAAAGCTGGTTTCCTGGAAATGAACACTTAACAACAACATGGATTACAAGGAATCGGCGACACTCAAGGTAAGTTTGTTTTGCAAATGTCTGCTAATTTGTTCAATTGAAACCGATATGAGATAGAAATTCGTAAAGTTCAGTTACATCTTTTTGAACTGAAGTCTGTCTGAACAAGCATCAGATGCGTGTGCAAAGGATAGATACCTTCATGCCATTGCTCACTCATAAAATATTAATTTTGTTAGTAGCACCACCGTCTTCACAAAAACTGAAATAAAGTTCAGTTGATATTGATAGCTTGTTGTACCTAAATAAAATTTAGTCGTTATTTGCATGACCATTCATGTAATTTGTAGTTTCAGATACTCTTCAGAATTTCTCTACATGTGATGGTCTAATCTTGTACCTAGTTAGTTAAATTTTTAAACAATTAGACTATGCCATGCTTAGAAAGTCTGCTAAACTGGAAGATCGTGGGTAAACTTGTGTCTTTAAAATATTAGTGTTTCATTTTCATCATTTCGTTGCTCTGCCACGATTTATAAAAAAAGAAATTACATTAAAATGAGAAATTATTGATTTGATTCAGTAAACATTTTCTGTATTGATGTAATGAATTGATTATTGATTCGATGGAAATGTCTAAATCAAATTAGTTTAAGCAAATCAACACAGGCAATGTCAGACCTGTCGTTAAATTTGAACCGCAGAATATTAGATGAGTACAAATCCATTTTAATAAGATCTCTATCCACACTAACTGTATTTTGTCTAGTAAATATGGAAAGGAGATTCTTTACATAGGATGTTCTGAGACCTAGGGAATATATCATCTCCATGGATAGGATGCATGTCTTATTTCCGATTTACAAATAGTGTTAATCCATTTAGAGCAAAGCTTGTATGGTGTAACTATGAAATATTCTAAACCGTTTCCAGTTACTCTCTAAGCAGAGGTCCTTTCATCTGTTGCATCGGATTATATGGTATAATATACTTTGTATTCCATTAGCACTTCATGTTCGTAACGTAGAAAATCAATAACCATATAGTCCTTATACTTTTGATGTGAGAAAATGTCAAATGTTGTTTTTATGTACATGTAAACATTTATTCATAGTTTTTAAACCTATATTTAAATTTATTAATATAGAATATCCAACTCCCTTCACCCCCATCCCCGAAAAAACAAACTAACGAAAGCAAACTTAAAGCACAAAAACCTACATTGTGGTTGGATAAAGAACTACAAATAAAATATCTAACAAAGATAGAAAAATTATAAATTTTGGATACACAAGTATATCGTAGTAGCAGATATCTACACCGCCAAACATATAGGTTAAACAAATCGTGGTCCGTTTGTGGCATAATGTACAATAAGCTAGGCTCATTACGCAACGCATGTTTCGTTTCTGATATAACAGATGTTAAATACTGCTTTCTGAATAATGTAAAACATACATGTTCATTTGACATTGCACATAAACTAGACATGTTAGACATCAGACAAGAGGTTTAATAACAATTTGTGGACAATAGAGGGGACGGAAGGCAGACAGTTTCATACAAATTCGCAGCTTTTCATTTAATATCGTTTTTTTTTTTGACATTATGTAGGTATCGCTGATATTTCCCAAAGACTTCCCGAACAAAATGGTTAGTGTCACATGACTGTAATTTCATTGAAATTGGTTTCGCTTTGAGTGTAGGAAGTTGTCCTTGCTCTGTTAGAAGGCTTTTTTAATATCAACATCTATACAATGAAGGTCCTTTAGAGTCCAGCATTCGGAACGCACAAAACAAGTTGCAAGTGTAACATACAATGCCATCTGAAGATACAGTGTTTTAAAAAGCGTATATTTCAATATTCACAATTCAATAATATTTATTTTAGTAAAAAGACTTACAGTATTCACCGCCATTTAAATAAATGTGCACAGAGTTCATATTCTATAAATGTTTATGCAGAACACAATTTGTAAAAAAAATTATTTAATTCCACATAGAATCTAAAGGTGTTTGTAATTTTTGTAAAATGTAATCTTAGTTATTTTATATTCGTTTAGATTCAATTTGAAAGGAAATTCGTGTTGGAAATATGTATACCATTCATGTTGGTGATTACATTATTTTTGTTCCTTGAATGTAAGTGAGTATCAAGTTTCCAATGTTCATGTTATATTAATTATTCTAATATGCTGCCAAAAAGTTTCGTATTTTATTATTTATCAATTTTCTCTAATATATAGCTGGATATCCATTATACAGTTTTCGATGGGAAGGTGAATCGTCTGATATATTGATTATAGGTCTGATGATAAACGTTAAATTAAAGCAATAATTTGAACATGGATACATGCTATTCAAGAGACGATTTGTTTCAAAGAATTCATTAGCATTTTTTGTTTCATTCATTTTTTATTTTAACTTCGATTTTGATCAGTTTCATTCATGCCGCGAGACTTCTTTCTAAGTGTCTTGCAATTTGTACCATACAAAAGACCCATCAAACGTATGCCTTGAATTTGAAATGTACGAAATATGTTGAAATGGATTAATTATCACGAGGAACATGCAACGAGTTACATACATATTGCAATACATTGGAGTAATCTCACTTCGTTATAAACTTTTTCTGATTACTTGTTTGATTATTGGAACCTGGTCCTGTGGATATATTAATTGGCCTGAAATAATTAACCAATTACACAGAGCAAACTTCATAGAGAGAAGTGTTAGTGAGTTTATGTGATGCCATGGTTTACTTTTGATGAAGTTAGGTCAGAATCGCATGTGTGTCCCTGGAGTTCAGTAGTCCTTATTAAAATACAGTGCTGTACATTTGTTGTGTCTGCAGGTGCATATTTATGGTTGAAGACTGGTACATTATACAATGGAATAAACAAGAAGGTACTGTTTCGTCGTCGGCAGATATCGTGTCTGTCGCCATGGTGGCAGATGTGATGCAGTTTTACAGACGAAATGTGGCGCAAAACTAATTTTTGATTGGCCTAAAGTGGTACAGTAAAATAGTTCCTTGTGTTAGGGGAAGTTGTATAGTTGTACGAAGTGAAATGTTGACGGTACGGAAAGTTGATGAAGAGGAACCATGCAGATCTGCGGTTGGTAGAAAATTGGAATGTTGTGAGATCTTTGGTCTTGAATTGCTTAATGTAAAATTATTTCCAGAATAGACAAATTGGAATTTATAATTTATAACAGAAATTGTATGGAAGTTTTTGAAAATTTGGGGTAAACTTATGACTTCTAACGGAATCGCTCCAGGTTTTGACACCACTCGGTCAAGCAAATACCCCTGATTTGTAACAATAATATATTAAATAAAAAACAATTTAGTTGTTCACATAAATACCATTTCAATTGAACATGAGTTTGTGGTTCTATTTTTTTAAAAATTGCCACCACCCCCAACACCCAACTCAAAGGTCACTAGCCACACTTCAATATTTCTCTGTTTACATCATAATTGAGTTACACGATTTAAAGTGGCTATAATCGCATAAAAAGAATGAAAAACATATCAAGAAAAAATAATAATTTAATTACTCGAAAAAGACGTATACAACGCGGTTACTAGCCCTTAGCTACGATTTCCCACCTATAGAGGATGCCTGTTGGAAATGTCGTAGATTTATCCCTCAAGACGAAGTACATGTTTTTGTTGTTTTTCTTTGTTGTTTTTTTGCTGTGGAAAATTAAACATTATAAACTATGCATATGGAACAATTCGAAGAAACTACTGAAAACTAATTTACATTTCAGCATTATATTGATATGAGTGCGCGACGCACTAGATTTTGTTGCTTTCAAAACTGTTCCATTGTTTCAATTTATTTTGAAACTTCCCGTTAATAGAGGTAAAAATAAATCATTGTTGGCATCTCTATGTTGGTCGACTTTATTTTAAAACCAGAAAATCGGCAGACTTAAAAGAATCCAAAGGAAACAAGCTTGACTTCCTTATGTAGGCCGACTTCATAAGAAAAATTGGCATACTTAAAATATACCAAAGTCCGTTTTCGTGGTTGTTTTGCTTTGAATTAAAATAACCTTTTTATTTGGTATCCTGTCTGTCGAAAAGTTTAAGGAAAGAGTTTTTTTTGCTCGCTCTAAGTTGTGTTTATCCATCACCCGGGCTTCTATTTACTTCTTAGATGTGATCATAATAAATATTTGCAGGGCAAACATTATACACAGCAATACAATGCTTTAATGACACTTTTTGTATTTTGTAATCATGCTAGCTAATATATTATCATTTGCACTCACAGTGGATGTATTTTAAAATAATCATTTTTATTTGCGAGATACCTTTGTATAGTTAACCTGGATACAATACAATCTTGTTTAGTTTCCTCCTTCTAACGTCATTCGTAAATGGCAGGTGCTTTCAAGCAATCGGGTGATATTTTCGTCTCTTTCGTGATTTTGTTATTTGACATAAGTAAGGACGCATATGTAAACCGGCATCCACTACATACACGGAGTTCATGGATTTATTTTCTCTTTAATAAATTTAGCATGATGGAAAAAGAAGGAATAAATGAAAATATGCAAGGTTAATTTCTTTCATTTAGTTTTCCAAAAAGTGCATGGGTATCAATTTTTGCACCTTAAAAAGGGGGGTGGGCATTTGTTTGGAATAATGGATCAAATATGATTGACGATACTAACTAGTAATAAGCTTTTTCATTTACGCGAGCACAAACTAAGACAACTTGAAAAATAAAAACAAACAATAAAATTAACTAGTAAGAGCTTCATTTTACAGCAACATTAACAAAATGCTCAACATTACTCTCTCTCTCTCTCTCTCTCTCTCTCTCTCTCTCTCTCTCTCTCTCTCTCTCTCTCTCTCTCTCTCTCTCTCTCTCTCTCTCTCTCTCTCTCTCTCTCTCTCGTGTAACTGAGTGTGTTTAATATGAAGCTGTGTTACAACGTGAAGACTGAAATTAAATATATTTGTTTTAACATCTCCTGTACACTACAATTAGAAAAATGTATACATATTTTGTAATATAATTTCTATTAAGTTTATTGTTCAATAAATGATAATTGATAATTTGATATGAAGACTTAAATTTAGAATGTCGATGTGTAGATGCATATATCTGTAGCATAAAAATGTATATAAATATTTTAATTAGAACGAACAAGAAATGTCTGGTTTTTTTTCTCTCATATATATGTACGTTGCAAAATATGGTTATTTTCTTTGAAAGAATATCAATTTCGTTTAAGTTTAGTTTATTTTTCTTCAAAAACCTATTACTCAAACATATCTTACATAGCATATACGTTTTGTTTTAAGAAAAAGAAATTGTTCAAAGTATTAAATTAATTCTAATTGTCTTTCGATTTCAGCCGAATTGTCTTGTGCCAAATTGACTATAATCAGGCATTAATTATACAACTTTCCAATCCCCTATTCTATCTCATAGCTTGAATTCCCTTTCTTTTTGGTAAACAGGGTCTCTCGGAAATAGAAAATCCTTTTCCCATCATCACTCTTTTGGTTACATCCATATATAACACAGTGCATCATATTTGCTGTACACAAGCACGATTGTAAGTTATATCACATCGACGTTTACGTCGGGAAATTAAACACTTGAAATGCTAGGTTGAATAAAAGGGATAAATATCCGTTTTTGGCTCGCGAAAACTACCGATTGTTTACGGAGATTGCCGAATAGGTTTTCATCTAAAAAAAAAGTGGATTTTCAAGCCTAATTAAGCATTTTTATTGTAGGGAAACACAACAAATGCATTTTGTTTATGACTATAATAATGTCATATGTTTGTACAATATAGGTGGCCAGTAACATTTAATCACGGGCTCTTAACCAAAAATTTTTTCATTTAATGGGTATTTTGGGGCTCTCTTGTTCCCAGCTTCTGTTAGTCATGCTTAGTCGGTTGCTCTGCATGAGTCGTAATCACACAAATATCATGTCAAGTGAACACGAGTTTATTGTTTCGTTCTATTTTTATATAACTTAGAGAACTTTGTATTTTTCTGTGCCTTTTACAATATATTACTACAAAGTGTTATCTGAGAGCGTAAAATATGTTATGACGTTATATATTATGATAACTAAAACATACGTAATTTAGCGTAATAGATTCATATAAAACTGTTCTTTGCACTTTTCGACTTCTAAATATTATACCTGCAGTCCATTTATATGTGATTCCGTGTTAAAACATTTACAGGAAAGTAATTCAGATTTGTTTCAGTATCTACGGAAAATAGGACACTATCAGTTGGAAGCGTGTGTGTGTATATATATATATATATATATATATATATATATATATATATATATATATATATATATATATATATATATATATAAAACCTGTTGTCTTTTAATTAAAAAGAAGCGGAAACTACTAATGGCCTATACTAATGGTTCTTCTACTAATAAACCATCCATTAATGGCCCATAATGGCCCATCTACTAATGGCCCATACTAATGGCCCATGCTAATGGCCTGTCTACTAATGGCTCGATACTAATGGCTCATAATGGCCCGTCTACTTATGGCCAATACCAATGACTTATAATGGCCCATACTAATGGCCCATAATGGCCAATACTAATGGCCCATCTACTAGTGGCACATACTAATGACCCCTAATGGCCAGTCTATTAATAGCCCATACTAATAGACCATAATGGCCCGTCTACTAATGTTCAATACTAATGGCACATAATGGCCCAACTACTTATGGCCATTACTAATGGCCCATCTACTAATGGTATATACTAATGGCCCATAATGGCCCGTCTACTAATGGCCCATACTAATGGCCCGTCTATTAATGGCCCAATACTAATGGCACATTATGGCCCGTCTACTAATGGCCCAATACTATTGGCACATAATGGCCCGTCTACTAATAGCCCATCTATTAATGGCACATACTAATGGACCATAAGAGCAAGTCTA
Source organism: Potamilus streckersoni (assembly GCA_016746295.1). Classification (NCBI taxonomy): domain Eukaryota; kingdom Metazoa; phylum Mollusca; class Bivalvia; order Unionida; family Unionidae; genus Potamilus; species Potamilus streckersoni. The sequence goes on from JAEAOA010000505.1 coordinate 18,634, forward strand.
CTATTGGCCCATAATAGCCCGTATAATGGCCCATACTATTGGCCCATAATGGGCCGATAACTAATGGCCCAACTGCTAATGGCCCATAATGTTCCGTCTATTAATGACCCATACTGATGGCCCATCTACGAATGGCACATACTCATGGCCCATAATGGCCCGTCTATTAATGGCCCATACTAATGACCTATAATGGCTCGTCTACTAATGAACCAATAGTAATGGCCCATAATGGCACGTCTACTAATTGCCCATATTTATGGCCCATCTACTAGTGGCCCATACTAATGGCCCATAATGGCCCATTTATTAATGGCCTATACTATTGGCCCATAATGACCCTTCTACAAATGGCCCATACTATTGGCCCATAATGGCCCATCTACGAATGGCCCATACTGACCCATCTACTAATGGCCCATACTAATGGCCCGTCTGTTCATGTCCCATAGTAATGGCCCATAATGGCCCAATACTAATGGCCCATAAATTCCCGTCTACTAATCGCCCATACTAATGGCCCATCTACTAATGGACCATAATGGCTCAATTAATGGCCCATACTAATGGCCCATAATGGCCCGTCTATTAATGACCCATAATAGTGTAATTGGATATAATCAGTATTCTATAACTATTGGTTGAATTTTGAAAATTATTTGATTTTACTCTCCAGAACTCTTCTTTATTCCGATTGTTTACTTTTTCAAGAGTTTAATCCCAGTGATTATTCCTTTCAAATTTACATAAACGACCATTCTAAACATTAGTTGAAATTACAAAACAGTCTGCCCAAATGTCTACCCGTATATATTGGTCAGCTGCTTTCAAAAGCCATCCCTATTTCCCCCTTCAGGGAAATATCCTCTGATATCCTCTAATATGCTCTATACAACTTATGTTTACAATGGTCACCTGCTTTCTGCGGTCAACATCTATTTGTCCCCCAGTAGTTTCTTACTGCTTAAAACGGTCAATTGACGTATTGACCGTGCACTTGGAGCTGTTCTTTAAATCACATTGTATACTTAAAGATATGTCATCTGAACTGATGTGCAGACATGCCTTATCTACCTTACGTTCACCATACTCCAGCCAAACTGTCAGTATAACAATAAATTGGCCAATCAACCCACTGTTATTATGAGAACTGGAAGAAAACCATATTGTTTTAAAATTCGTTGTTGACGTAACTGCTAGAGAGAAATTGCTGATGACGATATTAAGTGTATTCATCTAGACAGATTAAAAGAGAACTAGTTTTACCCCAAATTTGTTCTAGTTTGATCAATATGATCAAGTAAACATCTTCCATCATGTTCAAGCGGGAGATTGGATGTTTTTTTATTGATAGGCAATATTTTTCCTCGATCGGATGACATCCTGTTTTCCACAGCTATTATAATGGATTGAATTATTTCGTTTCCTGCAAATCAAAGCAAGAGTAAGAAATTCAAATACATTCATATTAAATAATGCATGTGAAAAGTGTTTCAACTTAGAAGATATCATCTTTGAACAAGTGTCAACGGTCAATGACTGAGTTGAGACTTCTAAATTTGGTCTTGGTAATATTTAAACAGATAAATACCTTATATTTTAGTAAAGACATTTACCTGAAAAATATAGGTAAGAACAAGCTTGACAAGAATCGATAAAAGAAACCATTTTTGCCTGAATTTATGCATAATGTGAATTCTTTCAATAGAATATTGTGAAAATTGCATACAACAACAGCAACAACAACCACTACTTATACTGCTACTATTACAAACAATTATTATTATTATTATTATTATTATTATTATTATTATTGTTATTGTTATTGTTATTATTATTATTATTATTATTATTATTATTATTATTATTATTATTATTAATAATATTATTATTATTATTATTATTATTATTATTATTATTGTTATTGTTATTGTTATTATTATTATTATTATTATTATTATTATTATTATTATTATTATTATTTATCAGTGCATGCTATTTGTTCAAGAAGCAAGGTTGAAAAATAAATTTGCATTCAGATAGCCTCTGAGTACAAATTGCTAATTTGTCGCTTTCTCTTGAGTGACTGCTGTTGACAGGTTGTGCTGCATTTGTCTTGGAAAAGTGGAGAAACATCTTATCTAAGTGTCCTCAAACAACTAATTTCCAATATGAACACTGTTGAATCTCAATTAGTCACACTTTACGATTTAGTGCTTATTCGAATATATACACATTGGAACCATGATCATGAATCGTAATTAGATTTGACAATTTTAAAATAGGAAAGGAACGATAGTAACAAACATTCAGCTTCAACATTTTACAACAAGAAGCATCACTGGTTAGCAGTTTATAAATCTGGGTTCTAATCATGATGATTTTTTTTTCTCCATTTGTCTATTTATTTTGATTTTCGTTTACAAAGCTGAATAAAGCTATCGAAAATAAGGTACATATCGCCTTGCGTTTGATCTTACGAGTAATTATGACGCATTCATATACATGGAATGATTTCCTTGATTTTAATCAGCAAATGGCATGAACTTTGCTAGTTTCAGCGTATGGGACGTTCATCAATGACATGTAGCCATGTCAAAACCAGGAAATCAGAAGAATAATGCTGTTTTTACTCGCTGTAAATAAAACAATGATGAAGGAAGTAGATCTATACTAAAAATCCCGTTGAAGCAATCCTTCGCTACGGATTTGTGTTTTCACTGCTTCCTTCCGTTTTGAAGTATTGCAGTGTTGCGTGTAAACTACATTGTCCGGAAATGATAAAGATGTTACATGTGCACGAGTTATTTGGAACATAAATTGTAACGGCATGGTACATTCACATTCAAGAAGAGTGTTTTGTTAGAACATTTACTATTACGGCATGGTACATTCACATCCAAAAATATAATAAGAATGCACACGATAAAGTGTGAAAATATTCTAACATAAGACACCGATATTAAAACACTGCACTCCATCGACTATTAGGATATATTTATGAATATTGTCTCATTTACTAATATGTGTATGATGAGGTTTAATATTAAAATGAAATATATTTGAATGAAAGATAGAACGACAAAATAATTAAGGTCAAACGGTAAGATTTTCAAAGAATTACAGTATTGTGAATTACATCTGAAAAAGTCCAATAAGTTCTATTAAACGTGCTAAGTATACAGTATTCCGAATGAGTTATATGGGGGTTTCTAACGAATTCCATTCTTGAAAGTGTTGATCTAGATTGCATTACTGTTGATGTCCTAACGGTCTTGATGTATCACAACTATATAATCCAGAATGACTTTAAATGAATTCATATTAATCCCCAGATAGTCATTTAGACCGAATGGACTATTGAACACGTTGTATTTCTAACTAATACCTTAAATATTTAATCTCAAATTAAAACTGAACACAACCAATATTGATTTCGCTAAGACTAGTATTAAGGTATTGAACAAAGAATTTCTGTTCATGTCCCTCTCATTTATAAAACTCAGTCACAATAACAGAGCGACGATGAGGGTCTTTTCCCCATTAAGCAATACATCTTCTGCAAACTTCCAATGGCAAAAGACCACATAAACAAGTTCACCTCCGATTAATAATAATCTTAATATAAGTATGAGATAATACACAAGAATGAGCCATGTAATTTGCTTTCTATGTACAAAAAAGGACATTAGTCAGGTAGGCCTAAGACCCGTAAGCATGGATAAAGGTCAATCACAAAGTGTAAATTTAACATGCATAACGTTGTCTTTTCTATTATAAGAACCTTTTGTAATTTTCCAAAATACAGTGTTTTTAACAATTTATTTATCAGCGAAAGGATGTTACATTAATTTCCTTAATATAAAACAGGTCTGGTCAGATTGTTTTATATAAATATATCCCTATACAGGTAGCATACATGTTATGAGAGAAAATTTAAGTACAAATGACACCATTGGAAATCCTTCTAAAAGTATTAAAACTAAATTTTCATTGGATTATATTCTTATTAAATTATATTTGGAGTAATCTCCATTAAAACATGTAGATTAACCTCTCTTTATTAGAACTGTATTCTATTTAGAAAAAGATTTCTTCTTTACAAGATGTAAAAGCTTCATTTTTGTATGTGTAAACTCACAAATGATCTTAAGCTTTGCGTTATACATGTACAAGCAGATTCAGTAGCAAGTGTAGAAGCTTCTCCATATTATATATGTATATTCTAAACTCGGTTATTAATAACACTGACTCGCACTAATAATAACACTCACTGACAGGGAAGTTCCTGGCCTAATATCTGGCCTCTGACTTGTATTGGTTGGCCATAATACTGAATCAGAAGTAATAAAATAACACTCGGTATTTGGAGGACAAAACTGGAACTTTCTGGCTTGGAGCACGCAATGTATGTGTGATGCCAGTGTAGAACCCTCAAAGCATTACCAAAAAAAGGTTAGAGATACCTTGAACTAGGTATAAATAACAGCCCGAAAGCTGGCCTCTCACTTACCGTTGCTTCAACACTAAAATGGATTCCTATTGTGTTTTACAGGTAAGAATTGTTATGTTCTAAACTTTCTTAGATAATAAGTAATTTTGAACGTTAAAGATTTCAGTTCTAACCTTCCTAGTTGCAATGTTCTTAGGATATGTGACAACGCTTTCACGTAACTTTTCGTGGGTCGGTGGTTCCTTCCGCGGATTTCCCGGTTTCTTCCTCTACCATTAATACTGGCCGCCATATATAGCCTATCGTGTGCTGAAAATGGCGTTAAGCCCCAAAAAACAACAAAAACAATGGTCTTATGAGTTCTCTCTTTATTCTAATACTATAATATAATGGAATATCTAATTGTTTTTAAGAACTTGTATTTGTATTTATGATAATGGCAAAAGATTAAATTGGCTGCCGACTTCATGTTTAGATTTAATTTGTAAATTTAAATATCCTTTAAGGAATAAAGAATGATGTTTTCTAATCTATTCTAAATTAGTATTTAATCCCAAATTGAGTAAAATATATTTCTTCAAAATGATTGCTGCATTAATCGCAACTATTTTATTATCTTTAATTTAGTCCAGCTCTATTATCTGTACTGTACTATATTCTAAAATGCGAAAAACTACAAATATATGAAGTTGGTAAGCTTGAAAGGAAAATTATTATATGCATTTTGTGTATTTTTCAATGCAATGGCTTTTCTGTCTTTGTAATGTAGTACCGCATATCTCCTATTCCAATTATATGAATAGAACTCACTTCCCGTTGCTTCAACACTGAAAAGGATTCCTCTTGTGTTTTACAGAGATTCCGTGCACCTTCACTTGCTGAGCATCCGCAAAGTGTGTAGTCATATCTACACCATTATACATTACACTTCTCTCTCTCTCTCTCTCTCTCTCTCTCTCTCTCTCTCTCTCTCTCTCTCTCTCTCTCTCTCTCTCTCTCTCTCTCTCTCTCTCTCTCTCTCTCTCTCTCTCTCATTCACTCACACACCCCCCATGGATAGAGCCCGGTCTTAAGAGATGCGTAAATTACTTCTCATAGCAGGAAATGAGAAGAAGATTATGACAAAATGCGTATCATAATAACTGGTGGAGAATCCGGGTAACGATCCAGAATCTAGGTAACGATCCATGTACCCGTACATAAATCATCTTATCAGCTTTGGATCTATCCTGAATTCTGAAACTGTTGTTTTCTTTTAACAGTACTTCATTTACCAGTTATTTTACGAAAGGTTTCATTTTTATGATCCCTTCTTAATGAATATGATATTGCCGAAAATCTCAACCTAATTCTGACTTTTTTAAGGTTACGAATTTGTAGAGTTTGGGAATCTAAAAATTTTTTCTCCATGTAACCACTCACGCCAGATGTCTTACACATAGCAAAAACAATGTTCATGTGTTTTATCTGGTTTTGTAAGTAATGCCTCCCAAAAGCCTATAAATGATGATATGCTGTGTATCCCTAGCCATTATCCAACGGCAACCTTATCTACTTCATTACGAAATCCGTTATCCAACGGCAACCTCATCTACTTCATTACGCAGTCCGTTATCCAACGGCAACCTCATCTACTTCATTACGCAGTCCGTTATCCAACGGCAACCTCATCTACTTCATTACGCAGTCCGTTATCCAACGGCAAACTCATCTACTTCATTACGCAGTCCGTTATCCAACGGCAACCCCATCTGCTTCATTACGCAATCCGTTATCCAACGGCAACCTCATCTACTTCATTACGCAGTCCGTTATCCAACGGCAAACTCATCTACTTCATTACGCAATCCGTTATCCAACGGCAGTCCCATCTATTTGATTATACTGTGTGTCACAAAATTCAAAATGACTATGAGCAAGGCCTGTTCTATCATCCGAATTAAATCTTCTATCGGTAATCATTTATTTTTCTCGCCTTTTCTGTAATGCTAATATGTATACCTTCAGTTCGTCTTTATGCTGAAATCTACCGCAAAAGGATTTCACATTTGTATTATATTCTATACGCTTGGTGCAAACTAAGAAGAGCTAAAGTTTAAATAATATTGTTTTAACGAGGATTGTGAAACACAATATCGTGATGGAAAGGAGCCCGATGAAGCAGATGGACAGCTTAAGATGTTCAGGATAAGTAGTTAGATCTATCAGTAAAGTTAGCCATAAAGACATTGCAAACGACATCATCAATTTCCATTTGAGGTTCACTATTTTAAGTAATGGACAAGAAACATGACATAAAGTTTAAATTACAACGATTTGATCGTATGTGCAAGGAGTTCCTGCAGAAACATGTTAGAATTTGAAAAATTAGAAAAGGGCAATATTAACAATAAGATAGACACGGGTCTAAAAAGAGATGTCATCAAAGTTATTGATACAAAATTTAATTATGTTTTAAACAAGAAAATATAAGCAAAACATTTAAAAAGTTCCTTGATGTCGAGATATTGAGAATCTAGAAATCAACTGGAATACCGAAGATGGACTAAGAAGGAAATAACAAATTAACAGAAAAGGAACTTCAAGATTATGTAACCTTTCTTCCGATATGCGTTTAAGTTACAGCTTGTTTTGTAGACAAATTTGGTGATATAAAAACAAATTGTCTAAATGCGTAATATATTTCATTACGGATATGAGACACTTCTATTGTTAATTTAATCTAAATCAAGGACTACATGTATGGCATAGTTAGTAAAGAGACAAAACAATCAATACTGTACAGAAGTAATTAGACTGATTTATATAGAGATTGATGACAATCGTTTTGAATTTGTGATAGGACTTATCTTCAAGTGCAGGAGTCAGTCACTAAATCAACTAATCATTAAGAGATAAGAATTTATGTGAGGCAGAATTACTCTAAAAGACATAGAAACACATGTACATTAGTTTTGCTTCGAAGATGGTACCTAGAGTACGTTGTTACAAAGGTATGGGCAATTACCCTTTTACGTACTAGCTTTCCGGCGAAAAGAATGTAAGAGAGACATTATAGACTAATGAAAAGAAAGAAAACGAAAACCAGATTAAGAAGGCGGGATACAAAGAAATGCATTTAAACATCCAACTAAAGAAAGCTGATGAGGTAGATCAAAACCTGTCTGTTACAATAAGGTAAGAAAAGAAAATATTGTTCGAGTACCGTCGACCCTGATATACATTAGTTTACTACATATGTATGAACCATTTAAGGAATCGTGATAAGCATTTACTTAATTAAAATATGTTCCAAAACACGCCTCTCTGCGTAAAGTTGCCATGGCATTACCTCTAAACATCTTTTTCTTCCATAACGTAGGTATGGCATTGTTTATACACATCTATACATTATGTAATATTGTCAAAGGATTGTTTTATAAACATATTTTGTTATGCATATTCAATTTATATTGTTTGTAGGTATTTTTCTCCATGATTTAGATGTTATGTATAATTTTATATTTTGTAATTGACCCTAACCCTAAATAAGGTTCGTGGTGTACCTGACAAGGAACATTGATTTTGAAAACAACATAATACATAGCTAATATTTCGCAATGAATATAAGTTAAATATTAGGATCATTATCATTGGAGGTAAACATGTTGATCTGGTGTACCTGATGTTTACCATATTTCTTATTTTAATTTCGGTAAGAGACCTTTTATTGTTGACAACTGAGAATCTTCTACAATGAACGTTTGACCGTCATCTTGGTATTATTTTTGTGTCTTACCTTTTTATATAATGCTGTTTACTTAAGAAATTATTCATTAATGCTTTAACATCTTGAAGCATTATCAGCGTTTTCGTGTTCATATTTTTACATGGGTGGAAAATGGAGAAAATTTATACAAAATATTATTCACTGGAAATACAAAGTGCCAATTATTAATATTTTTCGACAGAAACATTATTTTGGAATTATAGTGAATTCAGATAAACAATATGTTTGGATTGTAATATTAATATACATCAAAAGACTATTAGAACATCAACACAACTCAGTCCATTGGCACATAACCACGCTAGAGGCTTCTGTCACAGCAACAATTTCAATATTGGATCTTATTTGGCATACCAATAGAATTCAGTTGGAGGTTTATATATTTGGACTTGTTATATAATTTATGAGACTTTTTGGGCTTTAAATTACAATACTGAAGATTTTTTAATACATTTTAACTTTGTATTCTAGGGAAATAAATTATTTGTTGAATATCACAATTTTTGTTGGTTTTCGCTCTTTCTGTTACTTTGTTTAAGACCACAGAGTTGTAACAATATGTAAATCACGCACTGTTGCAAAGAAATTTATAAAGCAGCAGTAGCAGTGCCACTAAATGTAAATTTAAAAAAGGGAGTTTTCGAAATGTAGTCTTACATTCTGTACATTAATCTTTTTATATCGCGCTCTTTACGATGTATTTTCTGTGGCAGTTTGGTATCATCAGGTTAAGATAAAAGAGTCCCTAGAAGGGACTAATGCTTTAGTGACGTAAGGAATTTGTAAGAACACGTGCCAAATCAGTTTATACCCTAAATATGTTTCGTTTAATTGATAAGTACTCAGTTATCTAGAATATTGCTGAAACACTATAACATATTTCATTTATTTGAACTAGTATGCTAGTCAGAAATATAACGCAGCGCGGTTTTTTTTAAATTGCCTCTAACATTCAAAATACAATCATGAATGGATTGAAAATCATATAACTTGTCTCAAGTTGTTAGGATATTTGTATTATATATAAATTTATAACGTTGCTTTGTTTAAATCATTTGGGTTTATGGTATTTTTACGTAGCTGGCTTACGTAATCGTGAAAAATGCACGTACGAAACGCGAAGCATTTGTTTCACTCATAAGTAAATGCTGATTGTAATGGTCGATTCAACAACTATTTTGATCAAAGTACGCCACGCATTATTTGAATGTAGGTCGTGTCAACACAGCGTGAATCTAGTAGATTTGTCATTTAAAGATATCATAAAGATCCTAGTTGTTAATCTGCTCAATAGTTTAAGAAGGCCAGAACAGTAACCTAAATTTTCATGAATCCTTTTTAGTGATTTAGATTGTGTTGATTTAATGAGCACATATAGACTATATAAGAAATTAAAGCACCTATTAGGCTCCGTCAGCTATAAAAAGCTTTTGAAAGAGTTTTTAGAGGAATTTGTGATTTATTATAATTTGTTCGTTGAACTCGCAGAGTTGAAAATATGTAGCAAAACATGTGTCAGTATACATCGTGTTATGCGAAAATATGAAAAGACTTGTACACTTAAATACGTCAATCGGATTATGCGAAACTTTCAAGGACAGTTGTGATATTTTGCTTTTACGGGATTGTCTTGAAATAGACAGTTTTGGAGGTAGAACTGCGATTCTTCAGTAGTTCTAGTACGTTAGCACATTATCATATTTGCCCATGTATTGGGAATACCTGTGAATTGCTTCCATATTGATGTGAAATCAAGGATAATGTTCTAGGAATTCATACACTGTTAGTTTGAATTCTTTGTTGGATTTATAGATGAAGCAGATAAGTGTATATTTATTAATGCATGTTGCTTATTTAATTGTTATTATCTAATTTGAGCCTCTAGACGTAACTAGATTAATGGGAGCTCGTCTCCAAATTTGAATTCCATATATTGTCACGATCGTAATTTTCTTAATATTTTCAAATGTTTAATATTTCGAAAGTCAGTCTTTTGAGGTTTGTATTTTAAAAAAGTTTTAAAAGCCTCTGATATTTTGATTTCGTTGACGGGAAATTAAATTAAACCGACAATCTTTCAGTATGTCATGCAAGTAGAGAATTTTATTGCCAATTCTACCTATGAGAAATTAAAGTCCATAAAAAGTTTCTTAAACTTGAAAAACCCTATAATATGGTTGAGTCGACGACATCTTGGTTTAAACAATAAATCAACAATGTCTTGATACATTATTATATGAACCAAAGACTTTTGGATAAAAAGTGTTTATAGTATGGTACGTGCGGGATGGGATATAAAGGAAATACACAAAATCGTCTTGAATTTGAACGATCGTTTAATAGATAGCTGCAAACACGAAGATTGAAAAATTTAACTTGCTCTGATTGAAGAGTCCAAGAATTGTGTTAGTATTGATATTAGAACATACCGTAACGAGAAAGCAGTTGACATTTTAGAGATGACAGCCGTTGACATTTCAGAGATGACAGCCGTTGACATTTTAGAGATGACAGCCGTTGACATTTTAGAGATGACAGCCGTTGACATTTTAGAGATGACAGCCGTTGACATTTTAGAGATGACAGCAGTTGACATTTTAGAGATGACAGCCGTTGACATTTTAGAGATGACAGCCGGTGACATTTTAGAGATGATAGCCGTTGACATTTTAGAGCTGACAGCCGTTGATATTTTAGAGATGACAGCCGTTAACATTTTAGAGATGACAGCCAGTAAGGATGATGATTATCTTTTGATTTGCAAGATTCCATTTTGGAAATAAAGCTTCTTCGCAGCAGGTTTTAGTTGATAAACCATTTCAGTCACGTTTGAGTTTTTTGCAAATCTCAAACTGGTAAAACTGTGAGCAATCAAATTTCTGATAAGAAAAGTTAAATTCCATATTTCATTTCTTGTGCACGTATTGCAAAAGGAAAGTGACACGTCATTTCTCAGTAATAAAAAACAGAAATACAGGCAAATTATTCTAGCAGATCATTTTCATAGTCTCTTGTTTCTAAGAAGTCAAAATCATTGAAAGATATAAATGAGTGCATACCCCAGTCTGATTTCGTTATAGAGATGTACTAACGATTCACGTGGAAAGGTTACCTATCACTTGTTGGTGATTCAGATGTTTCTACTCGTGTTAAGTTAATAAGAGACAAAAGAGAGTCTCAGATCCTTTTGTTAGTAAGTACTTTGCCCTTGTCTGTAAAGTCTTCATCTAGTTGTAGTGTTCTAATAAAGGGAAAAGAATATGAGTCCATCTCCCTTATGTTAATTCGTCAGCAGACTTAGCTTCAGTGGCAGTGACAGTACGGACTGTGATTTCTTTGCATATTATATGTGTTCTTTTCTTACTAATGTCCGCGTCTACTAAACCGTTGGTTTTTACGCCCTACCGATTTCAGTAATGGAAACATTTAATCTGATAAAAATTGCAAGGAACTTAGTCAATTCTTTCCTTGATTTATATTTTCTAACCAGACTGTGAATAAAATAGCCATACACTGTCATTTTCTGCGCGTCTCATGCTTAACGGAAGTTTTCAATATTAAAGACCGACATGCCGGAGACCAATTTCCTGTTCCTGGACAAGTCCATTTTCAGGAAAGGGCTGTATACGCGACTAAATATGTACATACATATGTCGTCTTCTTCCGATATTTAAGGTGTCGAATCAAGCGAAGGAAAAGATATGACAAAACAATTGCTTTTCACGATAATTTAACAAGTGGTTTCATTACTATTTTCATCTGTGCAAAGGAATATAATACCAAAACTCATCGTTATGGTAATTTAAGTAATTATCCGGCAGTTACCCAATAGGATGAATTACGTCATTATGTTGTCGGATAGAAATAAACTACCCCATAGTGTACGGAATATGGCACCGTGTTAGTATGGAAAGTCCGTTAAGCATAAAAAGTGCAAGGGGATACCAGTATTAAATAAATGATTCAATTGACTTAGTTAAGTGCACATTTTATCACATTAAACTTTTTAGTTATGAAAATCGGTAGGGGGTCCAAGCAAACGGAGATGTAGCATCGGACTATAGTCACGCGATGACCTAGCTTGAGATAGGGAAATGATTATTCCGCTTGTAATTGACAAGCCTTTTAATAATGGGAGAGTTGATCCTGTTCAAATAGAAGTCTCTGGTCTAGATCCTACTTGGGCAGTAATATTATGTATGCCAAAGCATGATCTTGAGAAATATGTTGTTGAACAGGATGTTATTCATTTAACTGTCCCTTTCTTAGGTCAGGCTTTTTAACTTTTTCTCCTAGTTTAGATCAATCAGAAATTTATTTATTTATGTATTTACTTTCTTTCTTGCTACTTATTTACTTACCAACTTAATTATTGTTTAATTATTTATTGGAAGTGAGATATATCCCGAAGTTTGGATTTATAAAAATCTTTTCATAGTAGTTGGTGTTATCATACCCATGTAGCATCATAGTCAATATCTGTGACCTTGAAATCGTGCTGACTTTCAACTTATTAATTGAGGAACGGATATGACAGTAATTATATATGTAGAAACTCAGTAAAGTGCAATTATTAACCATTCATTTGACCTTATAATCAAGTAGACCTGGTTTCTAAACTTATTTATAATGGTGCAGTGATGTTGCTGGACATATTAGACCATTTTATGTCAACGCCTTTTCCTGTTTATTGATTTGCCTAACCAAAGATTAACACTTAACAATTATGCCTACAACGACTTGCAGCTTTGACTCAGTCTTTCATCCTTATGCACATTTAATTCATCTAACATTATTTTGATCACATTTTCGCTAGTGGGATTTTCTTTATAACACTGGCCAGGGCGCATATGCATGCCATAGCGCTGACTGACTGGCGGTAAATGTTCTAGCGGATTATCAGAACCTCATTATCTGTTAAGCACTTGAGTTCTCCTTCATTTAGCGCCAATGACATGTTGCCATATTTTCGTCGATAATACTAATGTTCATGTATTAAATATTAAATAATCACCTTTCTTGCTTGTTTTGTAGGTGTTTTGATTTCATAATTGGTATATGTTTATTTTCTAAATATTAAAAAGAGATGGTTTCATACTTATATAATTGTATTTCTTAGTGTCATATACGTTTTAATTATATCACTTAGAGGCATTGAGGTTTTCAATAACATCACACATATATAAAAGCAACAAATGTGTATAATTTCCTTCAAAATAACATTCATCCTTTTAGTTTGGTTTATATTTTTTGGCATTATATCCTTATAAAAACAATGCACAGACTGGATCAGGACGTTGAAGTCTTGCTTTTGCTGTCATAGTACTTTTACTTGCATTTTATTAACCTTTTTCATCTCACTCATATTACTGAGACACCGCACTCCTAAATGCATCCTTCATGAGGTAGGTTTTATTTACGGACAGTCGTGATTTTTAACCTGATAAAGTCAATCAGTATAATAAATTTTACCTATCTCGTTTCTTCCACACACTAGATGCAATTATAACTTCCCTGTTTGCCACTGGTATAGCCCCGCTAGCAAGAAATATTCGTAGTGTCGTAGCAATTTCGATTTTGTTAGTAGTATATTTGACACAGTGATTTTATAAAGGTTAATATAGCGTTAATGAAACCTTCTTTTGTTTTATTGACTGCTGTTTGCTAGCTTCTATAAAAAATCATGTCTTTGTTTTGCTACAAGAATCCTGTTGTTTATTCATAGATAATTGATCTCCACAAGAATATAGTTTTCTAACTTTAATTTTGGTTGATGTTTGGTATGAGCTTTATCTGTAATATCCTTATGATGAGTTTAATTTGACCTGCTATTCTAATCATGATAACATCATTCAATATGAATTCAATAGTAAATGCTGATCCCTCAACACTTCAAAAAATGCACGAGTTGTTCCATCAGTACAACCAGATTAAAAGGTTCCGCCACGTTGACTTGTATCTGCATTATCATTGTCGAAGCTTGCACCAATCCTTCACAAAGGCGCCATTATTTGCATTTGAAAACTGCGCAGAAAAAGAGACTAAATTTAATATCGTTTAGGCTAATTAATATCAATGTGAAAAGTGAAAGGGTTTTATATTTAGCTAACAAACAACCCTGGTATGAGGTAGAATGCCCTACAAACGTCAGAAACAATACCATGCTAAATAACTGGACTTTATATATAAGGTATTTGCACAACAAATATAGAACAATGGAAAAGGCAAGTCCTGCACATCGCTTTTAGAGAAAGATTTGAAATGTTTCTTGAGACTTTAAAATCTTCCCCAGAACCACGTTGATTGGAATAATAAATAGCACTTATATCATGACGCGGATCACAATTTCAAATTAAAAGAACCAACTGACACACTCAGTGAAAATAACTAAAGAAGACCCGCAAAACGCTATAAACAGTTTAAAGTCGGGAACCTCTGGTGTTATTTATGAATCTTCGACTGATTTAGGGCAAATGAAAATATCACTGTGACCGTAGCTAGTCTTCAAGAGAATAATTACTTCAATTTTAAACAAATGAGTGGTTAATGAAAATAACATTTTAGGTGAAGAACAAGCTGAATTAGAAGTGAATATTCGACCGTGGTAAATATATTTTCTGTAAACACCTTCACATAAAAATATACGAAGAAACAAAGAGGCAGATTTGATGTCTTTATTATTGACTACAACAAAAAAAACGTTTGAATGTATTGATAGAACCTTACTATAAATAAAGAAATTATTATGAGGCTCACCATAAAGTTCGTTTATCAAGTAGTGTCATAACAAAAAGACATAGTGGAAGCGTAGACACTATTGTGATACCAATTAGAAGACGTTTCAAGCATGTGACCGATCGACACAAAAGAGAATCCAAAACCATCCCCCAAAGGTGGAAACTATAATAATCTTCCTCTCCAGATATATCCGATGCTATGGATGCAAATTACAGAACTTGACACAAAAATAAAATTATCCAGCTTAAAAATAGTTGCATTAAAGATCTGGTTGACAAAGTTTCTAATTCAGAGCTCTCAACCAAGCTAAGAAAGTGTATTACACACAAACATTTAGGGATTATAAAACAAAACGGAAATAAGATATAAATTACATAGATTTTCAATGAATATTAGGAGGCGTTTCACTATCAGTTTCTTTGAAAATTGATTTTATTTCTGACTGTAACTAGGAATAATTTATTGAATAATCTATTTTAGGCGATGAATATTCAACTTTATAAAGAAAAGAAGTTGACAATTTAATTTTTGCGTGCCAAACCTCTGACTCTATAAACTGTTGTTCATCTATGCAAAATTAGCTATATGAAAGTAAATTATTTACAAATTGCACAAATTAAAAATTTTGACAGACAATGATATACTGTCTATGGTATCACAATTGACTGACTGACAACTGATTGTACAAAAAGCACATTAACAGATCTATTAGATATATAACCTTATTGACAAATAACATGCGTAGGCCTGATATCCAGAAGTATCTTCTCGATGCTATAATAGAACAAAAACAAAATATTTTATCAAATGTATAATTATCAAATGTCACTGAACACGTTGCAACAAATTAAAAAGATTCAGCTGATATTAATACCATTATTAGCAACTTCATCACGTTGGTGGGAGAGGACAACGCCAGGAGCAAGAACATACATTTTGTGAGTAATAGTAATTTTAGAAAGGCGTTAATAACTTGTCTCTTTAATAACATTATATCAGCAATTCATTTAGGATCGTTATGGCTCAATTACGTTAAACGTGTTTCCTGGTATTGAAATAATTTATCATTAAGCAAATAAACCAATTTAAAAGATCTGTCATTGGTTCATACGACTTTTGCGACTCTATGGTCTTCAATCTAGTAATAGAAGGGAGTGAGAAGCAGAAATTCAACAACTATTTGATTTTCCTAGAAAACAAAATGAAATCATAAAATTGGAACTTAGGGCATTGCAAAATAAACCCCAGATAATCCTAGCATTACAGACACAAGTCCTAATGATTAAAGTTATTAATAAACTTTAATGGGACTCTATATTAAATCAAATGCTGAGAGTAGTGATGTGCCTGTGGTTAGTCGTATAGTGGTGATGTACCAACATTCTTTTGTAGCATTACGATAATACAATGCGAGATTATATTTTTTAGTAAAATTTCATCATAATTCAAGTATTTATATCTATCTATCTATCTATTTATCTATCTATCTATCTATCTATCTATCTATCTATCTATCTATCTATCTATCTATCTATCTATCTATCTATCTATCTATCTATCTGTCTGTCTGTCTGTCTGTCTGTCTGTCCGTCCGTCCGTCCATCCATCCATCCATCCATCCATCCATCCATCCATCCATCCATCCATCCATCCATCCATCCATCCATCCATCCATCCATCCATCCATCCATCCATCCATCCATCCATCCATCCATCCATCCATCTATCTATCTATCTATCTATCTATCTATCTATCTATCTATCTATCTATCTATCTCTATCTATCTATATAGTTTAATTAAAACAATACTATCATACAGGTTAGAGAAACTAAATTCGTACTTTACCGAGTTTCGAAACTAGGTCTGCGAGTAATCGGCACACATCGCCTTGCCTGCACGCACCATCCCATATACCATCACGACTAAACTTTAAAATCTCAACAAAAACAGTCTCGAAAACAAAAACCTAATAATTGTAATTCAAATCCCAATAATTGTCCCAAACCAAAGTATAAAATATAATAGTTTTATATAGTTTTATATCTCCAAGTTATTTCTCAGAACAAGCATTAAACATTGAAAAGGTTTCAATAAAACTCTTGATCAATATATAAAGCGATGAGCCAGCAAGCTCTTTCAATATATTGTTTTCTAGCATGTATACTTTTGTTTAGAAACAAGCTCTGAAATATGCTTTTGAAAAAAAAAATAATAGCGTACTGTTCTAAAACGCATTAAAATAATCAATATTTTCACCATCAAAACCATAAACATGGAATGCCTTAGCCTCTAAAATACCAGCGCAAATACGTTAATTTAAATAAATCAATGGCGTCCGGTGGCTCTCTAAATCGCAGCTATTATAAATGCTGGAACAAACGCCAAATTCACTGGAACTTCATGTCGCATGCCTTAGAATCTAGACTTTTGCATCAACAGATTATACATTATTTACTTGTCAACGCAATCATTTACTAGGCAAGGAGGATAAAGAAAAGTCTGTCTATCATCGCACAAACAATGCGCCAGATGTGATCCTTGGTATACTATCTTGATTATCCTTGCCTACATGCATCTTTTTTGTTAGGATTTGTTTGTTTTGTGTGTTTATCGAAACATTCAGCAAATAATAGGCCATATATATTGTAGAAACTCGGGGGAAAACCCCGGAGATGACCACCGATCCATCGGAAGTTACTGGCAAACTTTCTTGAAGTATAGAAATATTCGGTGATACAAGTACGCGGAGAGAGAGAGAGAGAGAGAGAGAGAGAGAGAGAGAGAGAGAGAGAGAGAGAGAGAGAGAGAGAGAGAGAGAGAGGGGGGGGTAACCGCGGAAATACCATCAATGGATTGAAATATCCTGAGGAAAATTTATTTATATATTAAGTGGGGAACTTAGTATTTGCCGTAACATGGATATTGTATATATATATATATATATATATATATATATATATATATATATATATATATATATATATATATATATATATATATATATATATATATATATATATATATATATATATATATATATATTTCAAGGGTAAATAATTGCTTTGGTTTCTTTAACTTTATCCAAAGTTAGTGTGTAGGTGATGTTAATATTACGGTTTGAAATTGTTACTGCAACAAACATTGAGAATTGTTTACTTTACAAACATTTTTAATTTTTATATGACAATAGAAGGATTAATTCGACTGTCATTACCTAATGTTTTCGAATATTTGAGAAACCTTAGTATTTTAATTACCCAAGCTTATCTATTTCAGTTCTTGCAGTGTTAAGTATGTTTTCCTACCAGATGCAATATTAAACGTATTTTCCTGTGTTTTTCAACTCTTTCTCAGACATTACACACTTATATATGTATAACTACACTGATAGTTTGCTTTTGAAAGCCCATCAAGTTATAAAGTAAATAGGTGCGTAATATTGTTGTATCCTCCTTGACTAGAAAATATATTTATGTTCTTAATATTTTCTGACGGAGATTTGTGGCTGCGGAACATGCTGTATTTCTAAATGTTGTGCACTCATTGTTGCAAAAATCCTTTCCACTAATGCTTATCGATTTGCTCTACATAACATCAGAATTTGAAATGAGGACTTTGCGGGAAGCTGTAGAAAGACATCTATAAAAATGTGTGGGGATAATCTGACATATAAAACGGAACACGAAAAAGACAGACATTTCCTTTTTACATTACCGTAGGCTTCAAAACTGCATACTTGGGAAATGAAATAGACAAAGCATAGTAAACAACTAGTTTGGGACTAATCTTGCTCTTTTGAAACGAACAGGTTCATTTTAAAGGACAAAACAATGAACATATATTAAAATTAAATTGTTTCCATAAATTGTTCCAACAGTATTTTATTGGAATCAAGAGTAAGCCACTATCAGGTAAATAATTCACAATGTAATACGGCAGTAGATCATTAGCAAGGAACAGAAAGCAACAAAATTACGAAAATAACTTGGTAAAAAGTATTTCAGAAACAGAAACAAACATAAAAGAGTACTGGAATTTTTTTGTTGTAATTAAAATACTAAAAATAAATTTTACAAAGATATATAAAGGTGGAATTCATCACAGATTTACAGCAAAATTTTGCTTCCTAAACGAGACCTTTGTTTGTGTTGTATGCAAATGTCAATAACGTTTGACGCAGTGATTGCAAATGTTAAAGTGGTAACATTACTGCAAAGACTGGCGATGAATCAACGGCTAATGAGCATATAATCGAATTTTCGGAGAGGAGACAACATGACAATGATAAAGACACAATT
Source organism: Potamilus streckersoni (assembly GCA_016746295.1). Classification (NCBI taxonomy): domain Eukaryota; kingdom Metazoa; phylum Mollusca; class Bivalvia; order Unionida; family Unionidae; genus Potamilus; species Potamilus streckersoni. Next base: position 37,894 of record JAEAOA010000505.1, read on the forward strand.
TATTATTCATTAGTCATGAGTGATCGATAGTGTTGCAATGTGCATCAATTTAAATCAAATTATCGACTTAACATGGTGCCTCTTTAGTCGTTTATTAACTATTACGCATCTAATTGCAGAAGAAAAGCTTTTTGATCCATTGTAGTCTTTGCCACAATTATAAGTTTTCAGTTATCTTCTTATATACGGCACCTTGTTTAGTTTCAACTATAGATTGTGAATAACAGTTACTGTCACATGAATTGTCCACAAGCACCATCATCCAATGCCAATTACCAGAAACACTAAGCCATTTGTTTTCCCTGTTGATTGAACCTGACGATTTCTTTCGTTACCCTAGCCAATTGTATCCTGCGGCCTCATTGTTGAGGGCAACTGCATTAAATAAAGTGCAAATTGCGTTGTTTGTTTTTTTTAAATTGACCCCATCACAGTGTTTTTTGACTTCTAATTTCATTTAATTCTAGTGCATCAAACGAAAAGGACCCCAATAACGAAGAAGTGTCGTGATGAAATAACGCTGTACAGTAATGGAATGTATGAATTCATCAATTTCACACTGTGATAAAATAACGCTGTACAGTAATGGAATGTATGAATTCATCAAGTTCACACTGATAAAATAACACTGTACAGTAATGGAATGCATTAATTCATCAAGTTCACACTGTGATAAAATAACGCTGTACAGTAATGGAATGTATGAATTCATCAAGTTCACACTGTGTTACCAATGTAGTTATGAAAACGTTTGTAAAGTGATGAGGTAAAGGAAAATAAGAATAATATTGTCTAATGCAAGTAAACGTGAAATTTGCACAAAGGTCTGACTATAACAGTTTAATATTGATTGGGCCATTCTTTGTTTATTGATCAGTATAGCTTTAGACAGAAATCGAATGATTTCAATCAAATATTCGAGCAAGATATAATTTTATTAAAATAGTCATTCGGTTATTGTAGAGAAAATGAATACCAATATTCATGGCAGTGCCAAGATAGAGAAGTAGAGTTTCCACAGCTTGCCATATGCCTATTTATTATACCAAATATTGTCGCTTTACAAATTTGTCAGTGAATGAAATTCAGTGTAGTTAAGAAAGAGTATGAAGAGTCGCACATTTATGGTATATACTTTTTTTCTGGACACATGCCCATAATATATTCCAGCAGCATTTTTACCATTACTAGCGACTTTCAATTGTTAAAGATAAATCGCACGGATTGTTGCATAATCAAGGCGTATAGAATCGATCGCTTTGTTTTATTCTTATCGGCTATTCAGCACCTGCAGTAACATACAGCTAAGTTACAAAGAGACTGAAATAAGTTGTTTCGGAAAACAAACACGTCAGATATAGTCTGTTAGAGGACGTTACGACGTCTTGACAATAACGTATGGAGTGATTAAGTGATCTTGACTACCGTATATACCACGTATAACACAAGTCAAACTTCAAACAACAAAACTCCAGATTTGCCATAACTTAATACGCCTGCATATTACGTCAACGTTATTTGTTCTACTAATTACTTCTAACAAACTGCCCGAACCCATGCACCGGCAGATCGGTGAAAGTGTAATTTGTAGTTTTATTCGTCTTATGCGGGAGTAAATACGGTAAATGATTATTTGCCCCTTTGAATCAAAACTACAGTACCATCCACGCAGACTGAAGTTCATTCTTCATTATTATGATTTCATATATAGATTTAAAGTCTTCTCAGATGGAATAGACTGCCAATAGGTCCTAACTCAGTTTTCATCTAAGTATCGATTGAAGACTATTAGGATAATAAGGACTGTTGTTGAAAGAGAAATCTTTCATATTGATCAAAAATGCTGTCTTTGATGGTTCTTCATTTAATTTTATTATTTTAATAAACATAAAATCTGCGTTAACTTGAAAATAAAGTCTATTGGATTTTTATGAATAGCAATGTGTTTTGACTTTAACATTGATTACTGAGAAGAAATAATCTGACTAATGAACACTGATGTGATTAAATAACTGAAAATAGTGTGCATTTATCCAAGTCTATTGAACACAAACAGTATTATATTGTACGTTTGTTGTTTGCATCAAATAAAAGCATACCGCAGAAGTAATCCAGTTTAGTGCGTTTTAATTATTTCAACCTCATTGATTTTCCACCAAAGAATTATGGCAGATTAATTATGTTATGTCTCCGAAGGTAACTGAAAAGTAGAGCGCTGAAATTGATTTCATACCGTGGCCAACAAAACTGGTATAGTACTAAAAAGTTTGGAAATTCATGTGTATCAGGCTGCTGTTTTTATCACTTAGTCTTGGCTTGACCGAGGAAAATAAATAATTGATTACCTTGAAATATTCTAATTTATTATATACAAAATATATGCTATTCTACAAATATTAAAAGATCAGTCTGAGTAAGAATCATTTAGTGACGTCAAAAAATCTCAAATATTAATGTTTTTTTTTTCCAGTATTAAAAAATGGCACTGATCGGTTTTACTGAATTCAACAATTTTTAGAGACATAATATAAAAGGTTCCCTAACTTGGCACGAAGGCATGTCTTTATATAGAGTTAATGCGCTTCCAAGTTTGGACGGTATAACATCATGGTTAAAGCTACTAACTGCATTGAATTCATGACATATTTTTTAATCGGTTGATTTCAAACGTAATATTATACTTCATGGAAACGCGTATAAGTCGTGTCAAACTGCAACAACATCCATACCTGCCACATCATAATTAGCTGCAGTTCAGGGTTTATGTTTTTGTTCTGCTGATTACTTTAAAAAAGTGAACAAACACAGATCTGCAGGGGAATTATGTGCCGACAGGTCTGGATCTGTTCAATTTGCAGTTGGATTCTCTTTATAGTCAAGTACATAGGGTAATCTAGTGTTTTAGAAAAGATTTGCAGATTATTTTTAAACGTGTTATGTAGCATGACTGTAAGACTAGAACAGTGCAATTTGAGGAAGCAGCGTTTGATATTAGCAGATATATACATTTTTAATGTTGTTATATATTCATTGCAAATTAAAGATGTTCAATATACAAGTCAACTAACCAATGACTAGCCTAAAAAGAGATGGAATTTAGAAGAAAAATGTCAGAATTTAAAACAACACATGGCGACCTGTTATATCATTAGTTGTGGTTGAGTTAATTACATAAAGTACTGACATCAATCTGAAATCATTCACTTTTTAAAGAATTGAGAAAAAAATTCTGATAGAATTTGGTAGCGCTAGGTAATGTTTGACTGGCTCCTGTTTTTTGTCGCTGAGAAGTAAATTATATACATAATAATAAATAATATTAACTCAAATTGTGGTACAAGTAGATTTAAAAATGTTTCTTTATGTAGCAAAAATAATTTCTCTTTCAAGTAGTATAGGAAAACAAGATTTCTAGCTCAAACCCCTCTTTTACCCCTCCAAATAAATATTAACTATAGTCCTAAACTATCCCCTTTTTTACAAAAGTATTAGTAAGGTTTCTAACTCACCTCTCTCTGTTATTACAGTGTTTGTACATGATCAGCATCCAGGTAAACTTCCTTATACTATCCAGATAAGTTAATAAAAGCTCTGTCATCATACTAGAAAAGGTGATACCCTACGTACCTTGTCACGTATTTTACAAAACAGCAGGTGCAGGTATTTTGTAACAATACAAAACAACAGGTGCAGGTATGCTATATAATTGATGAGTCATCCAGGTAAGCAGAGGTTGTGGAATTTGTTAGAACAGGCGCATGCGTGGAATGTTCACAAACCATCAAGACGGGTTTTATTATTATCAGTCTACCTCTAGCTTTTCATCAGATAATATGTGCTGTGCAGGGCGGAAATTAAACTACGCATTTGTATTTTTAACGTTTGGGAAAGCAAATGGACTTGAAATTCACCTTGTGAAAAGGGTTAGTGATATTATTTTATACCTCATGTTTCATTAGATTTTACTACTCTTAAATTTGTCAAACATTATCTCTTTAGTTTAGATAAAATTTCAGTCGGAAAAGATAAGATCTATAAGTTTAGCCTCTCTCTATATTTTGCAGGTGACTCTTAGTCATCAGTTTACCTGGATTTTATACTGTAATTTACAGGTAGTAAAACAAGGATGTTATTACCTTACACGTGATCACCTGTGTATAGATTCTTAGTGTGCATTAGAGCGTGGCGATTTCAGTTAACATATGCAAGACGGAAATTAAACTACGCATTAGAACGAAAATGATAAAGGTAAGTGTTACTATATCTTAAGTTTAGATAAAATTATACGTTACTCATATTTTTTGATAATTTGTTTCATACTTGCTAACCCTCATTGGTAGAATGTCTGTTAACATATTGTCAATAATGCGAAACTCACGTAATAAATCATCCATATTATATTTGACTCCTCGTAGGTAAGAACGGATCTGATCAAGTAGTTTCTTGTCAGTTATAATAGATGATAAACATCCGTGCTTTTTTATTAAAATCTTGGTTCTACTTTTTTACACGCCGCTGTAAGTGAAACACCAATACCGGATATAATTAGCAAAAATGGACTTAATGATACCCCACTTGAAATTATAACAGAACTGGTCATTAACAATTTCAGATATGATATTCCTCGAAGGATCTTGTTGTAGTATTTGTAACATTTTTTGTGATAATATTTGTAGTATTGTATCAATGCGTCCACATCCTGTACTGGAATATCTTTTGAAATGTGATTGAAATCAACTATTCTTTTTTTCATTATAATATTTGTTTACATAATACCCAGGCTTGGTTAAGTAATAGGTAATTATGATGTTTCAGCTATAAATTCCAAACACCAATTATAAGAGCCATTTGTTAAAGTTTTATCGACTGGTTCAAATAAAAATTCTTCTTCAGAATTTTTATCTATTATTACAGATAATACTCCAGACGAGCCATCATTTGATTTTTTTGTTTATTAATATTAAAGATATTTTTCTAGATGATTCATCAACTGAATAACGCAATGATTCGATAGATATTTTAAAATTTTCAACGCTAAGCACTGACAATCTATACACACCGGTAACCTCTGCAGTGTATTTGATAGATTTATTTTTCTGCGTCCATTCACCAGAGCAAGAAGCAACAGTATACACAATATTTTTAATCTGTTTGTGAGGAATTTTAACCATACTCGTTTTCTCAACAATACTAGGAATTCCACTAATAATAACATTGTGTTTTGTGTTAATATCATTGAGTTTTGTGTTAATATTAGCGAGTGTAATGTCAACATTTGGTGGATTTCCATAAAATTTGTTATTATTTCAGTTTATGATTTTTAAAAACTTAAAAACGTATTCACGTGACCGGTAAATTCATTTTTGAGCGCTGTGATTTCATTACTGATTGGAACGTCCTGATCATCGACGTATTTTTTTGTTTACAGCATCAAAATCAGACTCGGGTGTTCTTAGTTCAATAATGGAATTATTGTTCATATTGCGAAATGCACGCATCATACCACCATTGACTGACATATACTTTGATTCGTGATCGTCGACGTATTTGTTAGTGGCAGCGTCACCGTCCTCAGTTGGGTTTCCAAGATCTGTGATCTTGTTTTGGTTCATAACAATGTTCCCACTAAGTAAATCACCAGCTTTTTAACAAAATCATTCACTGACCTACCAGAATCTTGTATCTTACCTCGATTGTTAAAAATTATGATATTGTCAGCACCCGCATTAGGATTTCGTACAAGTGCATCTGACAGTTTTACATTACTCGTCTTTAATCGTCCTTCTTTGTCCTGGAAAATGAGTACTTCATTTGGATCTACACTGGTAAGATTTAGTAAATTATTGATTTCATTTTTGAGCTGATCAAGAGTTGCATATTTGGATAAATCACCTTGGTAACCTTTTGTGGATAAATCTCCTGATAGTGTTCCAAATTTTGTATAGTAACTCATTATTTACTGCCATAGATAAAATTATCAACACTAGTTTAATATTATACAAAATGGCAAAATCGTCGATACTAAACTTTGATACAGAGAGACTGGTGAAGCATAAACATAATAATGAACTTCCTGATTGTCATTATCTTATTGTTGGGCGAACTGGATCAGGAAAAACAAATCTGCTTATGAACTTGCTCCTTGGGAATAATTTTAAATACGATAGAGTCTATATTTACACGATCAATCCACATCAGGATAAGTACGAGTTATTAAGCGAGTATAATGACAAGCTTCGTGATGATATTAAGGCAGGTAAAGATTTTTTTTATAATTAGGCAGCCAGAAGATCTTATTCCAGTTAATCAACATGATGCAGATGAACACAAGATAGAAGTTATTGACGATATTCCGCTAAATAACATGGAGATGGACAAAATAAGATCATATTTCTCACTGTCACGTAACAAACAGTGTAATTCTGTTTATCTCGCTTAAGGATATTATAATGTTAACGGATTCATTCGGCAAAATACTGGTTGTTTTATATTATTTCCAGGACTGGACAATGTTGACGTTAGAAATATTGCAAGCGAGCATTACGGCGAAGTGACAAAAGAAAAGTTTATTGAACTTTACCTTAATGCTACAAAAGATAAATACAACTTTTTCTTATTTGATAAATTTACACAAGATCCAACTAAAATGTTTCGCTGTTGTATTAACATTTACTTACCGTAATGGGTTTCAATTTTATAAAATTTATAATAATAATAATGGACAAACGAGCAAGATATAGACAAAATAGAGAAGATCTAAAAAATACTTGCTCAATCTCAGGTATTACTAAGGCAAAAAGTACAACAAGCACGACGTGGACAAGTGACTGCTACAGAAGCAACAGCTACAATTTTCAAGCCGGTTACTGAAGCACTATTAGGTAAACAACCTGAACCTAAACCACTATCAGAAGAAGAACTTAAACAACTGCAAGGAAAAGGATTGGTTGGAATTGTTAGAGAACAACAGGAAGCAGCTTCTGCAAAAATTGTTACTAGATCTGAAGAAGAAAAAAGAAAACTAACTGAAGCGCTTACAGCATATATAGCTGAACCTGTTGCTAGACAAGCTGAAACAGATCGATTGATAAATAATCCGCTGGAACTTGAGCGAAAATTAGCCGAGTTAACAACGCAAGGAATAACAGATATTATAAAAAAAATTCAGGAGACATAAAAGATATCAGAGAGGAACAACACAAAATTGGTGATTTTACTGTAAAGTTTATGGACGTTGGAGAGCGAAGACTTCATTTTATAAAAAGAGCAAATGAAGAGATAAAAGTTAGTGAATATGATGATTTTTTAAAGAAAGAAAATATAAGAGATATTGAAAATAAAAGCAAGTGGACTGATGCAAAATATCAAACATTAATCGATAGATTAGATGAAATATTAAGAGACGGAGCTGTTGCTATAGATGAAATAAACATGGTTACAGAAATTGATGATATGCGTTCAATTTATGATAGAATTAGATATGGTTTTATTGCTTCCATGTTTTTTCAAGCAGCAGAAAAAAGTAGAGCAAAACCTTTTGGTCCGGGGTGGAGTTTTAGAAGGAAATTTTCTATATACGATAAATCTCGTGAAGAAAAATATAGAAAAGAAACAACGGGAACTGTTGTAAAAATATTTACATCAACTACTGAAATGATAGGTAGATTAATGTTATTAATATCATCAAAAGAAGCTGGAAATAATAGTGTTGAACTTGATAATGAATTCATTGACATACTTGATCATCTAAGATCGAGCGAATTATTAACATCTGACGAATATGAAACTTTACACCGCGACTTAATCGCGGCGACTTAATTTCGCAAAAATAATTTAATATAAAAGGAATGCAAACAACATTATTGTTAAACTCTAGTGAGTCTGCAAACGATAGCGCAAATTTTTCAGTAAATTATATTCCATCTATACAACTAGATCCTGCAAAACAATATGAGATTGTATTAATTTCTTGTACTTGCTGGAATGCTATGTCTGACGTGAAAACTGATGTTAACGATGAAATGTAGTTTACTACGTTTACAAGTTCTTCAATATCTGCAACAACAAAAAAAATAAAAATTCCACAAGGAGCTTATAATATTACTGATATAAACAGGACAATCAAAGAGATCATAACAAAAGCTGGCGGTGTGGCTGATAATTTTGAGTTGGCAGCGAATGATAACACATTACAAGCTAGAATAACTTTGAAAAATATGTTAATCGGTTTAGAACCAAGAGAATTGTACAACTGTTAGGATTTACTAAAATAAGTTACACTGCACTTGATCAGTCTATTATGTATGACAGTGAACTGCCAGTAAATATAACAGAAGTAAATACAATATTAGTAAGTTGCTCTATTGCTTCTGGCTCTTATACATCAAAAGGTAGCAAGGGTCAAACGATTTACAGTTTCTCACCAGAAGTTCCGCCAGGTTCTCTCATGCAAATAACTCCACGACATATTATATATTATCATTTAAACGTTGAAGATCAAATATCAAGTATATTAATGCTGTTGACAGATCAATCTGGAGAACAGTTACATGATATAATGAGGTTGTAACTTATTATTTACATCTACGCGAGCAAAAGTAAAAAATTATGCAACATCAAATATAATGAAACAAAGAAAAAAATATCGAAGAAAATTAATAGGAGGATTTTTTGGAAATATATTTACTAAAGTTATTGAAATATTCCGTATATAGCGCGTAAAGTTGCACCAATTGCTATTGACGCTGGTAAAGCTTTTGCAACTGGGGCTGCATCTGCCGCTGGGACTGCAGTGGGACAAAACATAGCTGATAAAATAAAAGGAGATTCACCGACTGCATCTGAAATAAAACAAGCTATCTCAGACATCGCTCCAACAAAAGAAACTCAGCGAGCTATAATAACAACAACAAAAAAAAATATTATCACCAAAGGGCGAGCAGATCATACAAAAATTGATATCTAAAGTAACAGTGCCGCAATAAAATTTTATGTAATGTAATAAAATAAAAATGTCTGCTAAAAAGTATCTCGATTTAACAGAAACTCAAGACATTGACAACGATGTGACATAATTTGAGTATACTGAGTATCTCGATGAGAATTCTAACGAACCAAATAAAGCTGGAATTAGAACATATAATACAAGAGACGAAGACGTATTTCCACTGGCTCACAAAGCAATGTTAGAACTTCGTGGTCGGATTATGACAATAGAAAATCCACCTGCTGAAATTACAGTTGGAGCAGAAGTAGCTCTTATAGATAACTGCTGGAGTTTATTCAAAAGTGCTAGATATCAACTGGCCAATCAAACTATAGAAGATATTTCAGGTCATCTACAAGTTGCAAGTACAATTTTAAATATTAGTTCGTTTTCCGGCGATTACTCGAGATCAACTGCAACCAACATGATGTGGTTTAAAGACACTGGCCGGGGTATAGCTGAATCAACTGAATGTTTGAAGAGAGGTGTTATAGCACATGGAGCTGATGCTGATGCAAATGTTGTAATTGTGAGAAATTTTCTTATTGCTAATGCAGACGCGCTAGGAATTGCCGCACCAGGTGCAGCTGCTAATGCAGATCCTACAAGAGTTTCTCTTACAGCAGCTTTTAATAATCTAAATATAACACCACCAGCTGCATATGCAAACGGTACTGCGATGTTAAATTTACTTCTTAACACACTTGATGTGAGAAATCCGCGTTATATCGAAGGTTTTGCTAGGCGAAGACAACTTACATCAGGATCACGTCAAATTACAATGATGCTTACGCTAAGCATGATTTTCGGCTTTTGTCGCGATTACGATAAAGTATTTCGCGGAGTTAAACATACGCTTATTTTAGATCGAGCAGAACAAAACGATTGCTTGTTTAGATCTGGAGGGGCTGATGTACAGTTTATCATAAACAAACTTGCTCTGTGGATGCCATGTATAGCACCATCAATTACTAAAATGTCAGAACTAAGGAGCATACAAACAGAATTTATTTTAAGCAGCATAAAATATATGAAACAGCGGTTCCAAATACTATACTACTGACTACACATGGAGGGTCACAACAACATCAAGCGATCAATTGCCGAGACAAATATTTGTTATATTTCAACAGCACGTCCGACGAGGCATCCAACAACAAAATAATGCAATATTTGACCACGCTGATGTCAGACGAATATACGCGAGACTAAATTCAAATCAATGTCTAGAACGAGCGATAAAATGCAATTTTGCTGATGACGCTAATAAATATATTTCTCGACCGCACATGTATCTGCTTGACGCAATGCAAAAGTATCAATATGTTGAAGATGGAACTCAAATATCAGCAGAGGAATTTCGTACGCTTATCCTATATTTCATTTTGATGTTAGTAAACATAACGAGCGAGCTGTAGACAGCAAAGCGGATATTGAAATTACCTGCACACTTGGAGATGTTCCAGTAGCACCGTTGTACGTATATGCATTAGTGATTAGTGATAGATTTATTACGGTAGATTCTATTGGAAGTAAAATGACAGTTCAAGTTTAATCTACAGTTGTTATATAAAATGGCAAAATATATTGTAAAATAAGTATATTTGACTGTTGGCAAAGTTAAAAAAAATAGTAGCTGCTATTGCAAAGCGAGAACAGATATCACTAAAAATCAATCCTAATATTTCTGATGGTGTTTTAACAAAATTAATGCTAACAAAATATCAAGTAAAAAAGTATGATCGTAGAACAACTTTTTTAAATTTGAGTGCTGCACAAATGACAGCGATGGCAAACGATATTGTCGTCAAAGGTGGTTTTCTTGGACCGCCATTATCATTATTAGCTAGTACAATAATAACTAAAGTTTAGCTGGTGTTGGGAACATTAGGACTAGCAACAATGTCAGGAGCAGTCTCTGGCGCAACGAAGAAAGCTGTTGAGGGTAATGGTATCATTCGTGGAAGTGGAATTAAAAAATTGTATATCTGATATAAATGATATATTATAATGCAACAACGGAAAAAGAAATCACCAACAACAAATTCGCCAAAACAAAGAAAACAAAAAAAAAGAAAACAACAAAAAAGAAAACAACAAAATCGCCATCACCAAAATGCAACTGCAAATGCAATCAAGCAAAACAAGGAGGAATTATTCCGTTTGCTCCACTTTTGGTTGGAATAGTGAGAAGTCTGCTGCCAAAACTTTTAGGAATCGGAAGTGGCCTAACATTACCAGGAACACAACCACCCCGTTGAGTAATTTTGATATAATTGATAAGTTAAAAGAGGTTCCTGGATTTCATGGAGTTTATTCTAAAGATGAACTAGCAAGCAATAAAATCACAAACAGCTACAATTTCGTGTGTTATTAATATACAATATTTTAATGACGTATCCGGTACGCATTGGGTAGCAGTTTATAATAATAATTATTTTGACTCGTTTGAACTTCCTCCAAGCGATGTAATAAAAAGGTATATGAACAAAAAATATAAAACGGTGTATTATTCATCAAATCAACTCCAACCTGTTGGAACGTCTGCTTGCGGATATTATTGTATTATATTTATCCGACAGATGAGCAGAAATCTCAATTTTTTAAACTTTATTTTACAGTTTGACAAGCAGCCTTCTCACGCTAATGATGAGGTCGCAATTATTTTTATCTAAACTTAAAAATATAATAATGTGAACATACTGTCTTAAGTGTAGAACTAAAACAAAAAATATTATAGAAACAACAGAAAAAACAAAAAAAAAAACAAAAGGACGATGTTAAAAATTATTTGTGCAAACTGCGGAAAAAGAAAAAAAAAATGTTTTTTTAAAGAGAACGTCCCCAGCGACGTTGCTAGGATCTGGTTATCCTGATATTATTTTAGTAGACGACTAAAAATATAGAATGATATGCAACTCTGATTCTGACAGAGATTTGTGTCTTGAGCAAAATAAAATTGTCGCACACTGTCAATGTTGTAACAACAGAGAAATAATAGGTACAGGTATAGATATACGCCAAATTATTGGAAAATTACCAAAACCAAAAGGCGGTTGGACTTTGCCAGTTCATCGGTATAAAGGACCTGATAATCCGCTAGATCAACAACTAGATGAAAACGACAATCCATTGCCAAGACAAGAGCCTTACAATCAAGTGGATGCAATAGCGATGCGTCATATCTGTTATCGTGATCATGAAAACTCGAAATCAGATTGTGATAAAGTAATGTTAGACGAATTTCGTGATATGGAGCCAACAAATCTACGAGAACGTTTTGATAGAAGATTTGTTCAGGGAATAATTGGAGCAAAATATAAATTAGGACTTGGAAATAAAGTATACGAAGATCTTGCAGTCGAACTACACAGACCAAAAAATGTTCCCACGACGTAAGGTTGTCGCAAAAGCTGTAGATGATATCTGGGCAATAGATTTGGTGGATGTATCCAATCTGGCTCAGTTCAAAGTTGGCGCTGATGGCGCTCCAAAAAGGTATTTGTTTAATGTTATAGATGTTTTTAGCAAATACGCTTTCAGTGTACCTGTTTCGGATAAGACAGGGACTTCAATGACTGATGCGTTAAAACAAATAATAACGAACACAGAAAGAAAACCAAATAAAATCTGGACTGATCACGGATCTGAGTTTTTAACAAAATGTTTGAGCAGTTTCTAGAACAAAATAATATAAAAAAATATGTTACAGGAAACGAAGGTAAAAGCGTTGTTGTCGAGAGATTTAATCGCACGTTAAACGAAAAAATACACAAACATATGACAGCTAAAAACACCAACAGATACATCGATGACCTTTCTCAAATCGTAGGTGAATATAATAACACGAAACACCAAACCATCAAAATGTCACCCAATAATGCTATTAAAAATCCGATATTAGCAAATTCAAACATGTACCGCAGACATAAATTTAAGGTTGGTAATAAAGTTAGAATTTCTTTGATAAAAAGGGTATTTGCAAAAGGATTTACTCCGAACTGGAGCGAAGAAGTATATATGGTTGATAAAGTAATTTTAACAATACCTGTGACATATGCGTCAAAAGATCTGTCAGGGCAACCTATCGTAGGTAGTTTTTACGAACAAAAACTACAGAAAACTGAGCAGGATATTTTCGTTATTGAAAAAGTGATTAGGAAAAAAGGAGATAAAAGTTTAGTCAAATGGCGTGGGTATAGCGATAAATTTAACAGTTGGATCCCAACCAAACAAATTATGATATAATGCTATTATAAATTTCCTCATAGTCTTGTTTGACAGCTTTACCTTTTTCTGGTTTAAATAACAATATTAGATATTTTCTGCGATCGTCAGAGATCGTCATTAGATTAAAAATTTTGTCAAATATGAAATCGAATTTGATATTTTTCTGTCGGCCTGGAATTCTGATGTTTAAGAAAGGTCTGATTAGCTGCTAAAACAGTTGCTGTTCGGCAACGGTAAAATTAAATTTCATTATTGTTTTTGCAATGTGATACTTGACATTATATCGTTCAGTTGTTGGTCTGCTATAATTAAATCTGTCAGCAACAGTGACTATTTCACCATCATAAGATTCGTTGTTTTATAAAATATCATCTTCACTATAACCAACAGATTTGCTTATGAAATCTTTGGAAAATGTAATACTATGCGTGACCTTATCGCTGGCGACCTTATCGCTGACATCACTAGTATCTTCAGCGTATAATTCAGCGAGTCGTTTCATCAAGTCCATTATTATAATATTTTTATCTAACTTATTATTATTATAAGATGACTGATGAGATAAAATATCACCAAAAAGTTAATATAGTAAGCCGAAGCGGTAAGACAATGTTTGTCGGGTTATAGTGCATATTCTGTTGATGTTATTGTAAAGCAAGGTGATTCTCATAACATATTGCTAACAGCAGCAGAAAAAAATAAAATTAATGAAAGTGCAGTAACGAAGCTAAAATTTGATCATTATGATGTTATAGCATTCGCTCATCATTGTTTGACTAAAACCGAGCTATCAAATATTATTGATCATCATATCTAAAATAAATCCTAGAAACGTATTCGCTTGAAAATTTGATTTCATTACTCCATCAGCTACAAATTTTACTGATCTGGAATTTATGTTATAATATTTCGCCGCAGCTGTCATCGATTTGAATTTAATCTCCTCATCCGTTTTGAAGTTTATCGAAATAACAGGTTTTGCTGGACATCTAAAATTAATACCATTACTATTTTGTCCTTTTCTCACATTTTCCTGTTGGGTAACTAGTTCTAGATTTTCCAATCGATTATCAGTTTGTTTATTAATAATATGGTTAATAACAAGACCATTGGGTATAGCTCTGTTGGACACCTCGTAAACAAAACGATGACCATAATAACTAACTTGATCTGTCAATGTTCCTCGAACCCTTACTATGATATAACCCATATTGCTTATAGTACCAAGAACCTTTTTAGTTTTTCTGTTTCTAATAATACCGCGAAAGTTAGCCTCGTATAAATCAAAGACCGGATGCTGCTGAAACTCGTTTTGTAAAGATAAGTTTTCAATGTTGTCATTAGTGACTTTACTGTTCACGTGATAAACACGCTGTCCCTCTGGAATATCATCACAGAACAACGAGTAAATAAAATCTTTTTTAAGCTTTGTAATCCTCTCGGTATTATCTCCCTTTACATTAACTGGTAACCCGCTGGCGTTAATTTGCCAACAGATATTCTAGTTTTAATATTAATGACCAAACCTAATGCATTTCCAGTGTATAAGTTGTATTTTGGGTGAACGTGATATACCTCTTGCTCACGTGCGCATGTCAGATTTGCTGTCATTATACTATAGGTGATTTTTTTTATCTCTAATTGTTTTTAGCGCATGCGCAGTGTGAGGTACATTATCAATTAGATATTACACTATAGTATAGCAATTTTAAAATTGCGTGATATAGCCAAGAGAAGCCTTATGGGAGAACCTGATAAAATAGCGACTGCTTTTACAGGTTTTAACAATAGCTATAAATTTGATAATCAAAACGTTTTAGTAAATTTTACTGCAACAAAACGTTACCACCTACTACAGACAACTGTAAAGCGTGAGCTCGAAAAACACAAAAGTATCAGATTACTAGCGCAATATCATGCTATATTTTCAAAGCTACTTGTAACTAAAGAATCAACTGAAAAGGAAATTGCAGATCCTTATATGAACGCAAAATCAAGACGTGTTTTGCTTGAGACTGATCTTCTATCACTAGCTAATGAAGTACACGAAGACATTAGGAAAAAATAGAGGAATTCACTGAATTAGGTTCGGGTTGGAAGTTTGAAACGATCAAAGAAATATTGTTTCACACGATGAAATATGACGCATTACGCGGTACTTCTTACATCGACCTGCCACCAAAAATAAAAAAAAATCAAAGATGTTGTATAAACATAAAAAACGTAGATAACAAATTTTTCCAATGGGCTGTTCTTTCCTCACTATATCCAGCAGAAGAAAAACGCTACTCCTGTTGATATATCAGTCACGTGTCTAGATTAAATTTTAAAGATATTAACTTTCCAGTGGCAGAAAATTAAATACCAAAATTTCAAAAGCAAAACAATGTTTCGATTAACGTTTTCGGACTAGATGGAAAAGAGGATATATATCCGAGATATATTTCAGAAAAAGCTTCACAATCGACCATAAATTTACTGTTTTATAACAATTATTACGTTTGGATTAAAAAGTTTAACGGATTAGTTCGTAGACAGTACAATAAGGATAAGAACAAAAAGTTCTTTTGTTACCGCTGCTTGCACGGTTGTACAAACAATGAAAGATTACAAAATCATTTGCAGTACTGTAGTGATGTACACAGAATAACAATGCCATCTAAAAAAGATAGTGTGTTACAGTTTGTTCATCATAATCACAAACTAAATATTCCTTTCGTCATATGCGCTGATTTCGAATGCGTACTTCAACCTGTACTTGGCGTAGAAAATAATCCTAGTCAATCGAGTAAAAGAAAAATTCAAAATCATGTTCCATGTGGAGCAGCGTATAAGGTAGTTTGTTGTTTTACTGATTCTAGATTATCTAAACCAATCAAATTACATCGTGGTAAAAATCCAGCTGTCTGGCTTCTCAAGCAGTTGATTAACGAATTGATAATATATTTACTCGCTTGAAAAAAGTAAATCCTTTGTTAAAATTAACACCTTAACAAGAATCTGATCACGAGCAAGCGGAAATTTGTCATATTTGTGAAAAAGCTTTTGACCCTGACTAGGTTAGTAATAAAAAAGTACATGACCATTGCCATTTGACGGGACAGTACCGTGGAGCGGCCCATGATCAGTGTAATTTAAAATTTCATGCTCCAGATTTTATTCCGGTTATTCTTCACAATTTTCGAGGATATGATAATCAAATTATAGTAGAAGCTTTTGGTGATCATGATATAAAAGCTCGTCTAAAACTCGATAACTTTATCAAATGCATTACAAATAATTTTGAAAAGTACACGTCAGTTACGCTAGGTAAACTGCGTTTCATTGACAGCTTGCAGTTTATGGCAGCCTCATTAGATGAGCTAGTAAAAGGTTGTAGTAAATTTGATAACCTAAGAGATTGTTTTGGAGATAAATTTAATCAACTAGCTATAAAAATAGTTTTCCCATACGAATACCTCGACGATTGGAGTAAATTTGATGAATCATCTTTACCTGACAAAGACAAATTTTACTCACAACTTAAAAATGAAAATATAACCGATGACGAGTAAAGGTATGTACAAGATATCTGGAAAGAGTTTGATTGTGATACGTTTGGTGATTATCATGATTTATACCTGAAAACTGACATGTTATTACTAGCAGATGTTTTTGAAAGTTTTCGAGAAGTGAGTTATAAAAATTACGGATTAGATAATTGCTGGTATTATTCTGCCCCTGGGCTGTCATGGGATGCTCTGCTAAAGTTTCGTGAGGTAAGGTTAGAATTACTGACTGACGTTGATATGTTCAATTTTATCGAAAAAGGTATCATAGGCGGTATTAGCGTGATAACGAAAAAATATGCTGAAGCAAACAACAAATATTTGAAACAGTATAATCCTGAGCTTCCTTCAAAGTATATAGTTTATCTGGATTGTAACAACTTGTACGGTGGTTTGATGGCAGAACCAATGCCTCTTGGTGGATTTCACTGGATCACGGCTGATCGATTTCTATCGGAGACAGAAAAAAAGATATTTCCTATTTCGTTGAAGTTGACCTTGATTATCCAAATTCGCTACACAAATTACATAACGATTATCCTTTCTGTGCGGAATCGATGGTCATAGATTATAGTTTGTTATCAAAAGAATAACAAGCGTTAATATCACCAAGGCAACATTCCATGGTCAAGAAACTAGTACCAAATTTACTCGATAAGAAACATTATGTTTTGCATTACTAAGTTTTAAAACAAGCAGTCGATGCTGGTCATGTGTTGAGAAAAGTTCACCGTGTACTAAAATTTAATCAGTCGCCTTGGATGAGAGATTACATTAACTTAAATACTTCAAGAAGGGCTGCAGCAAAAACAGATTTTGAGAAAACGTCTTCAAACTGCTGAACAATTCCGTTTTTGGTAAGACGATGGAGAGTATTAGGAAACGCGTAAATATCGAAATAGTTAATGATATTAATCGCAGAAACAAACTTGTCAGACGATGATTTTGTGAGCATGAAAATTTTTAATAACAATCTTGTTGCGATACAAAGAAAAAACAAATCTAAAACTAAACAAGCCGATCTACGTTGGAACTTCAGTGTTAGATTTATCAAAGTGGCTGATGTATGATTTTCATTATTATTTTGCTAAAGTTGAGTGGCCGGCCAGTAGATTATTGTTTACTGATACCGATTCGCTCGTATATGAAATCGAATGCGAGGATATCTATCAGGACATGTAAAATAATCAATATTTGTTTGATCTTTATGATTACCCACGTAACAGTAAATAAAAAAAGTTATTGGTAAGTTCAAAGTTGAAATGAACTCGAGTGCTATCAAATACTTTATCGGATTACGCAGCAAAATGTATGCCGTATTGTTAGACAATAATAAAATCACGAAAAAAGCAAAATGTTTGCCTCGTGATTTTGTTAAAAATTTATGCAATTTGACGACTACAGGTACGCGCTAGATGGCGGTGTTAGTTTTATGAGAGCTATATCAATACGGACTAATCATCATAAGCTTGAAACAGATGTCATTATCAAACGTGGATTGTGTAATTTTGATGACAAACGTTATTGCGAAAATGGGGTAGATACACTTGCCTTTGGGTATTGTCATGATGATAGATCTATACTTGACATTATCTTTTCCAACTAAAATTTTATCTAAAGTTATAAAATAATGTTTGAAAATTTGTCAATGACAAATAGCTACAGTAGTAAAATCAAATATCTAATGATAGACGGCAATCTATTGACAGTTGAATTTAATAATGAAACATCAGGTTCATATTTTAGTAGAACACGTGACAGTCTAAAACCTTCGCTCATGAGATCTGATAATAGCGTGTATTTCAATTATCTCGAACAATTGTATCAAAAGTTGCTAGCGGAATTTAAAAACTTTCACAGCCCCATTATCCAACAAAAATATACTAAACTCACAATTGATCTCGATCGGTCAAAGGTATATTTTATCAACAAAAAATATCCTCTGAACAAACCAGAAATGAAAAATTTGTTTGAGTCCCATCGCTGTGTGAGCGGTAAAGTAAAATTTAGCCTCTACAATCGTGATAATGAAGTATTTCTAATATCAACAGTTGAAACATTGATCATTGGTAATGAGATATAAAATAATATCACTTACCTTTATCATTTTCATTCTAATGCGTAGTTTAATTTCCACCTTCCACGTGTTGACTGAAATCGCCACTCTCTAATGCACAGTTTAATTTCCGCCCTGCACAGGACATGTTATCTGATGAAAAGCTAGCGGTAGACTGAAAATAATAAAACCCATCTTGATGGTTTGTGAACATTCCACACATGCGCCTGTTCTAACAAATTCCACAACCTCTGCTTACCTGGATGACTCATCAATTATATAGCATACCTGCACCTGTTGTTTTGTATTGTTACAAAATACCTGCACCTGTTGTTTTGTAAAATACGTGACAAGGTACGTAGGGTATCACCTTTTCTAGTGTAATGACAGAGCTTTTGTTAACTTACCTGGATAGTATAAGGAAGTTTACTTGGATACTGATCATTTTCCTATCACTGTAATTACAGAGGGGGTGAATTAGAAACCTTACTAATACTTTTGTAAAAAAGGGGTGGGGATAGTTTAGGACTATAGTTTATATTATTTGGAGGGGTAAAAGAGGGGTTTTAGCTAGAAACCTGGTTTTCCAATACTACTTTACAATTGATCACGAACTATTATTCTACTTGCAACTATTAAATCATTTGGTCTCTATAAATTCCAAATATTATTCAGAGGAGTTTCCGGAATTATTTCACGCATTATCTCACATTGCATTTTATTTGGCTGTAGTCTCATTAATCTTTTAAATTCTTTTAGGGTGTCATCATTGGCTCTATGATGCGGAGACTGCCCAACAAAAGGTGGTAGTTGACCATGATCGCCTCACATTATCATGGCAGTATCTTGGTTAGTAACGAATCAAAAAATATTGTTAATGTTTCTAACGATACCGTACAATTTTCATCCAGCCGATAATCCTGGGTATATATTCTTTACCCACTCGTTCATGTGTCCACGTATCTCTGAACCAGCTGAAGAAACCATGATATGCGCATAATTTTTCTTCTCTTCCATTTATTTCTCTGTCTAGTCCTTGTGTAGTTGTCAGCAGATTCATGTTAGTGAAGCACGAAGTATCGTGCCGAAGTAATTCAACGACACGTGTTGTTCTTCTAGAACCTCCAGGCCTATTGAGATAAACGGGTTTATGTCTGGCCACAGGATCAAACAAAGATTGTACTAATGATTTCAATCTTTGATTTTCATTACTGTAATATATTTCCCTGATTTCAACGTCTGCAGATTCGGAATAGTCAAGTATATTTTCCTGTTGTATTCTACATTATCCTCATTCACCATTATCAAGGATCGAATTTAGCAAATCTATATATTTTTTATTTACATAAAATCAATCCGTGGTAACTCTGACAGCGTAACGAGGGAATCTGTTCAGCATCGATATCAGATTTGTCGAAACATAAGCTAGCATCGAAGATCTTAAATGAGTGTATTGCGGTGAATCAACATCAATATAGCTCCTGATTGTACCTAATTTAGACCAGTCTGATAAATGGGCATTACTTAGACTCACTAATGTTTTTTGTGTTGTATCAGCAGTTATAAAATCAAGTTTAGCATTATCCGCAATTAATCTTGCACACATTCGTTTATAATCATATGACCAACCTTGAATACACTTAGCAATCATTTTCTAATAAGATCTTTTGCAACTTTCTTTTCATGATCAATCATATCAGGATTTCTTCCGGGGAATATTTCTTTTCTTGTGGTATATAAAACTTGTTTCTTCGGATTATATGATATAATGACTTTATTTACTGTTAATGATAACAATATTGCTACATCAGGCCTTCATCGCAATAAAACAATCGGAGCCCAATATTTTATTTGACAACTGTCTTCCAAAACAAACATAAATAATTAGATGCAAATTTTATGCAAAGTCGAATGACTCTATAGAAGCAAATCCAGTTCGTTAAAATTTTTGTAAGGGTCCGTTTATGGCAACTCTGGTCATTTAGTGTGTGGGATATCCGAATTGCTTAAATATTCAGAACACTCTCCGTATTCAAGAAAACATTCAGGATAACACACTACCATATCAACCGATATAATATCTTTATCATCAAATTTAGTATTCTATAATCCACCGTATTCATATTCGATACAACTGTTCTGGATATCTTTAAGAAATTCAACTCTTCTAAGGTTCCCATGAATTATTCTCCTGAGCAGCTTGGGGAGCAATTGATGGAACCGTAAAAGAAATTATTCAGAAATTTTTCGATAGCATCAATATTAGGGGTATATTTTAATGCAAGATTTTTCATTTCTTCGTGCACAGATTCTGTCCGATATATTGCGCAAAACAACTAATCGTAGTTATTTTTTAGACTCTGAACTTCGAAATAACCAAATAGTCACAGGGTCAATCTTACTAATATCTTTGATATCGTCGAAAATATAATTACTTTAAAATTTTACTGATCTATCTCGTGGAAATATTGTTACCGTGGGTATCCATGCATGTGCATTATGATCGATAATCGTTATTGGAGTTCCCCTTGATGCATATTTCAGTTTGTATAAATGTTTCCGGTTAGTGTCTTTACTGTTATCGTGGATTTTAATTTTATTATAGTTTGGCTGCGTTGCCGATAGAGGCTCCGGTATTTTTTTTTAACTGTTTCTGTTCAATTATTGTTTTAATGTCTTAGATCTGTTACACAATTTTAGCGGGAAAATTTCATAGGTTTGAGATCTTCAACGTTATGTTTATCATTTATCGGATACATCGCATAGACAACAGTACTTACAGGGTACACTTGTTTATAATGAGGTTTAACAATGCTAGTTAGTATTCCTGGTTTGGATATTATAAATACTGTAACAATATTATTTCCAGTACGAAGCCATACAGTGTCACGTTTATCACAAATAATCCAAAAATCGTCATCTGTCTGCAAAATAAATTTTAGCAAAATTGAATATCTTTGATTATCAAGACAGTTAACTATTTCAATCACATTCATTGTAGCATCAACATTACTAATTCTGAATGTTGACCTCACATAAGCCACACCATCGTTGTGAAACTCTTTTTTAGCTTCACGGATACAATCGGTTATATCGCTATTTGTTAAAGCTAGATCTTGCATTAAGAAACTAAATTTAGATTTCGATAATTTGTCAAGATCGAATCTAACATTAGAATGTTCAATTAATCTCTTAAATTCATCCATGCTGTAATTAAGTCAAATATATATATATATATATATATATATATATATATATATATATATATATATATATATATATATATATATATATATATAATATATATATATATATATATATATATATATATATATATATATATATATATATATATATATATATATATATATATATATATATATATATATATATAATATATATATATATTGATAGAAGCAAATAACAAACGAAAGTAATTAATGATAGGTTTTTCTCTTCTTTGTAATAAATTATGCGTATATGAATTCAGGGGTATCTGCATGCATAGTTTTCGCAGACGGAGTCTAGGACCGAATTCCTATTTTTGATGATGTGGTGTTGGGTCAGAGAAGAAACCCAGTTGTATATAAAATGCACTGCAAATGGTACAGAGAGCTGAAACGATATATGATAAAAATATAGCGCCCTTATATATCCCATTTAACAGCCGAAGACTATCTCGACAAATAATATTATATATAAATGGAGCAAAATATATTTGTGAAACATCTTATCATTAAATTTGATGAAGCAGGTCGAGGTGCTGTCATCAAAAAAAAGCATATGAAAAAACAGTCGGTACTGTTGATAACGCTGGTTATTTTAGATTTATTGTTGGAGAAAAGGTATTTATTTCATACATTTCTGTACGAGTGTTTTCATGTTGTCATCGAAGACTGACTTGTAGTTGATCATATTGACAGTAATAAAATCGACAATTCTTTAGGAAATTTACGAATACAGTCAGAATTCTGCATGTGGAAATACAGGGAGATGTAAAAGGTTTGAAAGGAGAACTCCCTTTTTGTTATTGCGTAAATGACCACATCATTGTAATTTTTGTGTCTAATCACTAAAACACTAAAATCTGAAAAATTTAATTTATTTAGATGATCAAACACAAAACGTTGAATCAGCTTGACAGTATCCGGGATAAAATTACTGTGATATTATGACAGCTAATTATATGGATATTTCATTTTAGCCGTTTTTTATGTAGTCACTATTGATTTATTGAGTATGCATTTGGGGTTCTGTAAAATATTTTTTTATTTTAAACAAATACTTATTGTATAATAAATGATGAAAGTAATAACGCTATTATTGTTGCTATTTAGCAGTTACAACATGATGGCATTCAAATTTCTGATGAACTTGATCCAAATTCATTAAGTTCAAAAATAGATATACGCTGTAACTCGATTATAAATTCACAGTGTCCAAAAAAGATACGCTGTACCCCGATTACAAATTCATAATGTCCAAAAAAGATACGCTGTACTCCGATTATAAATTCATAATGTCCAAAAAAGATACGCTGTACCCCGATTATAAATTCATAATGTCCAAAAATGATATATGCTGTACCCCAATTATAAATTCATAAAGTTGTTACAATCACTTGCGGCAATCACATATACGCAGGTGAAATTATTTGTTCCCCTTTCACGCTCAATCGAAAAGGTTTGGTCAGAAATATCTCACGAGGACGAAACAAAAAGATTTGTACATGCTCTTATAAGACAGCTCAGAGATAGTGTTTGCAGATTACGACGTTGATGACTGTGTCATTGGCGAAATATAAGGATGAGTGTGACTCTACTTATAAAAAAAGTAAAATGACTATAGTAACAACGAAACCAATTGTATCATCGTGAATGTGGTAACAGCTAAACAAGAAGGACAATTCATAAAATTATGGATAATATAATTTTATTCTGACTTTTTTCTTGGTATTTTGTATTATGAGAACTTCCGTGACGCTCTATGAGCGAGAGATCTACGATTTCACATACAGATTTACATCGAACATTTCTCATCAAAGGTCCAACAAATGTCCAGTTTTGTCATTAAGTTTAAAATGTATCCGCGATAAGAGTAGACTGACATTTTAGTTAAACGATATTAAATGGTTCAGATACAATCCAATACCATGGTGGTATTTGAGGCGTAAAGGAATATAAAATAAATCATCTAGATAGCTACAGTCAATGACTTTACATACATGATTAACCGCGATCTTTGATATATTTACAGTACCAGATGATATTTGACTGCCTCACCTATATAGATCGTTGTTGTGTTTGAGTATATTTGGCGGGGGCCTATTTTAATTCATATTTCGATCATCCTTATAAAATTAACATTAACGAGATCAATTACTGAAATATAAATATTTGGATTGTTTAATTTCGTATTTCATACTTTT
The DNA here is from genome assembly GCA_016746295.1 of Potamilus streckersoni. Lineage (NCBI taxonomy): Eukaryota > Metazoa > Mollusca > Bivalvia > Unionida > Unionidae > Potamilus > Potamilus streckersoni. Next base: position 62,142 of record JAEAOA010000505.1, read on the forward strand.
TGGATTTGTGAAAATTTTATATATATATATATATATATATATATATATATATATATATATATATATATATATATATATATATATATATATATATATATATTTGAACTGCAACATGTTAGTCATTTTCGGAATAAATTCCTTAATTAATATTTGATTCATATGTAACTTTTATTGTGATATTTGTTTTATGTCCTCGTAATAAGTGATTATATTTGTAATATCAATAAATAGCCGCTTAAATTCATTTAGCATTGCATAGACTGTGGTACCTAAACTGCGTATATCCAAATTTGCTATGGTTTCTCTTCTGCGATGTCTCAAATCAGGAATTTTTTCTCGTCTATCAATAAAAAATCTATTAATGGACTATTGATGATTATTTTGAAAGTTTGGAGATTTAATTACACTTTAACCTGTTGTCAGAAATTCATCTCGTCGTGGCTATGGTGGACCAAAAAAAAAAAACCCAGTGGAATCTCGTGCCATTTTAATGCAGTTCTGATCGAAGATTGATTTTCATCTACAGCATAATCCGGTGATAAATATAAATATAGTGTTGGTTCATTATCAGTAATAGTTACTTTAGATTCTTTTTATGTAATGAATTTAATTTTGCGTTGGAATTCTTCATTGATTTGTTCTATTTGATAACTGTTCATTGAAATACTGATAATTTTGGAATCTGGAGTTCCAGCAAGTTTGTTTTTATTTGCAAATACTAATGAATTATTTGGTAGTAGTCCACCAAATGATTTTGATCATATATTTGGCCAACTATAATGAACTCGTAATTGCGCTAATGTAATTTCTTTTGCTTGAATTATAGTTGAAAAAACAGTACTGAACTCAGGATTAGTTGAACTCGCTGATATCATTGTAGTTCTTACCGGAGCAGAATTAATTATATTTTTTCTCCATTTATCCGCTAACTCTGCTAGTTGTTTATTTGCAGCCTGATTTATTATTTTACTAACATATACAGGCATAACTTCATTGCTACGTTATTTTACTGGCTGAGGTTTTCGTCGTAGTAATCTATCAGTGATTGCTGAAAATGCTTTACCGGCAGCATCACCAACAGTACCAATCCTTTTTCACGAGCAACATTAATAGCTTTCATTCCCAGTTACTTTGTAATCGGAATCGCTTTTGGGACTATCTTTCTGAATAGACCCAGAATAACATACCGAGTCCATCACCGTAGATCGCTCTATAGGTTGGTAATCTCGAATTTATTACCATGACCATTACAAGTCCACGCTGACCATTATTTAAGATAATCTTATTTTCTTACTATTGGTCTAATTTCATATCCTTAATCACCATGATAATCATTAACGATGTCTTCATTGAGAGATCAGTAAACATTAATATTTATGATACCTCCTGTAAATAATTTCTGACAAATATTAGCTTGTTCATTATTGATTTGTGGGGAATTATTACTGGCTCGTTTTCCTCCAATGAGAATTTCTAGTTGTTCAACATCGGGAAGGTTGTTATCGGGACATGGAGTAATAAGACCACTTCCACGAGTAACAAGACCACTTCCTCGAGTAACAAGACCACTTCCTCGAGTAATACGACCACTTCCTCGAGTAAGAAGACCACTTCTTCGAGTAACACGACCACTTCCTTGAGTAACACGACCACTTCCTCAAGTAACACGACCACTTCCTCGAGTAACAAGACCACTTCCTCGAATAATAAGACCACTTCCTCGAATAACAAGACCACTTCCTCAAGTAACAATACCACTTCCTCGAGTAATAAGACCACTTCCTCGAGTAATAAGATCACTTCCTCGAGTAACAAGACCACTTCCTCGAGTAACAAGACCAATTCCTCGAGTAATACGACCACTTCCTCGAGTAACAAGACAACTTCCTCGAGTATCAAGACCACTTCTAGTGGCAGTAGAATCAGGATCTGGCTTTTCTTTCTTTTTGCTCTTACTTTCTTATGTTACTGCTTCATTTCTTCTTTTCGCTTTATTTCTCTTCTTGCTTCATCATATTAATTTACCGTCCAGTTAAAAGTGATAAATATAATCATCAGATGTGATCTGTGGAGTTTCAGTAAAGGACGCGACATACATCCTTAAACCATTTGGCAGCTTTTAGAGTTCTAACATATTCTGGTTTTATATACATAACTCTATGACGATATCTAAACGCGGTAATATCAAGTACTTCTTCCGGGTCATGGATAGCGTTAATTCCTTTGGGTGTAAATTTATCTATGTTTTTAGTTTTAGTTTTAGTTTTTGATTATTATTATTATTATTATTATTATTATTATTATTATTATTATTATTATTATTATTATTATTATTATTATTATTATCATCATCATCATTATCATCATCATCATCATCATCATCATCATCATCATTATTAGTAGTAGTAGTAGTAGTAGTAGTAGTAGTAGTAGTAGTAGTAGTAGTAGTAGTAGTAGTACTAGTAGTATAGTAAACAAATTCGTACAGGAAACATGAATCTGTACGATAAGAATACTATCACTGGATTATGCGAGCTCGTGCAATGCTCATCATTTAATAAATTTAACATATACATCATTTCAACTTGTCTGCTCAGCTAAAAAAGATACAACTTTGAAACAGACTGCATTCTAACAAGGCGTTATGTGACAGGCTGACATTCTAACAAGGCGTTATGTGACAGGCTGACTTTCTAACAAGGCGTTATGTGACAGGCTGATATTCTAATAAAGCTTTATGCGACAGGCTGACATTCTAAAACATCCAGTATATTAAACAATGTTATCATATATGCAGGAAAATAATAGTTTTATATTTCGTAAAACTCAACAGTTCAATTCTGCTTCCGTAATGGCGAATAATTCTTGACAAATATCCTCATACTGTGATAACCCATCAAGAGTTTACTCTTCAAACACCCTGGTTATTGTCAAATCAACGGCCAGGAAACTCCGGGATACCGAGGTTCGTACCTTTAGGTACTTTGTGCGTGATTCAGTTTTCTGAAATACCTAAGACTGTAGTAAATATAATCGACTAAAGCTGTGACAGACGCAATCTATTATTCGTGTTGTACATGGTACAGAGGAAGACTGAGGCAAAAATCCCAAATACAATATAGCTTTTGTAGGGAAACCCTGGAAGACTCAGTTCTAATATAACTGACTTCAAATCGTAAGATAATTACCACAAGAGAGATCAGCAGATGTTATCATTTACACAGTGGATTTCTGATTTGAAAAAGGAACAAGTACAGCACTTTGCAGCTGTTTAGTAATTCAGTTTATTACTTTAAATTAGGTTAGTCATTTGTTACGATGATGTAGTCACATTTCGTGTGTTAAGGAATGTCCAAGATACTGCTATAAAGTCTTTAATAAACCAGATACTGCTATAAAATCTTCAATTTCTCGAAGATACTGCTAAAACGCCTTCTATGTCCAAGATACTGCTAAAATGCCTTCTATGTCCAAGATACTGTTAAAACGCCATCCATGTCCAAGATACTTCTAAAACGACTTCCATGTCCAATAGACTGCTATAACGTCTTCCACTGTCCAAGATACTGCTATAACGCCTTCCACTATCCAAGATATTGCTAAAACGTACTCCATGTCAAATATACTGCTATAACGTCTTCCACTGTCCAAGATACTGTTAAAACGTCTTCCACGGTCCAAGATACTGCTATACCGTCTTCCATAGTCCAAGATACTGCTATAAAGTCTTCAATTTCTCGAAGATACTGCTAAAACGCCTTCCATATCCAAGATATTGCTAAAACGTCTTCCACTGTCCAAGATACTGCTTAAACGCCTTCCAGATCCAAGATACTGCTAAAACGTCTTCAATGTCCAATATGCTGCTATAACGTCTTCCACTGTCCAAGATACTGCTATAACGCATTCCACTGTCCAAGATACTGCTAAAACGTCTTCCATGTCCAAGATAATTCTTAAACGCCTTACACTGTCCAAGATACAGCTAAAACGCCTTCCACTGTCCAAATACTGCTATAACGCCTTACACTGTCCAAGATACTGCTAAAACGCCTTCTACTGTCCATGATACTGCTATAACGTCTTCCATTATCCAAGATACTGCAATAACTCCTTCCACAGTCAAAGATACTCCTAAAACGTCTTCCATGTCCAAGATACTGTTAAAACGTTTTCCATGTCCTAGATACTGCTATAACGTCTTCCATTGTCTACGATACTGCTATAACGCCTTCCACTGTTCAAGATACTGCTAAAACGCCTTCCACTGTTCAAGATACTGCTATAACGTCTTCCATTGTCCATACTAATGCTATAACGCCCTCCACTGTCCAAGATACTGCTAAAACGCCTTCCATGTCCAAGATACTGTTATAACACCTTCCACAGTTAAAGATACTGCTATAACGTCTTCATTTATCCACGCTATTGCTATAACGCCTTCCACTGTCCAAGATACTGCTAAAATGCCTTCTATGTCCAAGATACTGCTAAAACGCCTTTCATGTCCAAAACACTGCTATAACGTCTTCCGTTGTCCACGCTGCTGGTACAACACCCTCCACTATCCAAGATACTGCTATAATATAACGATGACGAGCCAATAGTGCTTCACTCAAATGAAAACATTATGGCCCGTTGCCGTGACTATGCATCCGCGTCAAATGGAAGGTTATAGTATGTTGGTGGTACCTGTAACGGCCACGAAAATAGTTTAACTCTTCTGTCAATACCAATGCAGTCAAAGACGGCTTTCATAGCATGATTAAAATTATTAACACAACCAAAATAATATGCAGACTATAAAAGGGTTAGGGATAATCGTAACGATGATATTTCTACTGAAAACTGCAATTCAGCAATCCTCATATTGTCGCCATTTACATAGACAAATCGCAGTCGACATTTTACAACGTGAACAAGCAATGTTTATATTTTGGAATCCAGGGTTAGTTCTTTAATCTATGTTTATTTTAAAACATAGCAGCATCACCATTGGTACTGTTCACTATTCAGATGTTCATATAAATATAGCCATTTAACGTCCACAAAGCACATACTGAAGTTGCATGTGTTTCCTTAATGATTGTTCTTTTTTGTGGAGGGTACTTTTCAATCTGTTTTATAGCTTCTTTTCAACATCATATTCCATAAATTATATTTATTAACTTCATAAATTTAATTAATCACATAACACGCTAAATTGTGTTTCTCTTATGCAATTGATAATTTTTGGACTACAGGAAGCTTTTAATTTTGAATTCTTGTGAACAAATCATATACAAAAGGTTTAATCCCAGTTGCTCATTATACGGTTTATTTATACATATTTTTCTCGTATCTATTTACATCTGGTGCTGTATTTATATCACTTTTTTCCAGTTGCTATTGTGTTTCATCCATACCTTGCTACTATGCTTCATCCATACCTTGTTATTGTGCTTCATCCATACCTTGCTATTGTGCTTCATCCATATCTTGCTACTATGCTTCATCCATACCTTGCTATTGTGCTTCATCCATACCTTGCTATTGTGTTTCATCCATACCTTGATATTTTGCTTCATCCATACCTTACTATTGTGCTTCATCCATACCTTGCTATTGTGATTCATCCATACCTTGCTATTGTGCTTCATCCATGACTTGTTTTTGTGCTTCATCCATGACTTGCTTTTGTGCTTCATCCATGCATTGCTATTGTGCTTCATCCATACCTTGCTATTGTGCTTCATCCATGACTTGCTACTGTGTTTCATCCATATCTTGCTACTATGCTTCATACGTATCTTGCTACTATGCTTCATCCATGCCTTGCTATTGTGCTTCATCCATACCTTGCTATTGTGCTTCATCCATGCATTGCTATTGTGCTTCATCCATGACTTGCTATTTTGCTTCATCCATGACTTGGCATTGTGCTTCATCCATGACTTGACATTGTGGTTCATCCATAACCTGTACATATTTTAGTTTTGTCATCCATGTATAGGTTATAAACATAGCCAGCATATTCTCCATGCAACGGATTTTTCTTTGAATAATCAAATTAATTAGACATTCTTTGGTAATTTCAATTACGAAGGTTGTGTCGATGCTAATGAACTAGAGTCTTCACGAAAATAGAATTTGATTTTTGGACGATACGTCTTATCTATGAGCAGTTACAGTAAATGAAACATACAAGGAGATAACAGGTAAAATCATGAGACGTGCTGTTGAAAATGGAAGAAAAACACAACAGGAAGGTCTACGACGTATTTCCCCGTGTCTGAACTGTTAAAATGTCCTGGTAAATGTCAAATGTAATTGATATTGTGGCATGACTAACAGGCAGCTTTCGTCCAATCAATAATGTGGATATTGTATACTTTAATGTACAAGATGCTTGTAGCACTCCAAATGGAATTAAATAATTCAATGGTTTTTATGTCATTATAAATTCTTGCAAACTCAGAAAACTATTTTATATTCTTTATAAGCACGATTTGGGCATTTATCAATTTCTTCGTAAATACATACAATCAAACATTCTGATTTCAAGAATGAGATTGTTTTATTAAAAACGTCTTGTAAAAAACTAGGTATACCACTATTGAACGACAAGTGACGTAGATGTTGGTTACTTCATGAAAATGAATGCTAATTTAATTTTATATTAACAATATCCATATTTACTGATCTAAGAAATGTTTATTTTACCAAGTGTTATTATACTATAGCATCTCATTTAAATTACTTCAATTATAACTACTTATGTGTAAGTACCTTATTGCATATAAATATTATTATGAATTATTGTATTTCGACATGAACACATAATTTGTCCATGTGTCTAATACTAAACATAATATTATGAATTATTGTATTTCGACATGAACACATAATTTGTATACGTGTGTAATACTATAAATGTTGATATGAATTATTGTATTTTTACATGAACACATAATTTGTATACGTGTGTAATACTATAAATGTTGATATGAATTAATGTATTTTTACATGAACAAATAATTTGTACATGTGTCTAATACATGATTATGAGAAAGTATGTAATGGGTTACCAGTCCGATGGAATAGTGGTTAGTGCAACCGCCTCGGATGCAGGAGGTCGCTTTTCGATCTCCGACCGAGTCATGCCAAAAAATATATGTACAACAGCTGCCTCGCTTGTCACTCAGCATTAAGAGGTTAGTGTTAAGATTGGTCCGCCTGGTGTCAAAATGATGTGACTGGGTGGGAAATCTCACTCAGCATTAAGAGGTTAGTGTTAGGATTGGTCCGCCTGGTGTCAAAATGATGTGACTGGGTGGGAAATCGCACTCAGCATTAAGAGGTTAGTGTTAGGATTGGTCCGCCTGGTGTCAAAATGATGTGACTGGGTGGGAAATCGCACTCAGCATTAAGAGGTTAGTGTTAGGATTGGTCCGCCTGGTGTCAAAATGATGTGACTGGGTGGGAAATCGCACTCAGCATTAAGAGGTTAGTGTTAGGATTGGTCCGCCTGGTGTCAAAATGATGTGACTGGGTGGGACATCGCACTCAGCATTAAGAGGTTAGTGTTAGGATTGGTCCGCCTGGTGTCAAAATGATGTGACTGGGTGGGAAATCGCACTCAACATTAAGACGTTAGTGTTAGGATTGGTCCGCCTGGTGTCAAAATGATGTGACTGTGTGGGAAATCGCACTCAGCATTAAGAGGTTAGTGTTAGGATTGGTCCGCCTGGTGTCAAAATGATGTGACTGGGTGGGAAATCGCACTCAGCATTAAGAGGTTAGTGTTAGGATTGGTCCGCCTGGTGTCAAAATGATGTGACTGGGTGGGAAATCACACTCAGCATTAAGAGGTTAGTGTTAGGATTGGACCGCCTGGTGTCAAAATGATGTGTCTGGGTGGGAAATCGCACTCAGCATTAAGAGGTTAGTATTAGGATTGGTCCACCTGGTGTCAAAATGATGTGACTGGGTTGGAAATCGCACTCAGCATTAAGACGTTAGTGTTAGGATTGGTCTGCCTGGTGTCAAAATGATGTGACTGGGTGGGAAATCACACTCAGCATTAAGAGGTTAGTGTTAGGATTGGTCCGCTTGATGTAAAAATGATGTGACTGGGTGGGAAATCGCACTCCGCATTAAGAGATTAGTGTTAGGATTGGTCCGCCTGATGTCAAAATGATGTGACTGGGTGGGAAATCGCACTCAGCATTAAGACGTTAGTGTTAGGATTGGTCTACCTGGTGTCAAAATGATGTGACTGGGTGGGAAATCACACTCAGCATTAAGAGGTCAGTGTTAGGATTGGTCCGCCTGGTGTCAAAATGATGTGACTGGGTGGGAAATCGCACTCAGCATTAAGAGGTTAGTGTTAGGATTGGTCCGCCTGGTGTCAAAATGATGTGACTGGGTTGGAAATCGCACTCAGCATTAAGAGGTTAGTGTTAGGATTGGTCCGCCTGGTGTCAAAATGATGCGACTGGGTGGGAAATCATGCTACATGTCTGCGGCATGATGCCCCAGTGTTAGTCATCACTATAAACTATTACACTACAAACATCGAAGCGATACGACGGAAATTTTTTTAAAGTTACGTTAAGAATCCAAAACACGCACACATGTAACAGGTTAAACTTACATATTGTGCTCGATTCATTACGTCTGATTGTTACTTTTTCTGACAATTGATAGCTTTGTTAAAAAATCTCACATTCACTTGTCAAACGTATCCTAGATTTTTATAATTTGCACCTGTTTCCATGACTCGTAATATCAAGTCTCTTTTCAGATCACAGTATACATTTTTTCCTCCTTAAGGTATCAACATCACCTTTCTTTTAAATTAGTTTCCTTCAATACCTTAACTATTATGGCTTTTGCGCCCTGTCTCCAATGTCTAATGTTGATGAATGAAATCTCTGGAGCAGATCTTGTTTTATACGTGCTTATTTATTCTGATTTAGTTCTTTATGACCAATAGCAAATTTCCTTTCAGGAAGTACAACGTGAAACACGGAAGGCATAGGCATTGTACAAAATAGTATAGTTTAGGATTGGTCCAGAAAACTGCAAAATGGATCCATACAGGGGTACACAGCACTCTCAAATGTTAAGTGTAAATAAATATTGACCCCATAAACAAATTTCTGAGATTACATGTGTCAATAAAATGGGAAAACGGACATCCACTACCCGTTACTCTACATAAGTCGGACAATATTATAAATTACCTTCTAAAGAAGCCTTTATTCAGACATAAAAGTTTTGAATTTGTCTTAATTAATTTAGCAAAATAATGCATGCAAAGGGAAAATGTCAGAAAGATCTGGAAAATGGTTATGATAAAAGGAAAAAGACAAAGAACTTGGGCCTATTAGCATTTAAAAAGAAAAACAAATGTAAAACAGTTTCACCTAAGCAGTGAATTGAAATGAGACAAAATAAATATTTTAATCTATTTTCAAATATTATGGCAAGGTGATAATATATACTTATAGCTTACTGCCGTGTGACTGTGAGATTCCGTAATGTTTCCTTACTGCCGTGTGCCGTGTAACTGTGAGATTCCGTAATGTTTCCTTACTGCCGTGTGACTGTCATTCTGTAATGATTCCTGACTGCCGTGTGACTGTCATTCTACAATTGTAGATTACTATATTTGTATGTGAAAATACTAACGAGGTTCTTTGTTTAATTTTTCGGATGGATAATGCACAACCATGGGAGAGCAATATATTCATCCGAAGAAACGAGTTCATATTATCCTTATACAAATGAGTAATCGTTTATGATATACTCATTTTCTTATTCTACCTAAGGCATTAAGTATTTAAACAAAACTACACTACAAGAAACGAATTAACTCAATGTAAACTGCATTTCAAATAAATACACAAATAAAGAATAATTTTACACAACAAAACTATTAACGCGCACATAATTTCGTCCATCTAAATTTGAACTAAGTAACGCGCATGACATTACTGTGCGAAAGAATTGCCGCTTTTTGTCTACTACATGAGTGTGCATGGTTTGTTTTAAAGTAGTTCCTTCAGTCACACGTGTCGTGCATCTGCATCGTAAAATACTGCACGAATCTGACAATGTAAAGTTAACGGAAGAAAAAGGTATGTAATAATATATTTTCTTACTGCCTTGTAACTGTCATTCGGTAATATACTTTCTTACAACCGTGTAACTGTCGTTCTGAGATAAATTTCCTTGCTGCCGTGCAACTGTATTATTCCGTAATATGTTTCTGTATTGCCTTGTAACTGCATCATTCCATGACATATTTCCTTCCTGCCGTGTAACTGTTATTCCGTGATCTGTATCCTTATTGCCTTTTACAATTGTCATTCTCTAATATATTTCCTGATTGCTGTGTGACTGTTTCATTCCGTAATGTTTCCTGATTGCACTGTGACTATGTTATTCCGTTGTATCATTATTGCCGTGTAACTGTGTCATTCTTTAATATATTTCCTCATTACCATGCAACTGCTATTTCGTAATATTTCCTTTTTGTCGTGTAACTGTGCGATTCCCTAATAATTTTTTTTTTATTACCGTGTAACTGTGTCATTCCATAATATATTTCCTTATTGCCGCTGCACGCTGCCCAAAAAATTACAGCTCTTTGATTAAACTATCAGCAGTTTTAAGACGTTTTAATGGTGGAGTATTATGGCAGAACGAGCATCTGTTCAGGTAGAGGTTTCCAAGCTGTCAGAACTAATATGAATCGGAAGGCTGTCATTCTCACTTAAAGCCTTATCTCTTCACATTCGAAAACTATTAACCCAATGGTAAATCTTTGTTGGAACGATTATCGATGAGAAACCAAAATGCAGCATCATAATTAATGTAATAACCACTTATTTTCCTTCAACTGAGCAGGTTTTGTTTATTTTAATTTTGTTCCCTTTAACAAACATGTTATGCCTCACATCAATGTAACAACACCACCTAATAATAACTGCATCATTATTTGAATCATGTGAGTAGATCTTCTTGAGATTATGGAATGAGCATAAATACCAATCTAACAATTGCAACAGTTTTAAAAAAGGAAATATAAACTACTTTAAGTATTAATTGATTATTAACTGATTTGGAGTCTAACAAGATTTACTTCTACTGATATAGGACTAAGTAAATATCTACTACTAACTCATGCAATTATCGATGTTATTCTAGTTAATGTATGCATTGCACAATTAATGAGGTAAATATGAAGTGTCATCAACCAGTTGTTGTTTTAGGTTTTAAACGCCATTTGCCAGCTGAAGATAGGTTATACATGGCGACCAGTATAAATGGTAAACGAATAAGCCGGGAAAATCCAGGAAAGAAGTACTGACCCACAAAAGCTTCTGGCATGTTTTCTCGTTTTCTCACATACCCAAATTGATAGAACCAAGATTTAAACCCACGCAGAAAGAGGTGAGATGGCAATGATCCGTAACGAGGAGCTCTTCAGCCACTCGACCACTAGTTTCCCCCTTCATCAACCAGAAACCCTTATAATGACCAATACTGTAATAATGAATGTTAAAATAATGATATTGTCTGCTGAGATGGTTCGGATTTTCAACTGGCTCCAACTTGAAAGAAGCTTCCATTTATAAGAATAATATATCGTATATGAATTTAAGTTTATAAACCCCTTTAATGTATATCACTATCGTATCAGGTTTTAATTTGTATTTATTTTAATCGACCATTTAAATTATTAGTAGGAGTTATCTTTCTTTACACACTATATGACTTTAACTGTGGGGAACACATATTCTGTCGAGATCGCTGTAATATTGTTGGCTGTCCCGTTCTAATCATGGTTCTTCATCCAACCCCACTCCATTTTAATGTCCTTTGTCCACTTTTTTAATAAACCGTGACTTTTAAGTTCTGAAAGAAATAAAATTCTTTTCTGATGCCAATTTTGCAACTTGACATAGAAAATACTATATATATACATATATGTATGTATGTATGTATGTATGTATGTATGTATGTATGTATGTATGTATGTATGTATGTATGTATGTATGTATGTATGCATGCATGCATGCATGCATGCATGCATGCATGTATATATGTATGTATGTATGTATGTATGTATGTATGTATGTATGTATGTATGTATGTATGTATGTATGTATGTATGTATGTATGTATGTATGTATGTATGTATGTATGGGAGGTGGGTTGGGGATTTGTCAACGTTTGATGTTTTAAATGGTGGTGAACTGCCTTAAAATATGTGCCATGTAATAAAAGAATATTTTTTTATACTTCGATATTGATTTCAGATCACATATTTACCAAACTTCTGTAGCTGATGGCCCAAGAAGAAAAGGTTTCTAACAATCAAGTAACTTAAACGTCAAGTAGTTGATGGTGAACGACTGAGTGAAAATGGAATAATCAGCGTTATCATTTTTATAATGTGTACTTTTATTTTGGTCTAATAAAATATTTCTCATCAAATTCCATTAAAAAGATAAAGCCAAGATAACGCAAAGTAAAATAGTTTTAAAATCAAGCTGTATACAACTGTAAAGCAGATTTAAATATTCCACGGTATGTAAAGTTTTTCTCATTATATATACATATATATATATATATATATATATATATATATATATATATATATATATATATATATATATATATATATATATATATATATATATATATATATATATATATATTCACAATTGTTCTCGCTACCGAACGAATTAAACAATGCATTTTTGAGTCTCGCTTGATGTCCATGTTTCCTCTATTAACAAAACTGTAATTGGACTTTTGCGTAGTCTCCCTTTCGTTACATGTGTATGGCTCGTTGGTATGTTTGCGTTCGTGCGTGCGTTCGTGTATGTATGTTCTCTTTTCATGAATTAAATCTCTTACGTTGCTTTAAATCGAAATTAAATTTGCTTTGGAATAATAGACATAGCACAACCATGAGAAGAGTTTAGAGATTCTGTTGTATTTGTTACGAAACATTTTATTTGCATCATAAATTAAATTTCCACGTACTCCAAGATCAAATTACACAAGTTAGACGGATAAAAGGATTTTTTTTCTCTCTTTATTATGAGCAACGCTTCCTTTCCATCTTAATTCGTTTCCTATTAATTATGTTTCCAATTCGTATTCTTTTCTTCTAATTGCTATTTTAATTAAATAAGTTTCATGGAATGTAATTTATTTTCGTATAACTCTGAGTGAGTTGATGTTGCTTTGGTTCGTCTGTGATATAGACAATGTTTTTTGGTTCTAAGTTTTTGAAACTCCAGTATGAATAAGGTTCAATTGAGTATGTTCTTTAAATATAGATAGGCCTAAATGTTTTTCCTGACATTACATAAAGGCATAATTTCTCTACAGCTTCTCTGTGCTATGTAACCAAATATTTTTTTTACGGATTTAGACTATAAACTTCATACGTTTTCAAAAGGTGACACCTATTTTGGTAGATATGCCAATTGATTTGAAACTGTCAATGGAAACGGGGTATTGTCACAATCCTGGCCACCTTCCACCTAATAAGCCCAAGCTGAGGCAAGTGCTCTGGCTTAACTGAGCACAGATGATAAACTATTATTTGTGAGACAAAGAAAGCTATATTGCTCCAAAATTACTTTTTGGCGTTTGGGCGGGGGTATTTCTATCGTATAATTGCAGATATATCGTGGACAAAGACTATTATAAAAGCAAAACTAAACTAAAATATTATATACATCGATGACCTTGTACCACAATAGATCCTTTAAAACGAAACGAATTTACTCCCTTCACACCCTCCTAAATCGTCTAATCGCTTATTGTATATTTTTGTTCAAATTATTTGATAAATAAGTACTGCAATATAATTCAGTGATAGTGATGTTATTTAGTGTCTCGTATCATGCTTCAAAAGCATGCAGACTTGAAATAGGAAAATTCCTCAAGACCATTCGGTCTGTCATATGCAGTGTATGTCATTGTATCAACTAATTCCATATACACGTTTCCTAAGTTTGAGAAACATAAATAAAAATGAATTTCAGATATTATGAAATATAGTGTGAAATATGCAATAAATGACAAAGGACTTTTGCATATTGTCTTTAATAAACATTTACTATATCTCTTTCTGTATGTGTCTTTGTCTCTGTCTGTCTGTTTGTCTCTTTCTCTCTCTTTATATATATATATATATATATATATATATATATATATATATATATATATATATATATATATATATATATGTGTGTGTGTGTGTTTGTCTGTGTGTCTGTGTGTGTTTGTGTGTATGCTCAGAACTAGTACAGTTATGTCTCTGAGTGCTAAAAAAAATTCGAATACGTAGAGTTTATTGGATATGAGATTATTCTTTAAAACTATTACATCAAGTAGACTGTATATCGAGCACTGAAAATCTGACAATATGTACGAAAGGCAAACACGCACACGTGTAAGGTCACGATGTCCGTGATACCTAATTCTGGCTACTAAAGCACAAATGTTCTGTCCTATTTCGACAATTGTCAACTCCATAAAGTACATTGAATGACTCTCGTTTATTATTATTGTAAACGTTGATTATGAATATGCGTTCTCTCTGTAAAATGTATCCATTAAGACAAAGAATGTATTAGGCAATTCAATGTTTATTCTTCATACAATGTTCATTTTGTAAATATCTTTTTGTTAGAATGTATTGATCTCGACTTTTCAATGCTGTACATGTTTCTATTCAAATTAAAATCTTCACCATTTCTTATGGTTTTTAGTCTTTTGTAAGAAAAAAGCATGGCATTAGACTCGTGCCATATACATTTTGTTTATTCGAAACATTACTGAGAGAGAGAGAGAGAGAGAGAGAGAGAGAGAGAGAGAGAGAGAGAGAGAGAGAGAGAGAGAGAGAGAGAGAGAGAGAGAGGATGTGATCTTGCTTGGAATACATCGAACTTCATTGGTGTTTTTTTCAATTAAAATTCTTCCGTTTTGAAAAGTTGCAAAATTAGCAATGTTTTAATAAAAGAGAATCAATTATATTTCATTTAACTTAACGTTATTGCTTTATATTTTTGTATAAATATAAAGTTTTACGGACAAATGCGAAACTGAGTGTGTTAATAATAGATAGCTCTTAATTCTTTCCTTAAATATCAATACAAAGAGAATAAATACAGGCTAGAATTTTCTACTAGATATATGTAACTTAATGGTAGCATGGGTTAGTTTGGTCACTTGATCCCGGTCAAAGTTCTAAATATAAGGATATATTTAAATGCTTTGTCCAATGAGTGCTTTTCAGTTAGAGACACGAAGCATGTTGTGCATGAATTGCCTGGTTGATTACTATAATCGGTACCGCCTAGTGCAGAATAAACGCATTTCGGATTGCCCACCACCAATATCATCTATGGTGGTGATACTTCCAAATCTCAGCGATAATGGAAATATAAAACGTAATACATTCCACACCTAATTTGTGATTCCTCCACGACAAAATGTATTCGTATGTAAAAAGAGTGGGAAGAAACCCTTGTTTCTTCGTGTGCATTGTTGATGTTTAGCCCGAGATACGATATAATATGGGAGATTAGATGAAATAGAGATTAGTGTACTGAAAGTACATTTTTCATCTTAGATAAAGCAGTGGTTCAATTGTTTCAAAATAATGGCCTTCTAACTCAAAGGCTGACGATAAAACGTTATTGAACAACTCGAAGCGAAAGCGTGGTTATTAGTGGATGTATCTCAAGACAGACTTTAGCGGAAAGCAAAGAGCATAAAGACAATGTAAACCTGCAGCACTAAAAACCGTAGAGGCAACATGATCTGACATGTTCAGAAGTCGAATGCTGTAATTGTAATTATTGGGGATAGTATCATTACGAGTGTGCCAAGCGTCTCACTCAAGATAATGGTCAATGGAAGAAGAGTGGCCATTTTAAAGAGGTCTTGGAAATACGAACAAAACAATACCGATTGAAAACGCAAATGTTTCTTGAACCAAAAACCCGAATTGTACAAGTAATGTTTACTTATCGGATCCGTTAATAAGATTGAACTCCTCTTCAAACAGATACTAGCGCTGCCATTTCTGTCGTGAGACACTTCAATGATGCAAACCAAAGGTCAGTACTGTTGACCGTCAACCTATCAGTGCTTCCACTCAAATTACGTAAACTCATGAACAATAAACTAAATTGGAAAGGCGTAAGGAGGCGAGATGTTTTTGTTTAATCTGACATAACTCTCGATGGTATCATTGGGTTTGATTTATTTATGTCACCATAAGTGTTATATTAGAAGTAATGTATTCATATTAATAAGGCAATACCATGTTAATTTGAGGAGTCTACGGGTTGTCATCGCATAAATTTATATTGGATAATGACATCAGGGTCATATGAAGACTCAAAGTCTTTAAATATATAACGAACGAAGTGAAAACAGTATTTCAAACAGTATCATCTAGCATTTTATTTCTTACAATACAAAATGAAATTCAAGGGACATTTAAATTCTTGTGAATTAATTCCAGAAATAAGTCTTAAATGTCATATCACGGATGCACAAATATATAATATTCTGGAAGCATTCTAATAGTCTTGAATGTCTTAATATAACATAATGATACAGTTTAGAAATGTCTTTTAATGAGTTCACAAAAATCAAAACTAATGTAATAATTCAAAAAAAAAACGAGCACTTTAGTAACTTTCATAAATATTTTAAATAAATAATTCCTCTAAAAATTAAATCCGATTTACACAATTGTAAACTAGACTCACAATGAATACATACAGACTAATCTAAAGCAGGAAAGGGTTGTGTGATTATCAAATTCTACATTCACTTGACCAATAGTGTTATATGATGGAAAGCAATCCAACGATAAAACCCACTAGAATTTTAAATAGTCAATTTACAATCATGAACAAAATTCAAGCTCACAATAAAGATAAATATATCTATCAGTCAAAGAGGGACGGAATGGTTTGTATCAACCAAGGATATTTGCTGAACTTCGGATTTGGGAGGATGTATTTAGTTTCGTTACTGGAGCATCTCTCTACGTTTTGCTTATTGAATCCGACTGAAAATGAAGCAAGTGATGCCATACAAGACGCAAAATGTCGAGTATTCCACATAATTTGCAGTTCATTCTCAGGCAAATGACTGGCAAACAAGTAAATGATATTGCGGGAGTAAGCGATAAAACCATCAAAAAACTTGTTGGATGCCCCGGTGGTAATGGCAACCAAGGAGGATGGAAAGAGCTGACGCAATAACAAGAGGTTCATACTAATTCAAAGTGATGTAGTTCTCAATTGGACAGCTGAAAGAAGCCATTTTAGCCTGAATGATATCAATCGACTGTCTCGTACCTCCTATTACTGTCGAAAGAAACGGCAGCGCTAGAATCCGTTCGAAGAGCAATGTTGGCTCTACATTCTCGAATCGCTTCTTATGATTAGCGAAAAATTAGGAATTGACTGTTGATTCCAGGAAACTGACCGAAAATTCAGTGTAAGCTTATGTTCGTTGGTTCATGGAAAAAGTGGAATGGCATGACTGTGTCACACGTCTTGAGCTTTCTTGGCTCTCGTACACCGTTACTGATACTTCAAAAGACCTCTCTTTACATCAGAAAATTGAAAGTGCGTGGCAATCACCGTAACATGCAATGGCTCGTGCAGTTCTTAGGGCCTGTGAGACAGTTGTTCTATGGCAACATGTCAGTCAAGCTGGATCAATTAACCGATAAGCGATTGTTATTATTTACTGAAATAAAACACTTTGGTTTTTAATGTACGAACTTGAACCACATATATAAATATTGTCTACTGCAGAGTAGTTAATGCATCTTGGTTATTTTATATTTTAAGAGTAACAAAAATCACAATAGACAGAGATATCTCTGAAACTGAAGCATATTTCTTTGCCAAATACTGCATGTTTGTCGGAGGTTAAGTACCGTAATTTGGTAAGCGGAGTTATCTTTTGTCTAGCATAAAGTCAATTGACCCTCTGGCTAGAACTTATATCATTGTACAACTTTACATGAGACTGAGCTCAGTGATTCTCCATGATAATGCCAATTATTTTGATCAGTCGCCTTACATGCAAGGAATCTAGCTAACAAAGTATGAAGTTCTCAACAATGTGGCTGGATAAATAATGCTGTTCATCAGGGAGAGATGCAAAGACGAGATGCCGCTTCGTCCAGAGTTATTGGTTGAAACGAATTTACTCCCTTCACACCCTCCTAAATCGTCTAACCGCTTATTGTATGTTTTTGTTCAAACTAGTTGATAAATACGTACTGCAATATAATTCAGTGATAGTGATGTTATTTAGTGTCTCTTATCATGCTCCAAAAGCATGCAGACTTGAAGTAGGAAAATTCTTCAAGGCCATTCGGTCTGTCATATGCAGAGTGTGTCATTGTATCAACTAGTTCCATATACACTAGTTCACTTATAGCTATTTGGATAGTTACAGAAATGGCATTGGACGGGAGTAATTCACGGGGCAACAAGGCGCGTATGAAAGAAAAAAGACAGCTGAACTGCACCAATGTGTGCAGCATGGTTTATGTAAATAGTGTAGATATTGATCTTTTAACTATAAGTGAAGATTTTAGGGGATATTAGCTATGTGATCCTTTAATTGCACTTGATTTTAAGTTTCATGAAAATAAATGGTCAGATGTATGCCCTCTACTAGGTCGAAAATTTGTTTTATTTTCTATAGTTCTTGTATCATTCTTTGGGAATGAGTGACAGTATATGATGTCTTAACTTCCTTGGAAATAAAGGATAAAATATGGACATAAAGTCAAACTCACGTGGTCCGTTTGTCCATTTCTTTGCTCGGTCTTGAGAAAGCTTAAGAACTATAGGAGAGTAATATTTCCTTGGTGCTAATTGCATTTAGACTAATGGGTTGATACAATAGTAAACCTAAAGCTTTCCTTGGTGCTAATTGCATCTAGACAAATGGGTTGATACAATAATGAACCTAAAGCTTTCCTTAGTGCTAATTGCATTTAGACAAATGGGTTGATACAATAGTAAACCTAAAGCTTTCCTTAGTGCTAATTGCATTTAGACAAATTGGTTGATACAATAGTAAACCTAAAGCTTTCCTTAGTGCTAATTGCATTTAGACAAATTGGTTGATACAATAGTAAACCTAAAGCTTTCCTTAGTGCTAATTGCATTTAGACTAATGGGTTGATACAATAATAAACCTAAAGCTTTCCTTGGTGCTAATTGCATTGAGACTAATGCATTTAGACTAATGAGATGATACAATAATAAACCTAAAGCTTTTCTTGTTGCTAATTGCATTTAGACAAATGGGTTGATATGATAATAAGCCTAGAGCTTTCCTTGGTGCTAATTGCATTTAGACTAATTGCATTTAGACTAATGGGTTGATACAATAATAAACCTAAAGCTTTTCTTGTTGCTAATTGCATTTAGACAAATGGGTTGATACAATAGTCAACCTAAGCTTTCCTTAGTGCTAATTGCATTTAGACTAATGGGTTGATACAATAATAAACCTAAAGCTTACCTTAGTGCTACTTGAATTTAGACAAATGGGTTGATACAATAATAAACCTAAAGCTTTCCTTGGTGCTAATTGCATTGAGACTAATGCATTTAGACTAATGGGTTGATACAATAATAAACCTAAAGCTTTTCTTGTTGCTAATTGCATTTAGACAAATGGGTTGATATAATAATAAGCCTAGAGCTTTCCTTGGTGCTAATTGCATTTAGACTAATTGCATTTAGACTAATGGGTTGATACAATAATAAGCCTAGAGCTTTCCTTGGTGCTAATTGCATTTAGACTAATTGCATTTAGACTAATGGGTTGATACAATAATAAACCTAAAACACTTTCATTCAATCAGTTTTGTAGAATTTTGGTATTTCCCTATGCTTACCTGCTCACCAATCCACCAAACGTTCTCCCTTAACACTGTGGGCTTTTTCCTCTCATCATAACTAAATCACCACAGCGATAAAATATAGGCGATCCATTATCACAGTCATCTAACCATTTTCGCAAAATATACTCGAGCAGAAAATAGATATCTGATTCGCAAAATATGTAATCTTAACATCAATCCCCATTTTGAATGAAGACAATAGTTGATAGAAACAAATGACAGTTATATATTTTAAGTCTTGCACAAAAGTCATTTACATATGTATGTGCAAAATTATAAACCGTCAATATTTAAAGAAATATAAAGGACCTGCACTGTCTACTGGATGAAATTATGCGATTTGCTTATCATATGGTCAGGTATGTATTTGCTCGCCAAAATGCGATTCCTTGTTTACTGTTGCTACAAAATTTCGTTTTCCTTTATAATTTTTAAGCAAATGATATAGGTTATTGATCATGAGTCCTTTCAAAACGCTGATTTTGGCTTCAAGAGTGTGTCCTGTGGTCTCGAATTGTATCAAATCAAAACACTGATTTTGGCTTCAAGAGTGTGTCCTGTAGTCTCTATGGCAACAAATCAAAACGCTGATGTTGACTTCAAGAGTGTGTCCTGTGGCCTCTATGGCAACAAGTCAAAACGCTGATTTTGGATTTAAGAGTGTGTTCTTTTGGCCTCTATGGCATCAAATCAAAACGCTGAATTTGACTTCAAGAGTGTAGTCTATGGCCTCTATGGCAAAAAATCGGAACGCTGATTTTGTCTTCAAGAGTGTGTTCTATGACCTCTATGGCAACAAAATAAAAACGCTGATTTTGGCTTCAAGATTGTGTTCATTGGTCCCTATGACAACAAATCAAAACGCTGATTTTGGCTTCAAGAGCGTGTTTCTTCGCCTCTATGGAATTTTATCTAAACGCTGATTTGGGCTTCACGATTCTGTTCATTGTCCTCTATATCAACAATATTAAAACGCTGATTTTGGCTTCTAGAGTGTGCTTTTTGGTTTCTATGGCAACAAATCAAAACGTTGATTTTAGCTTCAAGAGTGTGATCTTTGGCCTCTACGGCAACAAATCAAAGCGCTGATTTTGGCTTCAAGAGTGTGTTTTTGGGGTTCTATGGCAACAAATCAAAACGCTGATTTTGGCTTCAAGAGTGTCTTTTTTCATCTATGACAACAAATCAAAACGCTGATTTTGGCTTCAAGAGTGTCTTTTTTCATCTATGACAACAAATCAAAACGCTGATTTTGGCTTCAAGAGTGTCTTTTTTATCTATGACAACAAATCAAAACGCTGATTTTGGCTTCAAGAGTGTGGTTTTGGCCACTATGGCTAGAAATTAAAAGGTTCATTATAGAAATACACATAAAGTAGATGCAAATACACTTTTCTTAGTTATCAGCATACATAATAACGATACATAAAATGATACATAAAAATCCAATAAAATAATAATTAAGGTAAAATATCAAAGTGTTATGATCAAAGCCTTAGCCATAATTATCAGACCATTAACGAATCGTATAGACCTACTTTGACCCACAATAATAACTTTTATGACCACTCAAATTAAATCATATTATTAAAGTTTATGTGCTTCATACAACCTTTATTGGACCATTATTCTTAACATCTGTCATTATTTCACAGCTGTCAGTACATTTACATGTTTCAAGTAGTAGCACGAATTTCCTAAATCGTATCCATTATCGTCTCGATTTCATGTTCTAAATGCATTGCAGCATTCTAAATGCATTGCAGCAAAAGACAGAATTGCGAGTATTTTACATAAACAATAATAATACAAATCAAGCAAAATCGCAAAATGGGGTAAACATACCATGTCGTTATGTGATCCATTATGCGAACTGTCATCAGCATTACGTCGCATGCACAACAGTTATACGAGCCGTCGCAAGCATAGCTTGTTCACAAACCATGACAAGCATTTTTGTCATCCGCCGTCAAAAGATTGAAGAATTATTTATACATATATCCTATTTTATATATGCATATTAATCGACTATACAAATTTATCAGCAATAGAAATACTGAAAACTCTCAACGGCCATGACAGTTGTATGACCACTGTAGTTATTTTGCATTCTCTCCATATAAAGAAATTAGTCTGCCATTTTCAAAATATTCACAGCGTGATTCCTCTACCGGTCTCTCTCTCTCTCTCTCTCTCTCTCTCTCTCTCTCTCTCTCTCTCTCTCTCTCTCTCTCTCTCTCTCTCTCTCTCTCTCTCTCTCTCTCTCTCTCTCTCTCTCCCTCTCTCTCTCTCTCTCTCTCTCTCTCTCTCTCTCTGTATGGTGCATCAGTATTGTGCACAGAGAGAGAGAGAGAGAGAGAGAGAGAGAGAGAGAGAGAGAGAGAGAGAGAGAGAGAGAGAGAGAGAGAGAGAGAATGATTGTTATTAGGACTATATACTAAATTGCATAAATTTATGAATACCTGAAGGTTGTGTGTGTTTCGTAAAAGACATCCTATGTAACGCATTCTAGAGTTTTGTATTAAATGTATTTAAACAGGCAAAAAAAATAAGTTATTTCCAGACGCGCATTTTTATTTAATTTGACAAGTAATGAAGCGAGATAAATATTCATAGTTAAGCTCTGAAAAACTTAAAAGTCTTTAACTGTAAGCACGATTATGCAGAGTTAAAACATAGATAATCAGGCATAGCTAATGGCCTACAAACGATATCTAAAATATTATAATTAGACGTAGTTACAGTCTATATGAACTTCAAAGCCTATATCTGATACAGTAAGCAATTTAATCAGGCTTAGTTACAACATAAGTGAAGTGCAAGCGATATTGGAAAAACATTTTCTCTGTACCATTCTGCTTGCAAAGTCTAAGGTAGGAACACGGCCGCGATAATTGATCCTATGTTTCCATTTTAATTAGACATACGGAATTAATACATTTTTTGTCGATGAGAACTGAATTCGTCATTATCGTATATAGCCTTGCTAAATGCTAACATGAAAATGATTAAACATGTAGATTTCAACAAAATAGCAGAAGTAAGCGCTAACACAGTTACAAAATGTCTGACAATGAAAATGTACATCTGTTGTTATGTTGTTGATACCTTTAAAAAATACATTACAATTGTTGCCTTGACATGAGTGGCTTTCAATGAATTTCCGATGGCTATTGCAGCTTCAGACTGTATATTAAAAGAAACAAAGACTGAAAGAAACGAAGAAAGTATTGCTGTTGAAATAAGCAATGCTCTAGAGTCAATATTACATAGTATACATACTCGATTGCTAGCATTCAATATCCATAGGGTATAAAAGCTCCATCAGAATCAGATACAGTTTGTAGTTTTTTAAAACCAAGAATATACACATCGTTCTCGACGAAACCAATGTTACGCGAAACACATAAATTAGCGTCTTAATTTTATTTTATCACGGTAGGGCAAATGGGACAAAACATTATTGTGGTCCAAAACGGCAAGGGGAGGGGATGCTCACCGCCGAAGAAATTTATTTTAATTCAAAGGGGTCTACTACAGGATACTTCTTAGTGTCAAACTCGTGTCCGCTGTCCTTTTTTACGATATGCATGTGACGTATGTTTACCATATGAAGCAAATAGAGTATATAAAGAATGGTTGCTAATATATCACTTCAGTGTCTCAACAATCATTTTCAGCGTTACTACAAAATAAGGTGCAATAAATAGAGCAGTAGTTTAAAAGAGTAACTGGCCCAGAGACCTCAGTAATAACCGTACAGTCAATGTAAGGGACCATGACAAGTTCTGATTTTTGCAGAGACCTGATAATTTACAAGCTTATCATAAATAATGTTTGAATGATCTCTAGACATTGAAGAAACAGGCTGACAATAACTGAACTGTAATTGAAGATAAAGGCAATGAAAGAGAAAACTCTCTGAGACACAATATCTCGCTGATGAAAAGGAATATAATTTTATAAACGTGATCTACTGCCGTAATAGTCCCTACTATCAGTACAGTTCAAGAGCAAACGATTTACTTAATATTGGGCAGTTCTAAGTGTCACTAACTAAGGCTATAGATAACTTGGTCTTGCCTTGAATCTATTTTCCATCTTTATTCATTGTACATGCGTACAACGTTACCTGGGGTGAATCACTCTGCTCCAGGTAAAGTGATTTCGAAAATACATGCAGGCGGAAAGTCACAGGAAACCGTGGTATACATAAATATTTGACCAAAACTATTTTTCACTCCTATGACTTTAAGCTTGATACATTTGGTACTGAGACACAAATCATTTGGATTTTGTCAGTGTAATGCGTACTTTCCATCATCGTGTCAGGCCATATGGGTAAGTGTCAAAATTTTGTTTTATTTGATTTGTGAAACTTTTCTCGGTTTTATGTTATATCAGGTGATGAAGCTTTATTAAATTGATTGCTTTGTTATTACAATTTTAGTAATTAATAGTTACGTTTTGCTTTAGGCTATTGTAGCCTGTTGGACACTATTATAGCCTATTGGCTACATGTATGTATGAGAATGAATACAAAAAATGGATCTGTGATGTATATGAACGTGGATCAAAAAGAATGAGATCTAATGAAACTGCAGAGTTTCAATTGGTATAGTGAATAAACTGTAGAGTGACAGTTTGTTAAGTGAATAACTATTTCAGTTTGTAGTCATGTGTTTATCTATTTGTGTATTTAGTTGATCGCAGTATTGCTCAGTCAAAACAATAGTAATAATATTGAGCATTGCTCATTTTCCTTTGTCTGTTCTATATCAAGAGAATACGTGAATCTCTAAGCTTAATGTGCACAAGAGATTACGTAACTCTCGTTATATATGACATATGGTATATTTGTGTATCTCGTTTTAGACTAAAGGCCAATGAATCACATTTTTGTATTTTGTTTTTCTTTCTTTATCATTTCGTGAGTGTGAGAAGGGTGATTTGGATCGATTGCATGATAGGAATGTAAGAATCAGGGTATATGTTTTATATTCATACACACACACACACTCACACACACACACACACATATATATATATATATATATATATATATATATATATATATATATATATATATATATATATATATATATATATAATTTCATTTTATAGTTACCAATCATTCATCGCTTTGTGTTTACTTTTATTCATTTAGTCCAAACAGAGAAATCCCACTCGGTTTCAATCCTGCTACAATACGAACCGATATAACGGATGAAATACGTTGTGTTAAATAAATATCCTAGCTACATAAATAGGAAAAGTTAAAACATCCTTGCAAAACTGTATAACATTACGATCTCAGTTTTAACAATTAGAGACAGACTTAAAAAAGGAAATTACACTGAATGATGAATAAATCAAATGAACCAACAAGGAATTTTTGAATGCAACGGACGGATTGGCCTGAACAAAAAGGCTACATATAACACTAATCAATTGTCTTAAGCTGAAGGGAAAAATAATGAAACATGCATGACGAAATACGTCGGATGTTGCAAATAGATTAAAATGAATGAGAACGAATGCATGGTCATATCAATTAAAATAACATACGACGAATCGATTAGAGTTTTTAATTGGTATAATCAAGATAATAAAATATATTATATTAACCGTGGTTTACAACAGTTACTTATTGAATAATCTAAGACAAAAGGGCTTGCTGCCCTAGAAGTTGATCAATAATATAACTTTTGCAGAAAAACACGGATGAAATAGACACACCAATGAAGCAGCTGGTTAAAAATTCACTTATTTGATGTAAACTGGAACGATTCCTGAAGATGAAATATACACTGAAATAGACATTCCAGTTAAATGGTTTTGATAGAATTAAGACCCAAATAAACGACAATATAGAGGTATTATAAACTGAATTAAACGCGGAAATGACTTTACAGGGCTTTTTATTGAAGTTAGAATGAACTAACTGAAGAATGAAACCAACAAAATCTAAAGCAGTTTGACCTCACAACGAAGCTTCTACCCGTTATATACTGCTCTAAGACTTTAAGATTAAGATAATCCAGATAGTATTAGCATACGTTTTAGTATTTAGCATAAATCTTATCAAAAATGTAAAGACATCTTGTGATTGAACTAATTATGAATATCAAACAACGAAAATGTTGCTATCAGTTTAAACATCTTAACTACACCTCTAAATTAACTGAGACTTATTAATTTAATTAAGCTTCATCACATTTGACTGAATACATCTTATACAAAATGTGTGATTTAGAGTTATTTATCAGTATATATATATATATATATATATATATATATATATATATATATATATATATATATATATATATATATATATATATATTATTTTATATATATATATATATATATATATATATATATATATATATATATACATAATTTGTATATATATATATATATATATATATAAATAATAAAAAATATATACTGATAAATATAAATATATATACATATATATATATATATATATATATATATATATATATATATATATATATATATATATATATATATATATATATATATATATATATTTATATATATATATATATATATATATATATATATATATATATATATATATATATATATATATATATATACTATAATTTAATTTATTTTTATTCCAGAGGTACATAATATACGTTTTGCATATGGACCTTATCTAAAATTGGAATATACTATGTACAGTGAAAAACATTGATGGAAATAAAATCTTGAACGGAACAATATTTTGACTTTCAATTTAAACCTAATCCAGGCGTACAGTTTCACACTCTGCATAATTATAGCCTTGTACACACCAGGATACAAAGAGACAATAAATTTGTTACACTGATGGTAATGTATAATTAAAAAACAAACAAACAATAACAGATAAATTATTTGTACCAAACTTCAAATGAACATGTTTATTCCAAATAAATTTTCTTTGTTATTATAATGTTGTAATGGGTGTTATCATGAACGTTATCAATCACGTAGCATTATGGTTAGAGCTTCCGCCTCAGATTATGGAGGTCGCGGGTTCGAACCTAGGTCACGACATATCAAACACTTATGATAATTGTACAAACAACTGCATTGCATCAAGAGGTTAGTATTAGAACTGTTCGATCTGGTGTCAAGATAATGGGACTTGATTGGACATTACACTTTATGTCTGCGACATGATGCCCAAGTGCTAGATATTATTGTAAACTGTTACACTGCAGAATATTTGCGATATGACTGAAAATGTTTTAAAGCTACGTTAAAAATCCAAATCACACACACACACACATGCACATACATACACATCACGCAGGTGATTTGAAGATTTAGTTTTTTATATGGGATTTATTTAAGATCATTAAACAGGAAAGATGTCGACGTTAGGTAAATGAATATCAAAAGAAGAAATATCAAGGAAAAAATACTTGAACCAAGCACATCATTGTACCACGCACACCACCACCTGCTACCACTCACACATCATTGTATCACTCACACCACCACCTGCTACCACTCACACATCATTGTACCACTCACACCACCACCTGCTACCACTCACACATCCAACAGCACTAACTTCAAAAACTAAGCAAGTTCGCAACCATAGATCAGCCAAAATATAATGAATGTACCCGGTTTTGTACATTTTTTTTCATTTCGTTATTTTTTGTGTACAATGATATAAAGTAAAATTAAATTATAGCTGTGGAGTGCTGAACTTTGATCCTGATCTTTATTCTACAGAATAAAACTTATCTTAAGATAAATAAAGTACGCCTGCATGGTCAGGACATACACAAAGCTCCATCAGTTAGGACAAACCGAACTGTGCAAGGAAAAGCTGAGCAAACTGAGTTCATGATCTCTTTCAAGCAAAATATTGTTGTAGAAGCTATACAATTAACAGCGTTTTGAAATTGGGATAGGACACTGATAAGACCTTTTCTCGCGACTTCAGATTTAAATTAGAGCAGTCAAAATAGTTGATGTGATAAAAGATGAAAGTAAAGACTAGAAAATATTTGCCAAAGTACGATCGATTACGTCTGAATAAATTACCAAAGTAATGAACGACATATACAGTAATGGATTTCAATTATTTTATAACGACATCGAGAGAGAGAGAGAGAGAGAGAGAGAGAGAGAGAGAGAGAGAGAGAGAGAGAGAGAGAGAGAGAGTATCCTAGGCATAACAGTGAATACCTATTTCATTAGCAATAGTCTTGATTATCTCAGAATGATATTGAGGTGCTTTGAAAATGTGCAAAATGACTGATAAACCTGATCAAGTAAAGATTTACAACAGGCAACAGAGAAGACCATGATGACTGTTAAAGGTCCACGAAACAGTTATTGTCATTGGTTTCAACTGAGTCTAAAATTGATGAGCCAACAATTATTTTGCAGAGCAACAGATACACATACCAGCGTAGGTGTCATCAATTAATATAATGACATTCATTAACAGACCTCAAAGAAATATATATGCCATATGAACAATTCAACAGAAAACACAATCTAGATCAAAATTGTTTGAGATGGACGAGTGAACATACAAAACAAACAATTCACATCAATTCACTTTTAAATATGTGTAAATGAAATCCATGTTGCTGAGCATGGTTAAACCTTTTATATTGAACTGTATAACATGATTATTTGTAAAATGAGAAACAATGATAAAGCCATGCTTACACAAAATGTGCTAGAGACTGAATGCAACAGGTTTTTTTATATTGTTAGCATCTGTCCAACTTTCACATGCAAAATACCAAAGACAGAAATTGGATATTAAATAAAAAATATGATTGTATTGTTTTCGGAAAATAAACTGGATAGTGGCCAGGGTTACTGTTTAATTTGCGTCAAGGAAGCAGCATTTTCTGTATGATTGGTTACTGAGAAATTTGATGAGACAAAAAGGAAGGTGACGTTTAGTCAAGCTAGCTTTAACTGGAAGACATTTTGATGTTTAGGTCTGGATGATTGTGTTGAATTACAACTCCGTGATATCAGGAACAATACACGAATATTTGTTATTTTTATAGAACGGACAAGAATTCCTCAAATAAGAGTGTGAACACATTTTTACGCATGCCAAAGAAAAGTAATGTTTAATGAAAATCGAGTTTCCATTTAAATTGAAGATATTGATTTACTTGCCTACGTTGTCAAGACTACCATACTAATTACATTGCAATAAATCTGGTGAGTGTCGGACCTCAGTAAGTGCATTAGATAGCAATTTTCTTGTGACTGATCAATCAATTTTTGTACATAACAAAATATTTTCTAAATCGCATTTTTGGTATTAAAAGTCGAATATTTGTGTTTGCTTTTGTTTTTCGCATGTGTATCCGTCCTGTATAAACAGCTTTGTCCTCAAACAAAATATTGGTAAGCCATCTTTGAAAACACTGTGTATCTTTTTATTAATTTATGTCATGTTAAATAAGTTTACTTTTAAGTTATTTGCTTGAATGAAATAAACATACATGCATCAACAGAGGTGCATAATGAATTTCAATGAATTATGGGAAGTATCAGTGTGTTCTAGTAAAATTCATACTTCAGCTAACTGGATGGTTCTAGCACAGATAAAACACTATATATATATATATATATATATATATATATATATATATATATATATATATATATATATATATATATATATATATATATATATATATATATATATATGTGTGTGTGTGTGTGTGTATGTGTGTTTGATTTGTTTGAGACTTACTAGTGTCGCAAAAGTCACCTTGTTCATTTCAATTTGAATTGTAACATCACACTGTGAACATACAAGTGGTGGTTATCTGAGATGCTGGAATCACTTTGATCTGAATAGAAACATTGAATGGTAGAGACGTTCAAAACTATCCATGTATACATCTGGGGAATGGACTTTCTTCAACAACTTAGCTCCAAAATAGTAAAGTGTTTGTATAGATTTGTAATTGGTTCGGTTTTATGTCATATGTTCCAATTAATGCTTAATAAACCGAAGGCTTTGAAAACATCGACCATGAAATTCTTCCTGAACGAAATACATTTGCTGTCCTTGTGCGCTAAGATATTTGTTTCATCATCTGGGTCACATTTACAAGCTTCTTGATGATTATTACCCTAATCAGACAAGCTACGAATCGATAGTGGGATGTGTTTAGAGTATATGTACATACAATTACAGCTCTCTGCATAAAACCTCTATGATTCTTTTCTTAAGTGGTCGTGATTGCAAACTTTATATAATAATATTTGCTCCAACAGATATATGTTCTACCTAGATTGAAATCTTTCTCCTATTCATTTATGAATACTATATGCTTTGCACTTTCAACTCAGCGTAGACTATTTTCTCAGTACTTCCCAGTCAATTATAAAACACTTAAATGTAGTCAGTTTCTCTGGCAGCTCTTGGCTATTTACACGATGACTTTGCCTACATAAAAACATTTACGAATAGCCTCGTTGTTTTAATTGTCCGGAATTTTAACACGTGATTCTTCTATTTTAACCAGCACACTTTTATAATCCCAAGAAACGAGCTCTATATTGGCTCGTTGATACACAATGCATGTATAGGTTTAATTTATGTTGAAGCAGCCAGCCATATAGGGTTTTACAAAGAAGATTTTCTGTTTTATTTGTTTGTTTTGTCTGTGTTTTGTATATGCCTTTGAAAAAGACTCATTAAGAGTCGAAATCGCACAGGTTAGTAAGATACCAGTTTTTCACTGTTCGTCGTCAATTTATTACATATATATATATATATATATATATATATATATATATATATATATATATATATATATATATATATAGCAGCAGGGAGGGCGAACCCTACAAATTTTTGCGACAAAATCGATTAAAGCCTCAGAATGCCAAATGGAACCTTCCTACGAAATCTCATATTTTAACCAAAAAAAAAAAATAAAGACCCCATTTTACAAATGGAGCCTTAGCGATTTTGTCGCAAATACATTGTCATAACCACCCTCAAAATTGCTGCCATCTACGTCGCAAATATGTTGTCATTTCACCCTCCCCCTGCTGCTGATTAATACAAATGATTTGTTAGTTTTTCACAAACAGACTAATATATAATACTTCACCACGTAGATCAATTAAATTATTTGACAGATCGGTGAGTGTAAAATTAATTCTAGTTAGCGAATCATTTTGACATTGCATATAGACTGGATTAGTCGGATTCTCAACAATTAAAAATCCTTGGGGGGGGGGGGCTGTTGGTGCAAATGAATAAAGAATGTAACCTTGTCGGGCTTGATTTGATTGTTCCATATTAATTTGATAACTTCCTTCGATTACATCAAACGTTAAATTAAGTGCGATCACTGATGAAATGTCCACATTGTTCGGTGCGATATGTCTACCGTCGCCGTCGGGAGAATTATTATGAGTGAGGATAGTAGGACTTGGCTGGCTATCTTTCCATGATTGATAAAGTTTATTAAATCCTTCGTCGATGGCAGTTCTGAGTTTTTTCTTTAACTCGGGAACGTTATATCCTGGTAATTTATAATTTGGATTTTCATTTATATTTTTTTATAATCTTGGGCTGAGCTAGTTTTTGAAATCGGGCTATTTTCATCAGTGAAGAGATTAGTAATCCTCGAATTAAATATTTCCATATCATCGATGATTTTATTACCCGCAGCGACTACACTAGTAAACTCAGCTTGTGTAAGAAAGCCAGATCTTAACGAGGGTAATAACAACAAAAAATCATTATTCATTCTATCAAGGATGTGATCTTTAATATCTACAAATGTTGGACTTGTATCATGCATTTCCAAAATTTCGTCCTCTCGTATAATATAATCATTAAAAAGTGGAATTATCCATGCATCCTCACCATATTGATCCTTATATCGATATCTTTTTGTGAAGTTTATATCCTCGAATTTTTTATAAGTTTTTGATGGATTTTCAGGTCCTATTTCATCAGTGACGTAATCAGATTTTACAGGCTCGGGCGTGGAATTACCAGTATTTCTAGGTGGATCTTCGGGCCATCCTAATACTGTTCTTATTGAACTGTTATAAATATCTACAACATACCCAGGAGAGCCTATTTCAATTGTAGATGATAGTATTGGTTCATGAACTGTTATCGCAATTTTTGATTCCTTTCTAGTAATGGATTTTATTCTACGTTGTAATTCATTATTAATTTGCTCAATTTGATAGGATCCAGTTGGTATTGAAACAACGTTCCAATCTGGAGTGTCATCTTTTTTATTCCTATATGCAAATACCAGAGAATTATTAGGTCTCTGACCACCAAATGAAACCGATCTGATATTAGGCCAACTATGATACACTCGTAATTTTGCCAACGCGATTTCCTTTACTGAAACAGGTGAAGGAAAATTCACACTGAATGTAGGTTTGTTGACGATATTGATATCATGCTTGTTTTCCGCGGAGTGGTATTTTCTGTTATCCGCTGAAGTAGTTGAATCTCTTGCGACATTATTATTATTATTATTTACAATGTCTAATTTTGCAATAGATGAAAAAACGCTAGCGTTTTTAATCGTAGTATCATAAATACGTATCATCGCGGAGAATTCGTCTTCGGTAATTATCGTATCATCAATCGATGATGACATCAACGAGGATAATTGTGATTAACCGTTAGATACTGCTTGATGTTTTACTATATAGTCGTTAAGTTTTTCTTGAGAACACGATGATATTTTTTTAGTAATAGCATTTGCAATTCCAGCAAATGTTGTCACCGCGGAAATAGCAATTGGGACAGCAATCGGAGCTACCATTGTTACTGAAGATAGTATAATACCAGCACCGGCCATTATACCAGATACCGAGTATACTGTAACATCAATTGCGGTAATTCTCCTGCGATACTTTTTAATTTTTATTTCATACTCATCAATGAGTGTTTTGAGTTTTGTTAAGAACTCTTTGACGGTATCATAGCGATATTGCGATGACGGAATCATATTATTTTAAAATCTCAAGTGGTTTCTAATTGTTAAAAATTCTAATTTAGATCAGCTACAAACTCCATGTACCATACAAATGATGTCTTATTTAAATTAGGATCAGTGCTTGTTATTGTAAACCGTTTGTATTCACCCACGTCAATAGTCGTTGAAATCACGTTGTTGTATCCATATGAAGTCGATGATGATATATTAAACTGATTCAGTGACACTATTGTTAATCGATAAATACCCTTGTTTGACACAGTGAGAGTTATTGTATTCTTATTAGGTTCCCAATCTAATGATCCAGAGAAAACTGTGTATACCATATTTATGATATTCCTCTCATGAGGAATCTTTATTTTTTCAAGTAGCGGAAGATTGTCTGTTTTAAATTTTGTAGTATCCTCGATAGATTTTTTAATATTACTAATGTTATCTCTAATAATATTAAATCCAGCATCATTAATATTTTTAATATTGGATTTAATTTCATCAAAATTGGATTTAATTTCAGCGAGAGATGGAGAGATTACCGCTGGTGTTCCAAAAAATTTATTGATAATATTTCTACGAAGGGAAGTATACGTTGTTATATGTTTTTCAAGTTCTTCATTTAAATTTTGTAATGCATCTGTGATTGTAGAAACAAATACACCTGGTTTGAGTTTTCCATCATTTGAATTTTGATTCTGATAAAGGTCGTCCCCAAATATCAATCATTATACGAAAACGCTACGTTTTTCTAAATCATAACGCTATCGTTTTTGCCATTGCCTGCTAGTATATTCATTAACAACAACTTGTGGTGGTTTCCTTGGAAATCTAGATATCTCTGCAAGGACGTTTAATACTTCACGACCGCATATCGGTGGATCATTTAACTGTTGTGTTGGTAGCGTGGAATAAAAAATTGGAGATGACTTTGTTATTGTGGATATATATCGCATGAATTCTTTTGGTGGAGCTAAAGCATATGTATCAAAATATACAATTCCACGTGGATCAATTGCATATGCGACCCAATGAGTTCCTTTTCCGCTGCTGTTATCAAGATTGATAATACCCGTTTCATTTTTCATTGGTTTTGACGGTAATTGATCTCTCATGAAAACTCCTCTAAAGTTTTTTATTGATAATGATTTTACAGCATCAATTAAATCAAAATTGGACATTGGTGAAAATCCTAGGGATTTTTCCACTAATAAGCCGTTCCTGGTATTCTTAGGCCCGTGCCCTTGTACCAATTGTATGGGGTTCCTGGTAGTCTTAGACCCTTTCCTTTTTTTATAGCCTTTCCCAGTAGCCTTTTTCAGGGACATTCCTGCAGCATTACCAACGGCTCCTAACGCTGCCGCCTTCGCAACCGCTGGGGCAGCCGCTGCAATCAATGCTGGAATAGCAGCTAACAGCGGAAATATACCACCTGATTTTATCATACTGGCAATTGCTGCTTTCGAAAAATCAATTTGGACTCCTCGTTTGTTCTTTAGCGCATCATTGATATGTTTTATTTGACGATCTATCAATGATAATTTATGTGCACCACCGGACATTTGAGTGGGTTTCAGCGTTATTTTGGTTCCACATTCTTTAGCCGACTTTGATTTCAATTTCTTGGCCTGACCATCAGTCAAATGGACATTAACAATACTATATGTCATTCTATTCTAAAACGTAATTTACACTTTTAATTGATCTTATTGTGAAAATCCTAACTACATGTTTGGAAAATCAAATGATTTTTGAAAACATTACATGTTTTCTACTCGTGCATCAATAAGTCTCATTCGTCCGCCAATTCCTTCTAACAACATTGATTTATCACTGAGAATGACAGCAATTGCTCTATAATCAGCTATAGCAACAGGGCGTTGTACCCGAGCTTGGAAGTATATATCAACAACAGATTGTCTCATCATGTCAAGATGTTCCAATGAAAAGTAATAAATCGGATAGTGTTTTTCAAAATCAATTTGCGATATTTGCAAAGCAGTATCAACATTTTGATCACGACCCATATACGACAATATTCTATGATATACACGTGCTACGTTGTTGTTATCATAATTAAGCTGTACAATCTCTGCTGGCTCTTGTTGTCCGTTTATTCTCAATGAAACTTCACTAACTCCTATTTTATCAAATATCATATGACTAGATACTTGATGACCCACTCCATTTGCATCATGTAACGCTATAAAGATATGACGTAGAGCTGAAACACAACACCTTGTTTTGATGCTAAGTGCCATGTAAATGTGCCATCTACATTATCCTGCTTCGTATCAGTCGTTGTTGTTAGCCAACTTAGCAATGATTTTCCACCTGTGTCCATAAGCGATAGTAATTGTTGCTCTATTGTAACTGCTGGTGTCAAGACGGGCATCCATAGAACCAATTTATTTAACATGACTTTCCCATCATCAACACCATCAGCAAGCCAGATTGCATCATTGTCATTTTCTTTTCGCACTAACACAACCGTATGCTTTGCTCCATAGATGACTTTTCTGACATTTCTACAGAATCCGAATATGTGATGTAACGGAATAGCACATGAAAACCGTCGATGCTGTCCTTTTAATGCTCCTTTTCGTGTTGCAAATCCTAGATTGAAATAACCATTGACCTTTTTAAAATGTCGAATTCATTGTCTGGTCTAATTTCACGGTCTGGACGATTTACAAGTTGTTGATCAACTTCTGCAGTAGCTCTCGCAGTTCGTACTTTAACAAATTGATAATGCTTCGGATGATCAGAAGTATCCTTAGCAAACATCATAGACGGACCAGCCGACCTTGTATAATCATCATAATATCTCGCAAGTCCGATTATTGTTGTTGCAATATCAACATCTTGCTCTATTGATTCAATTTCTTTTCCATCAATGATATATCTTGCACTGTTAAATAGCGCCACAATGCCATTATTTACGAAACCAACTCGGATATTTGGGTTATCTCCATATGGTGTATTAGCTGCTACATTTGTTACAAGCTGTCCTTCTACTTCAATAAATGCCTCACACGGCAAAAAGTATCTACTTGTATCTTGAACTTGAAGTTCAACTCTCCCCCGTTGATTAGGCTCTCTTGCAGGATAGGCATAATACTGATAGTTAATTTTAGAATTATCTTTATTCACCGGCGCTGCCATATCAAACGCTGGATCAGCAATTTTTTTAAATGCCATTTATACTAAAACGTTATCGTTTTTCTAAATCATTTTCTTTTTCGTCTGACATTTTTACGATTTCCTCCAAGACCACTTCCCGCTATCATACTTGCAATATTACTACTATCTGGTGAAGTCATTGCTAATGATGCTAGTTTTTGTTCCACTGCGTTATTTATCACTTTACTGACATTTGCAGGCATCATTGTTGTTGAAGGTAGCGGTGGTGGTGGTTTTCGTCCGAATCTAGATTTCACCAATGACGTTATTCTATTCTTTGCGGTAGAAAAGGCCGTTCCTGCAAGATCTCCAACAGCGTTAATTCCCTTATTACGAATAACATCAATGTTTTTCATCGCTAATTGTTTAGCAATTGGTGCTACTTTTGGGGCTGTTCTTGTGAATAAACCCGCTATGGTATTTCCAAGGCCGTCTCCATAGTATGCCTTATAAACGGGCAATCTTGAGTTTACCACATACACGATTGTTGGTTTATTGTGATTATAGTCTTTTTTCAATAGAATCACTAGCATCTTCAACGGCTTTATCATCAATATCAATATTACCCATTTGTTGTATTTCTCGCTGAGTTTGTAACTCACCTGAAAGCTGTTTTATTCCCTCCTGAGTTTTTTCAGTTTCTGTAGCAATCTTCCCAGTACATCAATAATAGGTACTGCTCCCTCTTTAGGGATGTCGCCGTATATAGCACGTTCTGTTGCAAGTTTCATATCTTTAGTGGCTTTAGTTACAGGAGCAAAAAGTTGTTCGCTCCCAATAGAAAAGTCAGTCTGCGCTTGCTGTCTAAGTTGTAGTTTATCTCGCACGTTATCTCGAATTGGTATAAACTTTTTCAGTAATGCTAACCTCTCACGGGCTAGTCTGGTAGTTAATGCTTCTGATGTCATTATTGGAAATGCTAACGTTTTATCAATTGTGTGCATCAATCAAACGTCTTATAAATTTCACTTTCAAAGCAATCTCTGACCGAACTTGGTACTGTTCCCCGAGTTTCTTTCTAATTGCTTCAACTATACTAAATAGCCGAATGAATAAATTAATATCATTGTTATACAAAGAAACATTAACCGCTTTTTGGATTCTTTTTATCAGTGAATACATTTTAGGTAGGACATATCTTCCATGTTTCAATTGTATATTAAATTGTTCAAATTCATTCAAAAGTCTGTCTTCATTCAAAAATTCAGAAAGTACGATTCCTTGATTTCTTAAATTTGATATTTCTGTGATGATAGATGTAATATCTTGAAATTGCATTTATTAAATATTATTACTAATGTATTTTCCTATCTTTAAAATATTTTTATCGAAGATATTCATATACAAAAAAAAACATATACAATGCCTATCTCTTCCTCATTCGAGTTCCGAGGCAAGAAAGGCATAGATTAAAGACTTATACAATACTCTAACTCCCCAATCGAGTTCAAGGGCGGGTTATATGGGTATTAGACGTGAAATCCAAGTGATTTCTTTACAAACATTGAACATATGACATGAAGGCTTATTTAGAAACCTCTTTCGCGCCAAACGACGTCAAAGAGGCCCAGAGGGGGGACAGCACATTCTTGGAACTCATTTAGTGCCTTCGCATTATATAAGCCCAAGGGCCACAAACATAGATCTCCCAATTCGAAGCTCTAACGTAACAAATGCTATATTAGGTCTTCCGGAAGATATGTTGGGGGGGGGACAGTACATTACATATAGGATGATTATATATACAATGCGATTATATATATGCAATGCGATTATATAGAATGATTATAAATACAATGCGATTATATAGGATGATATATATACAATGAGATGATAGGATGGTATATATACAATACGATTATATAGGATGATATATATACAATGAGATGATAGGATGATATATATATATATATATATATATATATATATATATATATATATATATATATATACAAAGAGATTTTATAGTATGATATATATATATATATATATATATATATATAATGCGATTATATAGGATGGTTATATATACTAGGGACAGTACATTACATATAGGATGATACATATATACAATGCGATTATATAGGATGGTATGATAGGGACAGTACAGACGATACAAACATGAAACGACGGGGCGGACCTACACCCAATCTACCAATCAAAAGCAACCCAAGAAATTAACCATGGTTGCAGTTGAAAAAATTCAACCACACCATGTCAATGGCGTGGGAGTTTTGATTGGCAAATTGGGCTTCGTTTAAAGCCCCAAACTTATTACGGCTCATATTATATATAAGGTGATAATAAGACCAGTATCGATAAGCGAGTGTGTATTTATTTTCCTAGCATTTCATAATGAAAATTGTGTAGTAATTTCAATGGAAGCTAAATATTTAAATAAAACATTAAAACAAGAAATACAACTGTTAAATAATAGCAATTTTTTATTAATTTCTATAATATTACGATTAAATAATCGTAATAATAATGGCTTTACATGACGAGATAACTCTGTCATGGGAATCCCTGTCAATTCAGGACCTGCTATTTCTTGAATGGTTCGAGAATGATATTTTTCTGTGTCATTGATAATTTTATTACATGTAGCGCTACCACACTAAAAAACTAAATTACATGTAATGCGCTTTACTATTTTGACCCTCACATACAATCTATTTTATTTGTAATTACAAAGTAATTTCATTTTCATACAAATTCTAAACAGCGCTGTTAACGCTGTCTTTGTAATTGGGATTTTTTAAAAATCTATTAATAGAACCTTGACCCAGTGTCTTGTGTTACACGCGCGCGTTTCGGTACAATAACCATATTTACTATTTGTTTATGTGGCTGTTCCGGCTGTTCCAGCTATTGTCATTTACTTTTTTAATGCATATATACGTGGATATTGCGAATAAATATTGAAAAAAAAATATGTACACAATGATATTAACGCGCGAAACGTTTTTAGTGTTTTGCCCTATGGAAAATCGACTACTTTGCCCTATGGTAATTGATCTGAATTGTAAAATCATGC
Organism: Potamilus streckersoni; assembly: GCA_016746295.1. Lineage (NCBI taxonomy): Eukaryota > Metazoa > Mollusca > Bivalvia > Unionida > Unionidae > Potamilus > Potamilus streckersoni. Next base: position 101,338 of record JAEAOA010000505.1, read on the forward strand.
AAAAATGACTAAAATAGCATAACTCACTATTGAGAGTTATCTTGTAAATAGGAAAACTTTATTCTATGTCCATTTTTCTTTGAGATAGCTGTTTGATAAATCCCTTCAGCAACTCTTTGTACTGAAGGAATACATATTCCAAAATATTTTCCCGCAGCATTCATTGATTGAAAAACTCTCTTCATTCGTCGTTGTATCAAATGACTGTACTGGTTTCTTTCCAACTGACTTACAAGTCCCTGTCTTTCCTCTTTTTATATTCTCTTTTTGAGAAATGCATTGTAAATTGGAAATCGCGTTATTTAAGGGATTGGAGTCAATATGATCAATAACATTACCATCTTTAATCAATCCATAAAATGCTTCATAGACAATTCTGTGAACGTAATAGTTCTTTCTTCCAGCAGTAAATTGCAAGTATCCTTGATTATTAACAAAACCAATTGGCTTTTTCAGTCTGCGGTTTCTAAGATCACCATCAGCAGATATTTCATAATTAACAAGTATTGGATGTGGTATGAATTCTTCCTCCATTTATATAATAATACTATTTGTCTAATTCATTATTTGCTTTAACTTTAAATCTATTAATGTAGTCTTGAGGGGTTTTTATGATTTTGTCTTTGACAGAGTCATGGTTAGGGTCAATGATAGCGTTTTTTATTCGTTTATCATAATAACGTTTCAATTCTCTAAACCGCTTACCCCCACAATTGATACATAATTGTGATTTTCCTCTCACACCCACCCCACAATTTATGCATGGGGACGGGCCTGTCGAATTATTTCTGACACTCAGTAAGTGATATCCACAGAATTCACCTCTACACGATTTATTGCATGGGGTTACTGATCCAATCATAAGCCATTTGCAGTGATTCATTATATATAAACAAAATTTTCTATTTAAATACTTGTCTTATTTATATGAATGAAGAATTCAAGAGATTATCGGCAATCAAGCCTTGGAAAAATATTAAATTCAATCTTGATAGAACTCTCAAAGATGTATCAAAAGAGAAAATAAATAATAGAAGTCTGATTAGAAAAATACGAGATTGTGTTCATGAGTTTAAACAGGACGGTGCATCACACACCTGGTCAACATTTAGAATCGATGGTGTTGTTGATGCTAGAATGAATGATTAAACAGCAGCTATAATACTATCACAACTTGGCAATAAAAGGTATTTTCTCAGAGTGAAATTCATTATCAATTTAGAATCGGGCGATTGGGTTATAAGAGACAAGTTTGAGCCAATTCTCAAAGATAGGACAACAGTCATTGTTAGCCGTGATTCCAGACCAGGGCTGTTAGCTGGAATTGATAAACCATACTATGAAAAAGCGTATCCAGAAACAGCAATTGTTTATGGGATGTATCCGTTAAATAAGAAACCTGACATTGGAAAACTAGCACCAATGAAACAGTCAACGTCAGTGGAAAAACCACTCAATTGTGTGGCATAGAACACTTTACAAATGCACTCCGTGGGAATAAATTAACCGATCTAAGACGTAAAAAAATAGATCAATGGGAGCTAACAGTGAAAGAGAACGGAGCAACTATTTCCGATATAGCTAGATTGGAAAAGTCGTTGAGATTTCCGATAACTGTTTCAACGATAACTGGCGAAGTATTATACGAATCGAAATACAATAAAAACGGAGCTCCAATCAAAATTATTGATCATAACAAACACGCATGGACATCCGCGGTTACAATATTCCCGCGAGACAGAACAGTGAAGTATATCCCAGGAGAATTTACCAAGGATGGCATTCTCACTGAAGAAAGATTATTCGATGCTATTGCTAGTTTGTGTAAAAACGACCCTGTATCAGTATGGCTACTTCATAGTTTTGAAGATGAAGAATGTCAATTCAATCAATTTGTGAAACCTAACGGTGAATTATATCGTACTGAAAGTCTACATAATAGGATGAAAAATCTAGCAATAAGTCTCAGTGAAAACGCTAGCGTTTTTAATGAAAAATCCGACGATTACGAACAGTTACTTACAAATTGTTTTACAATTCCATCGGTTGCAGCTCATTTTGCAAGAAAGAAAAATAATTGGAAATCAACACGAAAAGAGTTTTTACAGGATGTTCAATCCAGCTGTTTGGAATATTATCATGGCGGTCTATGGAACGTTAAGTACAATCGTGAAAGTATGATATCAGTTGATATCGTTGCCTGTTATCCAGGAAGTTTTCTAGGAGATGGATTCGCTGGTGAGTATTTTAAACGGTTTGGACATCCCACACATGAAATGACTCGCGTTGCTATTAATGGACCACTGCCTGATTTTGATTTGACCGGTTTTGCTTGCGTAGTATCATTTGAATTCGCTGAAGGACTTCATCCGTGTTGTTATGTTTGGATTGGTAGACACATGGCTGAAAAGATGTGGTTACCAATAGTGTTATTGCGATATATGATTGATTGTAAAATGTTAGTTGCGTTGATTGTCAGCGAAGCGATTATCTCATATCAAAAACAAACCAATGTCTGCTTACCAGAACCAGAATGTCTTGATAGTATAATCGATAAGTCTAGAAAACATATTGATGCTGACGAGGAGTACATCATTGAATGGTCAAAAAAAGATATTTAATCAACGAAATAGTGAAGCAAAGGATCTCGGCCGAAGAATAATCGGTAAATTTACATAAGGTGGAAAAAAATTCACCTTTAAAAGACAATCCTCACGATTGATTATAGATGATGCCGAATACGACTTCATTATTAAAGATGCAATAGAGAAAAATAGATACGCAAATTGTTAAACAGCCTTCTTGTCCAATAAAACAAAGTTAGGTAGAATTGTTACTTACAGTGATGGAGAAAGCTCTGCATATCTACATTTGAGAGCTTCTATGCTGGGTTATGCATCTATCAATTTATTTGCAATGATAAATAGATTTCCTAGTATAGCAGTTAGAGTTGCAATTGATTCAATGTATGTCGATAAAAAATATATCAAAGAGGTAACTAAATTTACTAATAGCGAGGAGACTTGGGGAACATGGCGAATTAAACGTGAAATACAATGCGATTATTCTGAATCAGCAGACGTTGAGATTAAAAGCAGTTACCTGAAGAACGATATTTCTATCAGTGAAAAATCCGATGGATTTTCTATGTCTAAAGCACCACCGATATCAGATCCAATTTGTAGATATAAAACAGTTTATTTAAACGGTTGTGGTGGATCTGGAAAGACAACACGTGTGATAGAATTATATCGAGAGAGAACGTCCATGATTGTACTCACACCAACTCATAGACTAGCGAGAGAGATCAAACAACGCCAAAAATCCAAAGGATTTTCCGTTGAAGCTTGCACGTATCATAGTTTTTTTCGATACAAGGGTGATGCTTGGACTCCTGAGCGAATGGGTGAGAAATTTATTCAAGCGGTTATTATTTGGGATGAAGCATGTACTGTTTCAGAAGATGTATTAAAAATGTTTCTTGATTGGTTATTGCAAAATAATACAAAAGTTACATTGTGCGGCGATCATGGTCAACCACCACCATTTGTTGGTAGAAGTCCACATAATTGGTTAAAAGGATTTGTTGATTATTACGAAGAAATTGATACTGACTATAGAGCACTCGATGAGCAGTTACGTGAGTTTAAAAAACTAATTAGATTACAACCCGATAGAATTCAATGTGAAGTAGCGCGTGAAATAATTTCTGAAACGCCTATAATGATTTTTGGGAAACATGGAGACCAAATGATTTTGTAGTAGCAAGTAGAAAGATAGTCAGAGACGCACTTCAGAAAAAGTTGTTTGAGCTACACAAGAAAAAATTCCCAACGTTTCCAGTACCGTTGTGTTATAGACCATTGGATACACGAAAGCAGAATATTGAAGTTGAAATTCCAGGCCAGACGGAGAAACAGATTCTAGTGTTAAATGATATTGTGTTAGTTGATATCAATACTGTAGAAGATGCATTATGCGCTGATAAATCACCATGGACGCTTCGTTATGTAACAACAATACACTCGTCACAAGGATTAACCATCACGGATACAATTGTTTGGATAGTTGATAATCGCATTGAATGGTCAAATTTAGTCTATCTCGCAGTGTCCAGAGTACGACGAATAAATCAACTACGAAGGATTGTTTTCGATGATGATTTTAATGCAAACGATGACAACACTGATATTAGCATCATTAATAAAAAAACTCTCTGATTACAAACAGCAGGAAAAAAAAACAACGAGAATTTGATATTGATGCTGAAGTAATAATCGCATTAAAAGAACAACAGAAAAATCACTACGTCAGTTGCAATTGTATAATGCACTGGCAGTATTCGGATAAAGACCCTCGACAATTCACCGTAGACAGAAAAAATAACAATCCTGGTCATGTCAGAAACAATGTGATGTTGACCTGTCTTGAGTGTAATAGACGTAACGGAGCTAGTTAAGACCATGTGGCGGTAATTGAGTATCGTCCGGAATGACTTGTAGTTGTTCGCGTGTAAAACCACGCTGAGGTGCAGTTGAATCCAATCTGTAGATTGGAGGTCTACCAGTTGATCGCGTTATGGTTGAAATTTTATGCGTAGTAACACTCCATATAGGATCAGTAGCTCTTCTTTTACCACCTTCAAGCTCTCCTGGTTCGTATAAATATCTCACAGTAACATCACCGAGAAGTGGCTGAGTACTAACCCGCTGTGGTTGTTCGGGAATATATTTTTTTATTGCAATATTTGGTTTCATATTAATAGTTCGAGTAATCTAGTTATTTAACGCTGCAACTACACTCGGTAACCTTTGGACCCATTCACGAGATCGTTTTTCTTGGATGAAATTCTTTTGCATATTGATATCCAAATAACCGTTCTGCAAGAGTTCGATTAAATCGTTCTACAATTGCCTGATCACGATGTAACGCAGTATGTCCCCGTCGTATTATAACATTATGAGTTTTCATTGTTGATAGAACAGCACCTTGAAACTCTTTGCCAGGATCAACTTGTAATAGATTTGGCCATTTTAGAGGACCTCGTCTATAAATCCTTTCAAATGCAGAAGCGACTTCAGAAGCTGACTTTGTTTTTAATGGTTCTGCTTGTTTAAATCGACTCGCAATATCAACTACAGTTAGCGCGTATTTGTAACCATGGTCATGTGGTAAAAATAATAAATCAGCCTGATGAACTTCATTGGGTACGGTAACATCAAAATGAGAATAATTAATTTGTTTAGGCGGTGGTAGATAAATTTGCCATATAGCTTGTTTGGATAACCAATCTTTCGCAGTGGACTTTTTCACTTTTGCAACGTTAGCGAGTTTACTAATTGCTGCTTTACCCTTCCAGTATCCTTTCGGAGAATAATAAATAGATTCCATACTATAAAAACACCAGTGTTTTTAATTACCAGCACCTAACACCAATTTGCCTTTCATAGCTGATTTGACCAACCATGAAGCCAATTTTTCTTTGAAGGATTTATCGGGAATAGCATTTAACGCATGAATTAATTTTACATCCGCGATATGTCTTTGTTGCAAATTATTGCTTTTATATGCAACATCATGAGCATGACATGCCTTATCAATAGCATTTATCGGATACTCACCAGGCCGGGGCTGATTTTGATCATCAAGTCTGATATCTAATCTCGTTCCGGGATCACAATAACTATATCCTGGAAGGTGTTTTTCTCCGGGGTATTTTGCCCATGGGATTCCGGGGAGTTTTCCTAATTTGGCTGCGATATCACCTCCGAGTTGCTTTTTTTAAAAAAATCTAAATTTTTTGTACCACATGTTACACACTTCCCAGTAAGCGCTAGTCTGTTGTTTTTAGTTGTAATGGTTGTCTGATCGGTTGTATCAGTACGCTGTTTACATTTAACACAATATAGATCCATAATTTATATATAGCGTTATGAATATAATTGATTTTTCAGCGACTAAAAGAAGAGAACCGGTAAAACACCACGCAGCGCTTCCGAATTCTGTCCGTGCTATTATAATCGGACCATCTGGATCAGGCAAAACACAATTGCTGCTAAATTTGATAATGCGATTTATGAAATGGGATAAATTATATTTAGTTGCCCCATCCGTAGATGATCAACGGTGCTATGAAGTGCTAAAAGATTATAATGAAAATGCATCAGAAATTAAAGGTGAAAGTGTAATTGACTTTATTACTGATATTAATGATGCACCATCAGTAGAAGATCTCGATGGAGACAAACAATCTTGTAGTGTACGATGATGTAATGTTAGATAATCAAAAGAACCCTGCTAGAATATTTTCCCGAGGTAGGCATAAAAACACTAACGTGATATATGTCACTCAACGATATACTCAAATTCCAAAAGTGATTCGCGATAACTGCAATATTCTTGCTGTATTCAATGGCGTTGATACACATACGCTACGAAATATTTGGCAGACATGGTGTTCCGATATGGACTTCAATGGATTTAAAAATTACTTTAGTCATGCTCAGTCAGTCCCATATGGATTTATAACAATAAATTTACACGACCCTCGGTCACGATATCGTATTGGACTTGATCAAATATTTGGTTAAATAATTTGTATTAATCAGCAGCAGGGGGAGGGTGAGATGACAACATATTTGCGACGTAGATGGCAGCAATTTTGAGGGTGGTTATGACAATATATTTGCGACAAAATTGCTAAGCCTCCATTTGTAAAATGGGGTCTTTATTTATTTTTTGGTTAAAATATGAGATTTCGTAGGAAGGTTCCATTTGGCATTCTGAGGCTTTAATCGATTTTGTCGCAAAAATTTGTAGGGTTCGCCCTCCCTGCTGCTTATATATATATAAAAATGCAAAACTATTCAGAATATTAAAAGGGTTTAAACTAAAGAAATAATAACAAAATAACGGTTGAATTAAGTGCCTGTGTAAGAGTGGAATCTTGAACAACGAAAACGCAGTATTAGCGTGAGTAGTCATCAACGTCCCTACAAGGAGTCAGAGTGTTTATATCTATTCATTCATAAAGTGTGTGTGTGTGTGTATGTATGTGTTCCTAACATTTTTAAAGAAGCGATGTTAAAACGGTATTTAAGATTTTGGAGCTAAACAAGCTCCTCGTCAGTGGAAACAAAATAATTTGCTTATACAAAACAAACACCTAACACAAAATCTAACAAATATTCCAGACCACTTCTTGTTAGAAGCAATACTGACAATTTACATAAAGATATAAAATAATACAAAGTTGTGCAAAAATTATAGACGTCATTCTACTCGGTCTAATAGGAAATTACAGTATGACAAAAGGCCAAAGAGTTTTCAGCCTGGTGATAAGAGTTCTTGCCTTTATCTCAAAATCCTCACTAGACTAAATTGCTACTCTAATTAGAAAAGAAAGCAAGTGATTACATTTATATTGTTAATCCTACTGGGAGATAAAAACGAAACTAAAACGAACTTTGCCAGACATATTTTAGCAAATTTAATTTGTTCTACCTAGTTTCCAAGCGCAAATTAATGAGACGTCAACAGATAGATGATATTTTGCTGAAGCCATAATTAATTACGAGTTGCTACCTGGCTTTTATTTCACTGACATCTCTGAGGAAAGAAAATTTATTTGTGGTTACAACAATTAATGTTCCATTTTTTCACAAATAAAATAAATCAAAGTGAAGTTACATTTGTGCTAAAAATGGTAAAGCTAGTCAATTTTAGATACTGCACATTCATATATTTCAAAGTTTTAATTCGCTATAAATCTCAGTGAATGTATTTGTCCAAAATATTATTTTTATCGAGCACTCTGCATTTACAGGGAAAATTCACCTAAATTGAACAATTTGAAGAAATAAATAGAAACCAAAATGAACTACCGGTCACTACAATAATACCATTTGATTCTGTCAAATTTCAAATCACAAATGAATAAACTTTCCAGAAACATGATTTTTTAATCTTAGAAGTGATTTCAGGTCACAGTTATCATTTTCTAAGAAAATTCATTACCTAAAGGAAATTAACCTTTTAAAAATTGTTAATGTTGACAAAATAAATTGTTAGCTATTATCAGAAGTCTGTTACAATTTGAGTATGTATGTATGTCTGTCTGTCTGTCTGTATATATATATATATACAGATATATATATATATATATATATATATATATATATATATATATATATATATATATATATATACAGATATATATATATAGAGCTTACGATTTACCTTGTGCGCACATGTCGTGCATATTAACATAGCCAATGTAAAAAATTATTGGTTCATGATACATTCAAACTTCACATTGCGTAAAGTCTTGTCATTAAGCGATCCTCATTACATAAAGTCTTGTCAGTAAGCGGTACACTTTATGTAAAGTCTTGTCAGTAAACTCCACACTTCAAGTAAAATCTTGTCAGTAAGCGGTCCACTTTTTGGCGCAATAGCTCCAGCTGTAAACCTGAAAACCAGCTGTAAACCTGAGTGAAGGAGCGATGGAGTGAAGGATCGACGGAGCGATATAGCGATAGAAATAGAACAATGCTAAATGTTTGTGTCTGCACCGTACTATAGATCTAGTTTTAGCCGTGGTGCTAATTTTGGTTGGCTCCGATAAAGATAATGGTTATCTGCTGGTGAGGGAAAAAGACCAACAAGATTGCAGGGAACAATATGTAGACAGACCGTGAGGGGCGGACCATTCATAGTGGCTCCTTGACCATTTGGAAGAGTGGTGGGGATGAAATTACCTTGTATTTATGAATTTTATGCCGCAAGAAATATTCCAATTTATATTAAATCACTTATCACTGTTGACGTAGAACTTTGTCATTCATTATATTAAATGCTGTCACTGTTTGAGTGACTGTTTCTATGAAACCATTTACCACCATTTGAGTCAAACCATACCATTGTTTTGAAATTCACGTATCTTTGAGTAATTAATTATTGTTTACTCTTGGATTTAATTGTTTTGTTCCATTTATTATTACTGACTGCTCGTCTTCTATTGTATTTTACAATTGGCTCTAGTTAAGAGCCGTATCATTCATTCTTGCACTATTTCAGTTATAGTTTAATTATTTAACTCGGTGCGCATTATTGTATTAAAATTCAGTCTTTAATTTATGCGCATGAGTTTGGGTGCGTCATTATTCAATTTTTAATCTTCTATAAATAAACACCGCATTTTTGTTTTATCATTCTGTGTCTTCATTGCAATAGTGTTACCCCAATCCGGTTCATCATGTTACACTAGTATAGCAAATACGTATTTGTCTCATTATGTCTTGACAGTTTTGGAGCTGTGTCACATGTGATAAGACCCTTATCCAAAGATATAATGGAGGGTCTGTGTTGAATGCACTTTTTCATTTATCTATCCATGACTCTTTAACGCAGTGATTTCCAACACTTTTATGTCGCGACCCTTAAAATACCCTGAACATCTCGACCTCAGTTACAAATTTTGGGCAGTCGTTAACAATCTAAAAAAAAAAAGTCCTAGCGTCCGCCAAAACGTTCTCACGACCATGATTTGGTTAGAATACTGGGGGTTAGGAACCATTGCTTTAATGTGTAAATTAACAACTGCATGGGGATTATATCAGTTCCCAAACTATGACGCAGGAACAAACGGTATAATCTAGTGTCATTCCTGCATGCATGTCTTATTTTATTTCCTTGCGTTCTTTCAACCTATGCAAAGCCATACGCTCCGTATCTGAACAGTTTCTGTTATAACCTATCGTTTCTATGTTATAACCTATCGTTTCTATGTTATAACCTATCGTTTCTATGTTATAACCCATTCTTCAAAAGCCATTCCATGCTCTAGCCCCATCATTATGGCAACCGTTTTTGCACATCAATAAACCACACAAATCACATTTCAAGCATTTAAGTCGTAATTGTTAACTGTTTAGAGATACGTTAGCTTTCCGTAAAAGAAACCTACATCAAGACGGAAAGAACGGCATAAACCGGCTTTCTTTTCATAAGGACCAGGATTATTTAGGACTGAAACTTAGCTCAGTGATAGCTTGTTTGAAAGGTGATTACAGTTCTATCCTTTTTTCTTGTCAAGGACGGTATTTGAAATAATAAAGATGCATCCTCGCAAAATGTTATTGTGTTTTTCTGTATATTTGCTACATTATGTACAAAAAAATGTTTATTAAGGCTGTAATTTGCCGTGAAAACTATATTTTCTTTTTTAATTTTCTTTAATAGTGTTTGATTCAATTATGTGTAAATTTAAATTTAATGCCAAAACATAAGGCATCTAAATAGAATCTCTACCAGAATTTTGTACAAAATGTTCTTTGTAGACTTAAGTTTTGTCAGAACACTATCGACTAACGCAAGAAAGCGATGCATTAGCTGACTGTAACATTTGTTTTAAACTGGAGAAGGATGAAGTTGTTGAAGATAATAGTACGTGTCAAGTTTATGAATATTCATAATCAGCTTCAATATGGCGTCGATAAAGTGACAAAGCAAAATTATAAATGTCATTCTTCTTACTAAAACGAGTCCGTGTGGGACTTTGTATCACACTAGAGAGGCTACGTCACTCATGAACAGTATTTAACACCTCTTGACGATAGTATTATTTCAAACATTTTTAAGTAGCCATTTTATTGCAATCACATCATGTTTTATTGCACGAAACGAAATTTTACTTTGATTTGAACATAACATACCTTGACATAGACTTTAATTTCTTTTAAATACTATATTCCTTAATTCTCTGGACAGAAACTTTTCAAAATGTTTTTAAAGTACAATTCTCGGCTTCAGACACGAACAATTTTATAATAATAATAATAATACTAATAATAATAATAATAATAATAATAATAATAATACTGAAGATGATAATAATAATAATAATAATAATAATAATAATAATAATAATAATAATAATAATAATAATAATAATAATAATAATAATAATAATAATAATAATAAAAATAATAATAATAATAGAAATAATAATAATTATTATTATCAATATTATTATTATTATTATTATTATTATTATTATTATTATTATTATTATTATTATTATTTTATTATTATTATTATTTGCAAAATGGCCATTTAGGATTTTCTGACCTCAGTGAGGATAATGGATTGATTTTCATTAGAAAACTAGAAAGTAATATATTTTAGTGTCAGAGCTTGCAAGAAAATTCTCTGAACATTCGTATTGGTTAAGGTTACATCACCATGTTATCAAGGCAGTACCAAACTATTTGCAGGCCAGTTTGAACAAACTTTCACATATCATAAGACATCATCCATGTATTCTACAAATAAAAATCAATATACCTGAATTACAACTTCAAAGATCAGAGCTGCAGATAGTATATTAAACGCATTAAAACTCATAATCACTATTATTATTATTATTATTATTATTATTATTATTATTATTATTATTATTAATATTATTATTATTATTATTATTATTATTATTATTATTATTATTATTATTATTATTAAACAATTTATTCTGCTTGTTTTGCGATAAAGTTGTGTTCTTTATTTATTGAAGTACACTTCTATGACACGCAAGGGGTTGAGTGAATCGAACAATGTCAACAACTTGCGTGAATCAGGTTTAATGTGGAGGTTTCAAGTAGTTCTAAGGGTGTCAAGAAACAGTTGTTCAATTTAATGATCTTTAAGCACGCTAATTCCACAAATAAGTTTACTACCGACCACATATTCATTATTTTTTGACACTTGGTTTTATTGTTTCATATTCGTACTGTTTTCAGCACACTTTTCTAAGCCGTATTCAATCAATATAGTGAGAAAATATCAAACCATTTATGTCCTTATTGTACTAAGTATTGAAGATGATGTAAGGATTTGATATCCTTCTAACGATAGCTAGTTGCATTGAGGAACTTCTTGTAGTTGATAATCATTGATATATTGGTCGATCAAGAAAAGCTAAAGGCGATGTTACTAATTAGGTAATGTTACTAATTATGTAATGTTACTAATTAGGCGATGTTAATAATGATAATTCATATAATAAATTAACATCCTTCTTAATCTAGTAATTATGTATTTTTTTCCTGTGTTATACTCTTTTAATCTTCGTATAAATTATCCTGTTAGATGCATTTACACCAATAACAGAAGTTATAGTTGTACTTACTTATAAGACAATTTACAAATAATATTTCATTTAGTAACACTATCCTTCTGCAATCTAAATTAGTTCAGACGTGTATTCTGCTAGTCATGGTGTCTAAAGTCAACATCTGATAGGTCAAATATTTTATTACTTCACGTCTCTATAATAACTACCTGAAACTCATTAGTCGAAATATATTTTAACTAGAACTACTTTTGCCAAAGTAATGTTTTAGCGGTAAAATCAGCAGATTTTTTGGAAAATTTAAAAATAAAGCTACCTGAAATAATTTATTTGCTTATACTATTTTATGTCCAAGAGATGTAAACGACAAAGACCAATTTTTATACATATGAATATAAACAGAACTTACAATATTTAATTTAATGATGGATTTTGGTTCAAACAAATAATTGAATCTCTTTGAGTCGAAATCTTTCAAATTTGTTTAAAGGGAGTGAAAGCCGACTGCCATTTATAAAAAAATGTCTTTATTTATAGATACTAAAGAGCTAGTGTAAATTATATAAATCCAAACGCTTTGAAGTTTTTACGTAAATTATATGAATCCAACAGCTTTAACGTAAATAATATCAATCGAACAGCTTTAACGTAAGCAATATCAATCCAACAACGTTAACGTAAACGATATCAATACAACAACGTTAACGTAAACGATATCAAACCAAGAACTATAGTGGTAATAAAATGAATGAAAGAGCGCCTTTCTAATAAAGAGTTTACACGTTAAACAGATTTGCTTATCAGTATCTATTTTAATGGTCTGGTATGAAAATCGTGCTGGCAATACGCAAACTGTCAATAGAAAAAAGACGGTTTTTCCCCGAAGCCTGATGTATTGATTTTGTTTCTAATCAAAGTGATTGTATCAGTCATTTATGATCAGATCTTTTAAACAAAATCACGTTCTTGGCGGCCACATTTCAACCCTTTTCTTTCTATGGAAAATGTGGATTGAAAACAATTCCACACTTGATTTATCTGCCTGTACTACTGTAGTGGCCAATGAATTGACCTTCCAGCTCAAATTGAAATCTTTGATTTTAGGTTTTGTATAAAAGTCATAGCAAATGTAAATATATTAGCTCTGTTTGTTGTGCATGCTTTGCTTTGCATTTTTGTTTAAAAAAGTAGCTTTATCAATGTGGGTTCTTGTTTATAGTTTCAGAAGTAGCGCTCTTTATAATAAATATGCATTTGTTTCAATATTTCCCTTGTAGCTCTTGGGCTTCTTTGTTACTGATCCTATAATCCTTACGAATTCCTGGTTGAGGGCCTTGGAGTCATCGTGCAAGATCAATATACAGATTTTGAAAGTGACAATTTTTTATGTGTTCTAAAACTCTAATGCATACAAAACCTTGCTAACTTTGCTTGGTTCATTATAAAGGGGGGTCTGTTATTGTACATACAGAAACGTATTTTCTGTTGATACGTCATAAATCTTTCCATATGTTTATATATTGTAACTTGTCCGCCATGGCAGCAATGTTGGAAGTCATATCCGAAACACTTTCATTTGGGACTAACTAGATATAAATAATGAATGTTACAGGGAAAACGTTCACGACTAGTGATATCAAGATGGTTGCAATGGTGGTTTTCTTGAGATGGCTGTCATGGTGGCTTTCTTGTGATGGCTGACATGGTGGTTTTCTTCATATGTCTGCCATGGTGGTTTCCTTCAGATGGCTGTCATTGTGGCTTTCTTGAGATAGCTGTCATGGTGGTTTTCTTGTGATGGCTGACATGGTGGTTTTCTTCATATGTCTGCCATGGTGGTTTCCTTCAGATGGCTGTCATTGTGGCTTTCTTGAGATAGCTGTCATGGTGGTTTTCTTGTGATGGCTGACATGATGGTTTCTTCATATGTCTGCCATGCTGGTTTTCTTGACATGGCTGTCATTGTGGTTTTCTTGATATGTCTGCCATGTTGGTTCTCTTGAGATGGCTGCCATGGTAGTTTTCTTGAGCTGGCTGCCATGGTGGTTTTCTTGAGATTTATCTGCAATGGTGGTTTTCTTGAGATGGATGCCATGGTAGTTTTCTTGAGATTTATCTGCCATGGTGGTTTTCTTGACATGGCTGTCATGGTGGTTTTCTTGATAAGTCTGCCATGTTGGTTTTCTTGAGATGGCTGCCATGGTAGTTTTCTTGAGCTGGCTTCATTGGTGGTTTTCTTGAGATGGTTGCCTTGGTGGTTTTCTTGAGATGGCTGCTATGGTGGTTTTCGTGATATGTCTGCCATGGTTGTTTTCTTGAGGTCGGATTGATAGAAAGCTTTTTAGGACCAACCAGATGTCGTGTAGAGGCTTTAACTGTAAACCTCATGTAGATTTGACTATACATTCAACATGAATAGCATTAAAAAACAAACATTTAGGACCATCTGTACTTCTTAAGAAGTCTTTTAGTAAAATGCCCTTGTCAGTACGACCATTCAATTATGAAAATTGCAATATCAAGATTTGTAAGGTGTCCACTCATGCGACCATGTTGGACGACAGACCAGCACAATTTATATTTAGGGTTATCCTCACCTTAGAATTTAGATAGAAAACACATACGAGTTAACAAGATTTGCAAGATATTGTCTGGCCAAATGCAAGCAAATCTGTTTAAAATCAGATCTCCACTGTACTACTCGAAGATCTCATAGCGATTAGGTTCTGGTGACCTATGGTATTCCATAATCGCAAATTATATCAGCCAATCGGATTAAGTCCACAGTTTTAGCGTTTGGGAGACTGAGAGTGGGGTTGAAAGGCACAACGTATGCTAAAAGATTTTTATGCCAGTGAATGACAGGTTGTATTTACCTAGTACCTGGACATAATGAAGTCCGGTACGGTGCTCACATGACAGACAGGTGTAAGTTACTCGCCGTTAGAGATGACCGACATCTCACCTCCCTGTGGTTTCGAGTCAGTGAGAAATCTTGTCAGTATATTCTCGTAGGTCGGTGATTTTGGCTGGGAGTTTTCCAGGATTATTCCTCCACCAAATATTACGGCCGTCAGGTATATCATTATGCTAAGGATTAGTCATCGATATTTACATGTACCAAATAACAATGACTAGCTGGCTTTTACAGTGAAACGACGTTTTTTCCTAACCTCATTGTACATCAAATAAACTATACGTCATTGTCATCAATGAGTAGTCTTCTTCAAGCCTGGTAGAAAGTACCAAATGAGTATAACCATGAAATTGTTTGATATATCCATGTCCTCTATGAGTACAACCACGTCATAGTATGATGTCATAGTATTTGAAATAACTTCAACATATATCCTCGATAAATATCTGCTAGCCAAGCATTAATTATGGAGGAAAGTCGTTGTGTAGTATAATAATGGGGGTGGGTGAGCGAAATTTTCATCTCGCCTTGAGCTGTTTATTCTACAATGATAAGTTGCATACTTTAGGTGAAGTTATCACGGTGTAAAAAATAAACAATGAAAAATAACACACAAAACAATGAACAAAAACAACAGGTTGAAACAGCAGAATGTGAGGGGTGAGATAATGCAAATTGAAGAAGTATTGAGTGACAACTTCCCTTATATTGTACTCACAGATTAGATCAATTAATGACCTGTCTGTATCCATAAGGGATATGATTAAATCAAATGATAACATAATTTTTTTCACTAAGGACAAGGCTGGATCGATAATAATGACATGGTTTTACCCATAAAAAGACATGGTGATATCATACTATGACATGTATGTACACATTAAAACATGGTGATATCATACTATGACATGTATGTACCCATACAAAACATGGTGATATTATACTATGACATGAATGTACCCATAACAGTCATGGTGATATCATAATATGACATGTATTTACCCATTAAAGACATGGTGATATCATACTATGACATGAATGTACCCCAAAAAGACATGGTGATATCATACTGTGACATGGTTTTAACCATAAAAGACATGGTGATATACTATAACATGAATTTACCCATAAAAAAGACATCGTGATATACTATTACATGGATGTACCCATAAAAGACATGGTAATGTCTTACTATGACATGAATGTACCCATAAAAGACATGGTGATATCATACTATGACATGAATGTACCCATAAAAGACAGGGTGATATCATACTATGACATGAATGTACCCATAAAAGACATGGCGATATCATACTATGACATGAATATACCCATAAAAGACATGGTTATATCATACTATGACATGAATGTACTCATAAAAGACATGGTGATATCATACTATGACATGAATGTGCTCATAAAAGACATGGTGATGTCATACTATGACATGAATGTACCCAAAAAAAGACATGGCTAGATCATACTATGACATGGTTATAACCACTGAGAACATGGCATCATACTATGACATAATTGTAACCACTGAGAACATGGCTAGATCATGCTATGACATGGTTGTAACCACTGGATGACATGGCTAGATCATAATATGACTTGGTTGTAACCACTGAGGACATAAGTAGATAAATAAACGACATTGTTGTGTCCATGAGCAACATCCATGTACGACTTGGTTGTATCACTGATGAACACGTCTAGATTAATTCATTGCATGGCCACCGCAAAGCAGGTATTTTGATTGTCCAGCTGCCCGGTAGATCAATTCATTGCATGGCCACCGCAAAGCAGGTATTTTGATTGTCCAGCTGCCCGGTAGAGTCGCCAGACGAGTGGAAGGGTTGTGTGAACAAATGCACCTGAACCAAAGGACTGACATTTTAAATTTTCTGTTAGTCTTAAATACTCTTTCAAACACTAAAAGTATCCTTTATTTTACCTCAAGACAATGTTTCCGTCAACATTTCAACTAAGACTATGGCTATAATACTTTCTTCTTGTCTGTAAATCAGAGCCAGAGTGTTGTTTTCAAGCTACGGCTATAAATATTTTTACACGATTTTATTAGAAAAATAGTTCAGCACTCTCCTGGCACCAAAACCTTATCATGTACTAGACTATATCCTTAATTAAAACCACCATGTCACTCTTTGCACTATCCATTTTACCCATCTAAACAACCATGTCATTTATTGATCAAACAATGAAACTCATGAATAAACTGTCATTCACTGACCTCACCTTGCCAGCTGCGAATGCAGCGGTGCTATAAATCCCATATAAATACACATACTCTAAGCATGAACTCATATATTCTTGTGATCCTGGTTCGCTATTTGGATGTTAAAGGTTGCCTAGCATGTATTGCTTTCATTGTTACCATACAATTTAGACCTAAACAATTTTATGTATGAAGCCACTTCTTTACGAGTTCTTATCTGTAGGAACTCTATGTCATTTACTCGGAAACAAGATAGAATGATATGCTGTAAAGGGAATTGATGTTTTATAACACATTAGAAAAAGCCATCAAACTTGTTTACATAAATATGTGATCAAGGAAAGGAATCTGACTTTAAAATCCAATGCTAAAATTTATGACAATAATATATTCTGTGAAGTGTCTCTCGAGACGCAGAAAACCCGTTTAACAGGCTCATTTTTAAGTGCGCCAAAATACAGATCAGCCAATGTGGCGATATATTATTTACATCTATAAATTTATATCAAGTTTTCAAAAATAGAGTAAATAACCGATAAATAAAATTTTAATTTTATTAGATTTTGTTTTTAAAAAACTAAGTAAAAGGAGTACCAGTTCACCTGATATTCATGTAGCCACCTTCCTCACCTGAAGAGGAGAAAGGTCAGATTTTATCTTTTTTTAAAAAAACCAAGATGGTATAGATAGTCTATTAAATATTGCATGAAAACATGGTAGCTTTTTTCGTTTTCTTTCTGATCACACTTTATGAGTGGCATACATAGTGTACTGAAGCAGTACAAATTGCAAGTACGGTCTGACAACATCACCAAATACCAGTCTCATAAATTTTGCTACATCGCCCATATAACAAGTCATACTTTTTAAACATTTTGACATCACGTTTAGTAAGATACGGAAACACTAACAATCAGTATTTAATATCACTAGATCACATATACATTTTGTGTTATAACACATTATTGAAGAACTGAAACCTAAATCTCACAATCACTAGACAACTAACTCTGGTGTGTATTCGCAATTCCTACAGGGATATTAAACATTAAAAATCAAACTAAATATTACTAGAACAGTCAGAACATGGAGACAACTAGTGAAGGAAATGCAATATAATGAGACCGCTCCTGTGGCCTAGTGGTTACAGCATCCGCCTCGAATGAGGGAGGTCGCGCATTCAAACCCGGCGGAGTCATACTGAAAACTTTTAAAAAAATGGTACTAACAGCTGCCTCGCTTGCGTTCAGCAATAAAGGGGACAAACATGCAAATCTGAAATTCGCGCAAACTCCGTATATATATATATATATATATATATATATATATATATATATATATATATATATATATATATATATATATATATATATATATATATATATATATATATATATATATATATATATATATATATATATATATATATATATATATATATAATATACATATGTTTCATTTTCTGAAAATTTGTACCTTTCTTTTTTACTCGTTACGAAGAAATTTATGAAAAACCGATCATCTCTCCCGATCCGTCTTGAATAAACTAATGCACTTCCCTCCCCTGAAGAATTAGCGGATGTGACGTCATTTGAGACACTGTACACGCTGGCATTGTTGATAATAGATCAGGAGTCTGCAGTTTTATCAATAAACACGACGAAATTTTTGACTACATGAAATCACCTAACGGTATTATAAAATAATTATTTTATATTACCGTTAAAGTAATTTCATGTAGTCAGAAATTTCGTCGTGCTTTATTGAAAAAAAAAACTGCATACTCCTATGATAATACAATCATTCTATGAGTTGGCTGTACTTGAATGTTGAAATTATGTCGACTGTCAGAGTTATGGATGGCAATCCAGAAGTATAATATTTCATGAACATCCAACCCTATATGTATGAATCTGAGACAAAATCGTGTGACAAAGATGTACAGGTATCGTCAGGATCTGACAATGACGATGACTATAAACTACCTTTAATTTTAAATACCAAACTAAATAGCAGTACAACATCTAATCAATAAACCGGGTAGGGAGAGGACTATAATTTTCTACCGATTACCATTTCTTTCACAATTCATTTTCTGTTTCATTGATTCTTCTTCTTTGTTTTCATTTTCTTTTAAGTCAAAACAATTTAATATTACAGATCAGAGTTTTTCTTGCCAGTTTTTTTTTTTTTTTTGGGGTGGGGTAGGCTGGAAATTGGTTTTCACTTTCTATAGCCAGGAATAATCCAACAGCTAATGATATGGAATTGTAAATCTCATTATTGGATGAATGCTTGTCAAAGAAATGGACATTTAAAATATCAAACAAACAATAGTGTTTTTTCAAATAATCTTAGCCTTTTTTCCTCAAAGGTGCTTGTGTAGTAAATGTGTTCAAATGTCCAATCAAGAATGGAATATTTGTTGCCAATCTCAGTGGCTCTCGGAAGAGAAAATGTGTGTGTGTGTGTGTGTGTGAGAGAGAGAGAGAGAGAGAGAGAGAGAGAGAGAGAGAGATCACATGTTACACCCCCACCTCTTCCAAGGCTCTATAAACCATTCTGTTAAAAAATAAATACCACGTAGCGATGTATAAAGTGATTGAATTGTTGTGAAATTATGTGTAATAACTATAATATTCAGTAAACTATTTTGTCCTTTCAGACTCTACCGACACATCATATACACGATTTTTCCGTAGGGTGTAGAATATACTAGGTAAAAAAAATATAAAAATATTACCATCATGTGTAGTGAGCACGATTTGCAAGACCTTCTCATCTGAAACCTTCACATGATTCATGTATTCTCGCTTCTGATTGATGAATCTGAAAACAGTTCTAGAAATAGGTGTGAATGTATGTGTATAATGGCAAAATAAAATATCTGAAGCTACTGAGGTTTTAAATTTTATTGGCTAAAATTACACGTTCAGGTATTGAAACGTTGACGGTGCTCCTGAATTAGAGTCCTTAATGCTCCCACAGGAATCTGCAGTTTTATCAATAAAGCACGACGAAATTTCATGTAGTCAGAAATTTCGCCGTGCTTTATTGATAAAACTGCAGACTCCTGTGATGCTCCCTGGTCTATGTCGACTACGACTCGCCGGCGTGCTTCCCGTCTTTTGTCTTGTTATCAGAGCAGAAAAATATTTTTAAAAAAGAGTCCGCACTGCCTCAGGCTTCAAACGCTAACGTTTTGGCTCAGACCCAATAGTTTGAAGAGTCTCTGGTCTTTTGAAAAACTTTCATGCTCGAAATGTCTCGGTCATAAATCATTTCTCTCTTTAATTTGATCGCCCGTACAAATCACCCTTTAGGGTCCTGTAGAAATGTGAAGAAAAAAATATTTGTCGGGAACTGCTTTTATTTGCACATTTCAGAGCTGCGCATTGAAACATCGTTTCTACTTGACACTGAGTATTTATATGCCTGTTGTACGGGAATCGTCTCAAATGACGTCACATCCTGCTTGTATGAAAGGGAGAAAACAACTTGAGGGGTAGGTTCTTTTCATTTGATCTCGGAATTCAACGCATTTTTATTTTTAAATGTTTGTGCAAATACAATAAATGCAAAGAAAAAATAGTCAGGATAGATTATATAAACAAACTACTTCATATCCTTCTATTTACAATAAAATTTTGCAGGATAGGGTGTTTGTTCCCTTTAAGAAGTTAGTGTTAGGACTGGTTTGCCTGGTGTCAGGATAATGTGACTGGGTGGGACATCATGCTACATGTCTGCGGCATGATGCCCCAGTGCTAGACATCACTATAAACTGCCACACTGCAGACATAGTAGCGATATGACTGAAAAATTGTTAAAGCTACGTTAAAAATCACAATCATATCACCTCACATAGATGCTGAAATGCAAATTCCACACGTCTTGGAGATTGCGGAAGAGACATACAGACATACATATATATTCCCTCGCATTTTTCGTCTTGTACTCATGGCCCTATATATAATATATATATATATATATATATATATATATATATTATATATATATATATATATATATATATATATATATATATATATATATATAATATATATATATATATATATATATGAGAGAGATAGATAGAGAGAGAGAGAGAGAGAAAGAGAGAGAGAGAGAGAAAGAGAGTCCAGCTCTTTGTGGGTTTTTCTTCACCAATAGGCCCTGTTAAGTTGAAGCTTTTGTCAAAGAGAAACAAATTGATAAACTAAATAATAAATGGAAGCTACGAAATATACTCCTTACTCCTTTAGAGCTTTAATATTCACAGTAGCTATTTCCACAGATTCCATTTACTAGGCTACATTCCAAGAGTGACCATTTTGCAAGATGTCTTTGCAAGTATTAAGATATCTCCATTCCCAGTAAATAAAGAATATTTTTTCAAGTGCATCTACTTTTTTCTAACTAGGCGAAACTTGTTTTTGACCATTACTCCTGTTATATATTACTTTAAATTGCTGTCAGCCTTATCGACAAGTTCAAAAGAGATGTCCCTGGTTGAGAAATTAGCTTTAGTAAATACCCGGCATTTCCTTTGATTGTAGGGAAGCATATTCAAAAGACCCTGATTTCCGTATTATAGCCTCACTAACACGATCTGGTCAGACAAGTCTTTATCTCGAACAGATGTTAACTCTGGACTACAGCTCTAGCCTATTTAATTAGCTTGTACCTAACACTACCAAACTACGTGATTCGTGAAAAACGGAAGTGAAAACTAAAGCTAGAAGGAATTGCTTACCTAGTGGTATGAATTAATAATGAAATATGGTACTCCACTATTTTGTACACGAGTCTGATAATAGTGATCGTATACTCTCTCTCTCTCTCTCTCTCTCTCTCTCTCTCTCTCTCTCTCTCTCTCTCTCTCTCTCTCTCTCTCTCTCTCTCTCTCACACACACACACACACACACACACACACACACACAAACACGCACAAACTTGATCATAATTGTTTTTTTTATTATTCGGTGCAGTAAGAGAATTGTGATAATATATCTGTCTGTCATGATTATTCATCTTCAAACTTTTCAATTCTAACGTACTCGTATCAAATTTAAAAAAAAAACATGTTACAATCAACGTAGATTACTAATGCATGCTGTTTTAGTGCAATTACAATTACATCTGATATAGATTAATTTTAATTACTGACAGTCATGCAATTGTTTCAAATTCTATATTTTTCATATTCGATCTCTTCCCGCAAATTCAATGTTTTTTCACAGTTTTCGTGCTTTTGGAGAATTTTTTCTATGTGAAATATTATGTGACATTCCATAAAGCGATTTTGATGACAATATCCATATATAAGTCGATTCCGAGAATAAGAAGACTAAAATTTTCTGGTTAAAAAAAATCGCCTTATATTTCGGCAAGTACGGTACATAAGGAACATGCTGGAGCATTGTTAGTTCTGTGTTTTGAATCACACACAGACTTAACGCACTCACGCGCAAGAACATAGTGGATATTCATTGATTCTTTTCCTTACGTCAAACTGAAGAATTTATAAATTCTCAGCTGACAGTCAGTTACCGCATGGCAATTATTTTAATTGTCCAGTTGCCCAGTAGAGTTTACAGCTCAGTTGTAGGGTTATTTGAACTAAGACACATAGACCAAAGAACCTATATTTTATATTTTCTTGGTGGAGAGTCGTAAACATTCTTTCGAACACGGATATTATTCAGTCTTTTACTCAAGATTATATTTTCGTCAACGTTTCAACCAATATAATGCATATAATGCGTTTTTTAGACAGCACAAGAAAATAGTTTTCAAGCTAATGCGGCTGGTAATACTTCATGATTTTAACATAAAAATTACAGCCCGCCCTCTCTCCTCCCCCGCTACCACATCAAAACATCATGGGGGATGGGGGTGCGGCAAAATTAAATGATATATTCTACACAAAACTATATCTGATATTGACCTAATAAAGTCCTTCCAAAAATGACGATATCACGCATTACACTAACCTTGTTATTGATCTAAATAAGCATGCTATTTATTGAACAACCCAACAATCCTCGAGAACAAACTGTTCTACATTCCATGCATGCTGCCATTCACTGACATAAACCCCATATCAATACACATGATCTAAGCTTGAGCTCATATTTATGTAATCCAAGATCATTCGGTAATGTTGCCTAGTACATATTCGTTTTTACTATAGCACCATACATTTTAATAGACAGAAACAATTTAATATGAGACTCTTTTTCTTACTGAATTCCTATATCTAGGGAATCGTGATCATTTACTCTTTAGTCAAGATATAACTCTAATGTTAAAAATTTATTGATTTTTACAACGCCTTAGAGAAGAACCTTCAAGCACGTTTATACAGGCAGAAACTTGGCTTTATTTTATAATGCAATCGTAACATCTATGACGATATAATATATCATGTGAAGTATCTGTCGAGATGTCAAAAACCAGTTCAACTGGGGGTGTCTTTAAGCGCGCCAAAAAGCAGAAAAAAAGCACGCGACGAAGCATATTTTCATTTATAAATCTAAACGAAATTTCATATACAGAGTAAACAGACAATGTTATTGGAATATTTTACGACACGAAGTGAAATGTGCACTAGCTCACATGTCCTGCACTAGCATAATCTCTAACATGAAGAAGGAAATGGCGGATTTTATCGCTTTAATGCAGAAGGTAACAAAGATGGTCCATTAAATATTGCATGCAAAATATGCTGTTTCTTTTCTTTAGTTTTGTTCAATCTTTAAAAAATGTATTCGTTATGAGAGAATATTACTAAGCTGTACAAACTGCAAGCACGTTCTGACATAGTTCCAAAAATACCGATCATATTAACGTTAGTAGTATACAAATTATCCGTATAACAAATGATATTGTTTTATTTCTCACATAACCTTCAGGGAGATATGGGAACACAACAATCAGAATTTAATATCACCTGACCATTCATATGTTGGTGTTATTACATACCGTATACGAGAAGACACACTCACATGCTTGCTGATTTCGCTATATATTTCTCAAAGAGGGACAAGTAAGTTCTGAAACTAGGTTAAATGAAATTTTACAGACAAATTCTTTAAAATAGCTTTGTCACATTTTGAAAACTTGATCCAAGAGACAATGCATTGGATAAAATCATTTCCATGGAAAATTCTTCTAACGCCCAAATAAGGTTAGGCCTTGAATTCTAATTATTATATTGCATACTACTTACATTCATGAGAAAAATCAGGAATGCTAACACTACTTACAACCTTTAATTACAGAGTCAAGTTGATCTTTCACATAAACATGTTAATGAATCTTTCTCATGGTCTTACATGACAAGGGCTCGTAGTCAGTAACAAAGAAAAGAGCGAAATCCAGCAAGCTTTGCATATTTTAACAAAACAATTTATTTCCCTAGACAAAAATGTAACAATTGCTAAATAGGACTTACAATCTGTGAATATAATTCAAAATGTGATCCTAAGAATGAAAACACAAGTCCTATTACTATATATTCCTATAAGAATCCAGGTTCGAGTACCGACGACGTACAAATATGGAGGGCGATGATCTCAGATGCAGTCCAATGTATGAATAAGAATAATTCCGCACTTGTACCAGTCTTTGTTTCCGAAAAAATCCAGAATAAATTTCCTTGAATATCTTTCAGAATTTTTATAAAAGAAAGTTCAATTTGTTCAGTTTCCAGGGGAATAAATTATTAAATCCAAAAACCAGACGAAGGACAAACAATCTTGCCAACAAATTAAAGTTAATACTCCTTGAACCTTCAATGTGTTGAATGACTCTGTTTGAAAAATATATGAAATGCGTATTTAAAACCCCATACTTCATTTCAAGTCTCGCGAGATTGGTCATGTAGTCTCTTACCACACAAATTTTGACACGTTCGTCAGTCACCCCACTTAAGAACCAGTCATAAAAAGAGTTTGTTTACACACCGTGATCATGCAAAGAATGTATGCCCCTGGTATTAACCAATCATTTTAACTTCCTGTTGATACTATTACCAGGATAAGGCAGACTCAATGATAATTCTAACGTATTATACTTCGTCTTGAATAAACAAACTTTGTGATATAAATATTTATCACTACTAAAAATAGAATCCCGAATCCGAGAAAAAATGTATTGCAATTTAAACCAAAGAAACAAAAATGAAATAAAAAGAATTGTATACCATACACACAAGCAATTTAATTGTATATATATATATATATATATATATATATATATATATATATATATATATATATATATATATATATATATATATATAACACCATCCCCTATTAAATAAAGAAAGATGTATATAATAAAGCTTTCTTTTTTACCATCTGTAAATTACTCATACGATAAGGAATACCATATAAGAATATTCTTATGAATTATATTGTGTATGTAAAAAATATTTCTGTACACAGGAAAGTGCATCTGCAATCAAATTGTCTTTTGATTTGAGGTGTGACTGATGTTTGGATTATAATCTTGCAAAACCTTAATGATCTTTGATTTTTATTTTGCATATTTTCGATGAAATTAAGGGGGTTGTGATCACAACAACCGGAGAATGAGCTGAGCTTATGTATACTTCAAAATGTTGTAATGCCAAAATTAAACTAAACATTCCTTTTCGATTGTTGAGTAATTTCTTTGGTGCCTGTTTATTTTTTTTAGAGAAATAGCACACTGTGTGATCAATACGATTACTGTATTCTTAAATTATTACTGCTCCAACCCCAACATCACTTGCATCCACAGACAATTTGAAAGACAGATCGAAATTTGGAGCTGTTGAAACTGGTGCACGATTGAGTATTGCTTTCAATCTATCGAAAGCTTCCTGACATTTTTTGGTCCAGAGAAACTTATTTTTATTGCTTAACAAATTTGTCAGTGGTTCAGCAATATTGGAAAAAATTGAACAAAACATTCGATAGTATCGGGCCATACCCAAAACTCACATTGTTTTTTTTTTTTTTTTTACTGACAGGCACAGGAAAATCAGAGATAGCCTTCACCTTTGCTTCAATAGGTTTGACTTGACCATGTCCCACAATATGTCCTATGAAAGTTACACAAGCACAGCAGAATTCACTTTAGATAAATTGATTGTCAAATTTGCATCAGAGAGTCTTTCGAAGAATTACTGAATCGTTGCTAGATGTCCTTTCCAGGTGTCGTTGTAGATAATGACGTCATATATAAAAGCGTCACACTTATCTAAACGGAAGTAATCATTTTCATCAAACATTAAAACGTACCTTGGAGAACCCTTCATCCCCAAAACGGCATTATTTTATACTGTTAGAGTCTATTTGGAATCACAAAAGCCGAAATGTTTTTGCTCTTTCCGTAAGTGGAATTTGCCAAACTACATTTGGAAGTTCAAGTTTGGTGATGAACTTAGTATTTTATATTTTATTAATGCAATCATCCATCGATTCATCGAAACGGAAATGAATCTGTTTTGTGGCGCTTTTCTCCTTCCCTTAATCAGTGCACATATGGAAAGCTTGATCCGGTTTCGGAACAAGTATGCATAGTGAACTCCAATCACTTTTACTGGACTTTATGAAATTGTTCTCCAGCAAATACTAAATTTCCATTTCCAAGTATTCCGGTTTGAGAGGAATAATTCTGTATGAGTGTTGTTTTATAGGTTTTGAATCAACAATTTCAACGTCATGAAAAATTTTGTTTGTCCTTGTAGAAATATCCGAAAAGAAGTTTTCGTATTTGAAAAATAACTGTTTAAGTTCGTTTCTTTCCTCTTGTTGCAAATGTAAAAGTTTCTTGTCTAAAACTTTCATAATTTCCGAATTCCTAAGATTTGTTGCTCAAGTTAAACAGTGTCCAACTGAATTTCCTCACTTAAATCCAGTTTGTTGGACAGGTTCCACTAAATTAAGTATAATAATTACCTTGGCAATCTCTTTAAATATACAAGTACTCCATTAATTTATGTAGACCATTGCAATTAAATACAATGAAATACAAATGAAATGAAAAGAATGTTAAACCTTACACACAAGCAATTTCATTGCATAAAAGTAACAGATCAAAATGATTCAAAATCATTAGAAAATATGTCCTGATAGTTACCACTGTAAACATTTTACTCATTTTAGAAAAGACATCGATAGTCTAAATATACTACTACGTATGTAAATGGATGTTTGTGTGTGTCTGTGTGTGTGAGAGCGCTTGTGTGTATGCGTGTGTGTGTACTTGAAGGTCAAGAGACAAGTATATTAACATATCTTTATTATAATGTACATATGTACAAAAATACTTTTGAATTTAGAGGCGAGTATGATGTCACATCTTTATTATTAATCACATGTGTACTTAAAGGGTGAAGTGAAAAGACGAGTATAACAACATATCTTTATGATAAATCACTGGTGGACGTAATGGTAATGACGGTATTACGATATATCTTTAATGCAACCTACTTGTACTTAAGGGTAAATAGACGAGTCTAATAGTAGACCTTATTATAAACTACTTGTACTTAAGGGTAAATAGACGAGTATAATAGTACATCTTTATTATAAACTTCGTTTGCTTAAAGATAAATAGACGAGATAATTGTAAATCTTTGCTATTAACAACATATACATTCTATTGAATATATAAGTATTTATTCACCTTTGATTATACATAATTGTAAGTTTTAATGAGATACTCGGCACAAGTTTAGAAATATTTCATAGCGAAAGTACCTTTGTGTATTGAAATATTTTGTATAACGCTAAATCGTTTCCAATTGTAAGAATTAGTTTTAAAGCTAATACACACACACACACACACACATATATATATATATATATATATATATATATATATATATATATATATATATATATATATATATATATATATATATATATATATATATATATATATATATCCAATCAATATTCTTTATTTCACTCTTTTTAAATAAAGAGCTAATAGATAATCATAGATTTAATTGTCCCTGGTGGTCGAGTGCTGCTAAGCGCTCGTACGTACCGACCAGTAGTCTCTCTTCGGTCGTAGGTTTTTCCCAGGGTTTTCATTGGCTTTCCTGCACCAAGTATATTGACCGCCACATATAACATGTGCTCTAAAATTTCAAAATTTATTTACACTTGAAACACAAAATATGAATGAAAGTGGTTCTAATAAAGCAATGATGTCTGATTTAATATTTTATAGATGAAAAATGAACGCCTCGATTCAATTTGTTGCCGCATCCGGATACTGAAATATCAAGGACATTTTTTCGACCATCCATCTATGATCTTGCAAAACTGTTTTAACTCGGACTTGATATGAGTCAAAGGAAAGGAAAACTGTATTCATATGCATGCGTTTAAGAATAAAATTATTTGTGTTCAGTGAAAACCAATTATGTCAATACAGGTATAAAAACATTTCATTCTATTTCAAAAATTTAAGAAATTTGATGTAAAATATGTATCAAATTTAAATATGAACCAAAGAAGCATTTTTATCATATCTTCCGAAATAGTATGAATGAATCCAGCGAGACGAACACGTGCTTCTTTAATTCTAAAATAAGAATAAAGATAGTAAATTGTATATTGAGTACATTTATATGTAATTTATTTTGTCTTATTTCTCATCTTGACATTTGTATTTTAGTCACGTTACTTCTTTTAACTAGGAATAGAGACGAGCGTAGATTCCAAAATCAAAGCTTAATTCATCACACGCATATGTTTTGGAGAGATAATCCTTGAATACCAGACTCCGTCTCGATGCCGATTCGCTCATGCCTGAAAGTGATTACTCTACACACGGGCATCGTATAAGAATATACAACAATTAGTTTTCAGTGGTGTTTTTCTTTAATAAATCACAAAGAAACGTTAAAATACTTGTCTGAAGATAAAACTTTAAAGAAAATATCCATCTTCTTCTTCTACCGCTTTGAATACATCGACAAATCTACAAATAGTTACACGTGAAGATCATTCATTCACACACCTACTATGATTTGTCTCATTAACTCAACCCCTACCCCTCCCCACCACACGCACCCAAGATAAACATTCTGTATGTCAGAATCGTGTCTAAAATGTGTTCATGTCTACCTGTTAATGCAGTGTTCATAATCAGTTCTAAATCCACAGTATGATCTTTACAAGGATGAATACGGTATACATCAGTAAACTCCGATACGAATCTACGGGGTATATCTCATTGCAATAACCATCCCTTGATGTAGCTCTTCAACGTAATAATTCGCACCACAGTACGGTCTAGGATTCATCCTGACTGTTTAGAGTAGATGAAGAAGTCTAAAAACAAGCTTCACAATTATGCTTCTTAACAAATTCTGCATCAGTGTCACAAATTTAGAGATTTTCAATTGAAACAATAAATAAATACAAATTCCATAAAAACGCCCGGTGGTTTCTGGTACATTATATCTCTGTATACAAAAATTGAACCGAGAAACCAATTAAATTCCCGAAACAAAATAAATAAAAACAGGTGATAAATATTTGTTTTGGGCTTTTTCTGCGGGTGTACCGTTCTTGTTGTAAGAATGTATTTTTGTTTGGTTCAGATTTGGTGACGGGATCGGTAGCAACTTAAAAGGATAAACATGTAGTTAGACAAACACCGGAAAAATACCGTTAAACGGTGGGCGCCGCTTTGGCTAGAAGAACTTTACAAAAACGAAATGCAAAACTCTAATAGTTTTTTAAATCAGTGATACTTGTTAGCAGTAATTTTTTTCCGATGTTGTTTCAATTTACAAAACACTCCCAATGATGTCATTAAAATGAAATACATCCTTGTTTTGGGCTGCTTAGGTGAGGTTCTGTTACAGCAATCCCGTTTAGGACTCACTGAACTAATTCAGTTATCATAGAAACCCATGGAAACACCGTCATATTAAAAATTCAATAACTTAAAATTTTTGAATGATCATGACCAAACCTATATATATATATATATATATATATATATATATATATATATATATATATATATATATATATATATATATATATATATATATATATATATATATATATATATATATATATATATATATATATATATATATATATATATATATCAGTAAAGACATATCTTTGATGCAAGCTTCTATATCGAGAACACACGTGTTTTGAATTCCACGCAGAAAGAATCAGGTGCTGATTTTAGTAATGATTGTTCCATAGACTAAAACGTAAAATGGCTGACACTTCATCAACACAACATTGTTGCTATATTTTACAGTGGCAAATTCATAAAATATTATTTATACTAAAACTTTATTTCCATTTTCAATTAATCTTTTCACTCCAAAGCAACGTATAACCTTGACTGCTTCCGATTTTTCATAGGACTCACAGTACAGCTTGATTAACTGTGGCTAGATCAATTCTTTTATTAATTCTGAAATGAAGCAAAATCTAAGTGCACAACATTAATATTAAAGTCCTTATTCGCCCCTTGCAAGTGCAAGATGAGGTTACTCACCCGCAACATCAGTTACCACTGTGTTCTGAATACATAATCCATTTGGTAGTGACATCGGCATGTGCATACGTTTACGTCAATTGAGACTGAATCAAACAAGTTTGAAAATGTTTTGGACTTACTTGATCTTGATTAAAGTTTTAGCAATTGCCAAACAAATCCTGTTTTATTTAAATGGCTCCTATTAGCAATGACGATAATGTAATCTATGTTCTCGTAACAGTTATAATCAATTCAGTCTTTATTTTCTGACGTGCACACATGAGACTATATGGC
The DNA here is from genome assembly GCA_016746295.1 of Potamilus streckersoni. NCBI lineage: Eukaryota > Metazoa > Mollusca > Bivalvia > Unionida > Unionidae > Potamilus > Potamilus streckersoni. Next base: position 132,446 of record JAEAOA010000505.1, read on the forward strand.
CCAAATGTATGTTCTGATGACAACGCGTGAGTATTTACCTTAAATAAATGATAACGGCACTTAATGTATGGAAACGTTCACCTTCAGAAAAGAGGTTTGATGCTGGGTCCTTGATTGAACCGTTCAAATAAAGAACAATAATGATAGATTTACAACTGAAGTCAAGCATCATGTATTTTTTAGTTTTTATATGACACTTGTTTTTTTATATTTAATTTGTATATGTTCTTTTCTTCTTCACGATTATATGTTATGTGTAACTAATTTTTGGACATGACCATGTTCAAAATCGCGTTCATTGTGCATCGGACTAGTGATCTTGATGTTGTTTTTTATTTGCTGAGCAACTATGCATGATTAATATTTCTCTAGGTGTGTGGGTTAAATATCAGGGTCATTATCAATAAAGGTAAACATATTTATTTGGATCTGGGCAAGGATATTGGAATTCACGCATGAGGATCTTCTTGTATCTGATGTTTTTCGTGTTCTTTATTATAACTTTAGTAACAGATTTTACCTGTTTATAGCTTAAAATTTCATAATACAGTATGACCTTTTTAAAAATTTTACTTTGTATTCTAGTGATATATATTATTTGTTGAATTTGACAAAACATTTTTGTTTTTTGCTTTCTTTTATGTTACTTTAATCAAGATCGTAATACAATACGCAAATGAGTTCTATATTATCGCAGTCTTTCATTGATATTGCTTTGATCGTTTGTTAGTATTTTGCAAATGTCTTGACACAATACTCGGCAAAACAAAACCCATTTTTCAAATACGCTAGTAAATGAAACACTACAAAGGCAATATATACTAAAACGATCCTATTACTTAGATATACATACTATTAGTAACTACAATTATGATGTCATAATATTCTGCAAAAATCGATCAAATAACTTACTGACCTATTCAAAGCTTTGTCTTTCCTTAGAATCTACCTCTAAGTTTTAGCGCCAAATTACGAGTGGCGTTGTTCTCGAATTAAACTCTCTTTCTTAATAGTACGTCTAGGCGAATACTAAATTTTCCTTTACAAGAGAAAAACTATCATTTGGATCGAATTGTAATTATGCCATCTATCTCAGTTTTTGATTGGATATTCGCTGTCGTTTAACATATAGATCTAATATAGCAAGCCTTTGTTGAGTGATGTGATCGGTCGCCTTTCTAACTCTAGTTTCCGGTCTCTATCTGGTCACGATAATCTTCCGTAAGAGTTCAACAATAACCTAGCAGGCAGTGTTTAGAAATGAAATGCAAACAAGGCTGCAGTAATATTCTCAAGATAGTAGATTATAGCTTGTAGAAGATGTTACATATGGGGCTTAGCAAACGTAACAGAAATAATAAAATAGTTTTAAAAGTTGCACAAGTTTCTATTCTTTTTTGTCTGAGGGTTATAAATTGGCGATTGCAATACATTTAATTGATAGGTCCCGGATGGTCTATTGGCTCAATGCATCTCACTTCTTTCCATGTGGGTTCGAGCCTTGGCTCTGTAAATGTGAGTATAGGAGAAAGATTGTTTTGGGGTTCCCATAGGTCAGTTTTTCCATGTTCTTCATAAAGCAAATATAAAGCCGTCTGTGAATTACCCATCATGAGTCGAAATATGGCGTTAAACGCAAACATCCTCAAATCTATAAACATATTCTTATATGTCGTTGCTCAGATTCAGACACGAATACTTTGACAACTTTGTCTTGTGCTCCAAGAATAATTCGATTTTACCCTCTTGACAGTCCAACTACGTAAAGCGATTTGTGGCCTCTGCTCATTTTCTGAGATCCAAACTTCATTATTTTCAGTTGAGTAGGTTCATAGTAGTAAATTCGTGCTCTTCACCCTTGACAATCTAATTCAACATTACTGATCATTTTTCTATACTTCTATACTTGGCAAGTACTTGTTGGCGGATTTCAATCCTTATCTGTTTTCGATCACCCGTCAACAAATACAGAACTTATCTTGCACAAAGGTATCTGACCAACAAATAAGTTTTCAGTTTCTTAAAAAACACAATAAAACCAAAAACCGCTGATGAATTAATGCTATGACTGTCCTCCACTATGTTTCGAGGTTCATCGTCCTTGTGCTCTTCACAGCAACCACTTCCTTCTTTCCGATCGTAGACAACGGTCTCCTAGAACGCGTGTCACCATGAATATGTGACGAAATGATGAAACCACGTCACACCTACATGATATGATAGAGACAACGGTCACCTGGAACTCGTGTCATCATGAATATGTTACGAAATAATGAAACCACGTCACACCTATATGATATGACAGAGACAACGGTCTCCTAGAACGTGTGTCATCAGGAATATTTTACGGAATAATGAAACCACGTCACACCTACATGATATGACAGAGACAACGGTCTCCTAGAACGCGTGTCATCGTGAATATATTACGAAATGATGAAACCACGTCACACCTACATGATATGACAAAGAATTATAACGTTACCCAAGCCAGCCTTGATATAGTTGGAGAGTTTCCGACTGTACTGGATGCTGTTTATGCAATATTATACTTGATCTCTAGTATTTTCATTTCACTGTATATTATAAAATACACTTATGTGAGTATCATGCAAGGTGCACGTGCAGCTACAGATTGTTTTTATAGAATTTTATTAGCTCAGTGGGTAGAGACTGTCAGACTTGTAATCCAAGGGTCGATGGTTCAATACTGGCCAAAGCCAGCCCAACAAAGGTTCGCTTTATCAGCGCGACATTGAGAAAGGAACTTAGATAATATTTCTTTGGCATTGTATTGCCAAAAGTGTGTTCAATGTGCCGTAATAAAGCAGCCAATCAACCACAATAGCAACAAATTGTTACAAGATGTTTTTGTTGGTCAAGAGAGTAAAAATGTGACTGTTGATCCATCACTCAGCCCTCTGTGGAGTCATTTGGCAGTTTTGCATATATTGTTTGAGCACACATAGTCTATATCTGCTGACATGCTTTGCATACTTCAGCCGGTTTCAATTAAAAATAGTAGTTGTACACTAGCTATTCTATCCGCTCTCAAAAGGGAATCCAGATAAAAATTACTTGATTAAAGATAGCATCAGAAGACATTTAATTTAATCTCAACTCCAAATTGAATATTGTATGTCCTTTTTACAGTGACTTAAATAACTTGAAAGTACCTTTTTAATCTTAGTCCATATCGACCGCCATTAGAAACAGTTTGTGACGTCAACAAGACAGCTTTTTTACAACAGTTTCACGTAGTATGCTCTTAAACAATTTACGTGGTAATCAGACATTTCTCATAATGAGACTAAAACACGAACCAATGTTTTGCACTTATAAACTACGATAAACCTGTTCTCCCGTATTAGTAATTTTTACTCTTGTCGGATATCGTAATAAAGCAAAGTCTTCATTAGCAACGAAATCACAGTTGATTAAAATACAAAGATAACTCGCCATCTAGTATGTTTAAGTTCCTGATTTAATGCAAATATCTCCATAAAACTGTATTCTAAGATATATTGCACATTTCATTGCAGTAAACTCAAACTGTTCTAGTAATGCAACGATCCATTCCGAGATTCTCTAATGTTCTCTTTCATTACCACCGGAATACGATGGGCTCAAGCACGGTAGAAAAAAGTATAAAACTGATCTTTAAGTATCTGAATATATTTGTTTCCGAAAGCAATAGGTTTCCTAATCTCTTTTACATGTTATGTATCATGAAGTAAATATCTTTCAAATAAGCAAATTAAAAAAGTGTGGCTTTCTCCTTTAAAAAAACTGTTGACAGAAAATGTAAAATATGTCTACAATGTTTTCACTAGAATAGATCGTCAGAATTTTTTTCTCGTGAGTCAAAGCTGCATTTTATAACTTTACTACTACTGATATTACACCTATTTCTACAACTACTAGATAATATAACTACTACTACAAATATGTGCAAGTATCGCTAATGCTTCCACTACTAGCTAGTATAGATACTGCTGCTATAACTTCAAGCTATTACCACTATTACTACTACAAATGCTAGCTAGTGCTATTACGTCTACATATACTAGCTAGTATCACTAAAACTACTAGCTAGTATCATTATTATTACGACTAGCTAGAATAGGTAATACTACAACTACTAGTTAGTTTCTCTAATACTACAACTACTAGCTAGTCTCTCTGCTATTACAACTACTAGCCATTATCACATTACTTTTACAAATACTAACTAGTATAGCTACTATTACAAAATTTTCCAGCTAGCATAGTTACTGCCACAACTACTAACTAGTTTCACTACTATTACAACTACTAACTACTGTCACTACTTATACAACTACTAGCTAGTGTCGTTACTATTATAACTACTAGCTAGTATCATGATTATTACAACTACTAGCTAGTGTCGTTACTATTTTAACTACTAGCTAGCATCATGATTATTACAACTACTAGCTAGTGTCGTTACTATTATAACTACTAGCTAGTGTCGTTACTATTATAACTACTAGCTAGTGTCATGATTATTATAACTACTAGCTAGTATCGTTACTATTATAACTAATAGCTAGTATCGTTACTATTATAACTACTAGCTAGTATCATGATCATTCTAACTACTAGCTAGTATCGTTACTATTATAACTACTAGCTAGTATCATGATCATTCTAACTACTAGCTAGTATCGTTACTATTATAACTACTAGCTAGTATCATGATTATTATAACTAATAGCTAGTATCATTACTATTATAACTACTAGCTAGTATCATGATTATTATAACTACTAGCTAGTATCGCTACTATTATAACTACTAGCTAGTATCATGATTATTATAACTACTAGCTAGTATCGCTTCTATTATAACTACTAGATAGTATCGTTACTATTATAACTACTAGCTAGTATCATTGCTATATAACTACTAGCTAGTATCGCTTCTATTATAACTACTAGATAGTATCGTTACTATTATAACTACTAGCTAGTATCATTGCTATATAACTACTAGATGGTTTCACTACTATTACAACTACTAGCTAGAATCGCTAATATTATAACTACTAGCTAGAATCGCTACTAATATAATTACTAGCTAGAAACGCTGCTATTACAACTGCTAGATAGTGAAACTACTATTACATCTACTAGCTAGCAAAACTACTATTATAACTACTAGCTAGAGCCGAGATCGAAAAGCCAGAGACGCTTTACTAAAACGGTAGACGTGCGTCTAAGATGTCCAGCGTATACTTAGATTCCTATAACTTCATAAATGGGATGTCAGCATTACCCATTATCCTAGAGCTCTCTCTCTCTCTCTCTCTCTCTCTCTCTCTCTCTCTCTCTCTCTCTCTCTCTCTCTCTCTCTCTCTCTCTCTCTCTCTCTCGCTCGCTGCAATGATGGTTAGCAAGAGCACTATCCATTTTCGAAACAAGAAAACGCTGTATAATTTCCACAACTAGTCTATACAACAAGCTGGTTGTATTTATAGTTTTAACACATGTGGAGACAGCCATGTAGAGGTTTACAAACACAACGTTTTGTGTTTATTTGTTTGTCGTATATATGTTTTGTATTTGCCTTTCAAAAAGACTCATTAAGAGTCGAAAGCGCTTAGGCTAGTTAGTTATTAGTTTCGTACTGTTCTTCGTCAGTTTATTGCATATATATATATATATATATATATATATATATATATATATATATATATATATATATATATATATATATATATATATATATATATATATATATATGTGTGTGTGTGTGTGTTTGTGTGTGATTTTGATTTTGGACCATACACATGTTACCTATTGCTCCACAGGCATGGCTACCACGCCTCCCGCACATCGACATCGGGTGAAAGTTCCTTCAATGATTTCATTTCAATAAATGTTTTATATCGATGTCATCCAATGAAGGTTTCAAGTTTCCACTCTTCATTTCTTAGTTTTCGCAGAGTTCAATTTTGTTTTTTTTTTTTAAAAAAAAATGATTTTTGTTTCCACCTATTTTCTTACTGGTTAACTTGAATATGTCTTTTTAGATAAATACATTTTCTTATATAGTAACAAAATATACTTAAGTTCCATTTTAATATATGATTGATGCGTGTAATTTGGATTATACAGCATAAAGACTGACATTGCTTCAGATGTATGTCTCTCGAAAGACTAGCAATCTGCATGGTCCTTTTTACTTCCTGAGTTTCATAGTTAAATTGGACAGGGAAAAGAACACTTTTGCCGAAAACTGCTATATCTCTTTCACTCTTTATTTTTATTTTTTGATATATTTTGTAATTCATTTATTGCACTTTGAGAAATTATTAACATTGACTCAGGCGAAACAAATTTCCCCATTTTAATAACTGCTCAAGTTCGTTTATTTTTAGTAGAGCATTTCTCACTCCCAAAGGTAGCTTTTGTTTCAATAAGCATATTTCTGGTCTGACATGCAGTGAGTATGCTAAATCCAGATTTGATTGATGTTTATTGATTACTCTAGAATGAAATAGATTAGCATCAGCCCTGATAATCAATCAAAGCTGACATATTGAAAGTGTTCACACTCAAAACTGAAAATACAATATTCAATGTCTGACTTACCGAAAGTGTATTCCCTCAAAACTGAAAGTAGTATATATGATAGACGAGAGGTGTGATTTCAAATCACGAGATTTAGTCATTCTATTTTGATGTGAGCTTTTCCTTTATTTTTTCTGATAACAAAAGCATGTGTGCTGTGTACTAGGTTTTTTTTTGATCATCTATACTGCATTTCCACTTTTAGCTAACAGTTTTTTTCTTGGAGCGACAGGGTCTGCGTAAGTGTTATAAATGTATTCTGTATTGGATAGGATCTGGCTTACGTACTTTATAAATGCTTTGGCTCTTGCCGGTCCAGTTACTATTTGTCATACTGTTGCAGTCCATTCAAGTCTATGCTGCTTGTTCGTGTCTCTTATATCAAAATTGACGTCCTTAATGTCACACTTAAGAAATCTTTAGAATGGTGATTTTGGCTTTGGATGGTCTCTTGTCATTGGCGACATTGCTTTAAGACATGCAAGTTGTGATGCATCCATCTTAAATTCTGTGCACATTTCCGGCACAGCTCAACCGTCTCTGTTTGAGAAGTATTGAAATACTTGGTAGATTGGCTGGGAAGGAACGATAGCTTTGATGATCTTTCCTTTTCATGTGATACCAAGGATGCAACTCAAAAAGCGGAAATTGAAGCCGTTGAGGTTCTTCTTTTGGTACCTAGATGTAGTCCATCTTCTCTTGGCAGCTAGATGTAGTCCATCTTCTCTTGGCAGCTAGATGTAGTCCATCTTTTCTTGGCAACTAGATGGAGTCCATCTTCTCTTGGCAGCTAGATGTAGTCAAACTTTTACTGCTATGCACTTTCAGTGGTTACATGGCTGCTAGATCAACATCCTGGTTTTGCTGGTAGATCAACATCTTGGTTTTACTGGTAGATCAACATCTTGGTTTTATTGGAAGATCAACATCTTGGTTTTTCTGGTAGATCAACATCTTGGTTTGGCTGGTAGATCAACATCTTTGATTTTGATGGTAGATCAACATTTTGGTTTTTATGGTAGACCAACATCTTGGTTTTGCTGGTAGATCAACATCTTGATTTTGCTGGTAGACCAACATCTTGGTTTTGCCGGTAGATCAACATCTTGATTTTGCTGGTAGATAAACATCTTGATTTTGCTGGTAGATCAACATCTTGGTTTTACCGGTAGATCAACATCTTGGTTTTGCCGGTAGATCAACATCTTGATTTTGCTGGTAGATCAACATCTTGGTTTTGCTGGTAGATAAACATCTTGGGTTTGCTGGTAGACCAACATCTTGGTTGCTTGTAGATCAACATCTTGGTTTTGCTGGTAGATCAACATCTTGGTTGCTTGTAGATCAACATCTTGGTTTTGCTGGTAGATCAACATCTTGATTTTGCTGGTAGATAAACATCTTGGTTTTGCTGGTAGATAAACATCTTGGGTTTGCTGGTAGACCAACATCTTGGTTGCTTGTAGATCAACATCTTGGTTTTGCTGGTAGATCAACATCTTGATTTTGCTGGTAGATAAACATCTTGGGTTTGCTGGTAGACCAGCATCTTGGTTTTGCTGGTAAGATTTTTCTTAACAAAGGCACGTTTTTCAAGTCTGCCAAATATATTGGCGGCCTTTCTCATGTGAGTATCCTCGTTAAGTCATAGGATTTCAGTCACTGTAGATATTATGTTGCGTTGCTCCCTAAGGGGATGAATTAACGTATGACTGCCGTAATCTATATGCTGATTGAGTAGGAAAACATGGAGCAAGCATGAAAGAGAGATTCTATGTGGTTCGAGATTCGGCTTTCAGTGTACAGGTCGTTACCTGTACGATTTCTTGGGCATACCGAAGTTAAATGTACAAAATTTGCTGTATTTGGATATAGGCATTAGGCCTGGCGATGATACATTACTTGCCTTTGGACTGCACCCACACCCACACCCACACCCACACACACATACACACACATATATATATATATATATATATATATATATATATATATATATATATATATATATATATATATATATATAATGTTACGTGACAAGGGCTCGTACTCAGTAACAAAAAAAGAGTGAAAGGCATCAAGCTTTTTATATATTAACAAAGCAATTTATTTCCCTAGAAAACAATGTAAAAATTGCTAAATAGGACTTACCATTTGTGAATATCATCCAAAATTTGATCCTAAGAATGAAAACACAAGTCCTTTCACTAAATAGTTCTATTAAAATCCAGGTTCGAGTCCTGACGACGTACAACTATAGAAGGCGATGACGTCAGATGTGGTCCAATGTACGAAGATCAGCAATTCCGCTTTGTTTCCAAATAATTTCAGAACAAATTTCCATGAATATTTCTCAAAACTTTTTTTTATTAAAAAAGTCAATTTGTTCAGTTTCCATGAAAATAAATTATTAATCCGAAATTTAGATGAAGCACAAACAATCCTGGCCACAAATATAAAAATACACCTTGTTCCCTCAAGGTTTTGGAATGACTGTCTAAAAATATTAAGAATGTGTATTTAAAACTCCTAAACATCATTTCAAGTCTTGCGATATTGGTCATGTGGTCTCAAACTACAGTCATTTTAGCACGTATGCCAATTTCTCCGTACGTAGGACTCAATAATTAAATAGCTTTGTTTATTCATGATTATCACGCTAGGAAAGTATGCCCCTGATACTGACCAATCATTCTGCGTAACACTTCTTCGTTGTAAGTAAACATTTATTAAAAGAAAAATAACTCATTTCTGAAAAAGGTTTTCGAATCTGAAAAAAATATTCATTGCAATAAAATATAATGAAACAAAAATGAAATAACTTTTTTAAAACTTACACACAAGCAATTTCGTTACGTAAATATATATATATATATATATATATATATATATATATATATATATATATATATATATATATATATATATATATATATATATATATATATATATATATATATACACACACACATTCCCAGCTGGCCGTCGTTAAACAGTCAACCCATTCCCTGTTGCGCATGTTGCCATGAAACGAACGAACTTATAAGGCTGAGAAGTTTCGGACACTAATAAGCTTTCCTAAATATCTTGACTTGATCACGCTACCAACCGCATTGAATGCCTTGCTAAGGTCGGTAAAGGCAAGTTCTGTATTGCACTCGATCCGCAAAACTTGAAGTCTGGTCAAGATGACAAAAGTTTTCATTTCAATGTTAAGACATTAGATGCCGCGGTAATTGTTATGGTAACTTAGGTCGCCTTTATTCTTCTACAGCATAATGGTGCTGATATTACTCATGTCATGTGGGAATGATCCTTCCTTTCAGCGGAAGTCTTAGATATGTCGTAGCAAGCAAGGCTTTCCACCCTTGAGCTCCACGGCTAGAATTGTACTATTTTAGTACGCTTTTCCGCCTGGTAAGCGCTAGGTGAGAGATATCTATTTCGAGGACTGCATTGCTTTCAGGAGCCACTTTGGTGAAGGTGGGGCCAAGGACCTTCTTGTTTCCATTGTACAAATTTGTTGTGTCTTATGCTCTCTGCATTATTAATGCAAAGTTGTACTTATTTTTAAATTAATATTACTATTTGTCATAGTACTGATTATAATTAGCTAATAGAATTTTTATAGGAACTTTAATTTTAGTCAGTTACCTTTACAACAGTGCTACGTATACGTAATTTAATTACTTTTGTGTTTGTTTTAAATTTTTTATTTTTTTTTTTATTTCATTAAATGTTATTGTAATGATAACTTTATACAATGGATTTGACATTTTTTTGAAAAATTCAGTTCAGTTTAGTAAATGACTAGTATTGCCACATTTTATTTTAGCTGTCCTAGTTCCTGACCTTGATTCAGAATTAGTTAACTACTTTTTTTATTTTTTGCCAGTGTGAAAATGATTGGTCTTAATCAAGGTCATTGTGACTAGCTTGACAATTCTACGTAAACAACGCTTTTATTTTTATTCAATCGTATAGATTCGTTGAGTAAAATCGAATTTGTCCATGGTGTACGTGTCATCCGGCCTATAGTCTTACTGCGCTATTCGAACTAAGTGACCACGTGCCCTCTTCAAGTGATCTAAAATTGCCTTTAAATCTAAAGTTTTATACTGATTGAATTAAGTCGTAAATACCTTAGGAGCTCAAAGGAGTTTTGTGTTGTGACCAACATGAGTTGAATTTTTTTTATTAAAATAATTTAAATTCTCTTGAGGTATCTAGTGCTGATCAAAATTCTTGGACAAAGACATTTATTAGAAATTATTTGAAATTCTAAGGCCTAAATATTAATTTTAATGATTAAAAAGGGCTGTTAACACGACTACGCTAAACAGCTTATAGAAGACGTCATCGCCTTCCACCTTTGAACTTCATCGGGATTCAAACTTTGATTCATTTACAACTTTTTAGTGATAGGACTTATATTTTTAAATTCTATTATTAATTTTTGGATTAGATTTACAAACCGAAAGTCCTTTTCAAATTTTTATATACGTCCTAGACAAATAAATTATTGTTTATAAATTTTACATAGTTTATTGGGTTCATTCTTTTCTTTGTTTCTTTTGTTCGATCGAGCCTAGACACGTAACAAACAGTAATAACTATAACACTACCTAAAGCTAAAACGTTTGTGAAAAATTTTATAAGGCTTGACATGCTATGATGCATAGGAAAATGGCACGTACCATTATAGTCTTTAAGAATTAAAGGTTCATAATAATTTGTTTTATTAAAATAAATATTGTAAAGAAAAATGTTTGAAGAGAGATTCGGGTCTAATATTTATCTGTCATTACATCTACTACATAACAAAACGCTCTTTAACTAATAAAATGATGACATAATTTAGATAAACTAACACAAAAGTATTTCGCAAACAATGTTGTTTATCATCGTTATATACTCTGTCGTTATTCATCCAGCCAGGTTTTCCCTGAAGTATCTTTAATTTACAAAACATGAAGTGAAGGTCTTTTCTTGATGCAAAATTTTCAGGCCATAGTTCATTTGTTATCATGTAATGAGGTAAGAGGTACACACACGGGAGGTTCTTAATCATGTCGTAGTTGATTTGTATTCCCATGAGCACATGCCGGATATCTCATGGAGGTACACACACGGGAGGTTCTTAATCATGTCGTAGTTGATTTGTATTCCCATGAGCCCATGCCCGATATCTCATGGAGGTACACACACGGGAGGTTCTTCATCATGTCGTAGTTGATTTGTATTCCCATGAGCACATGCCCGATATCTCATGGAGGTACACACACGGGAGGTTCCTCATCATGTCGTAGTTGATTTGTATTATTCCCATGAGCACATGCCCGATATCTCATGGAGGTACACACACGGGAGGTTCTTCATCATGTCGTAGTTGATTTGTATTATTCCCATGAGCACATGCCCGATATCTCATGGAGGTACACACACGGGAGGTTCTTCGTCATGTCGTAGTTGATTTGTATTCCCATGAGCATATGCCCGATATCTCATGGAGGTACACACACGGGAGGTTCTTCATCATGTCGTAGTTGATTTGTATTCCCATGAGCACCTGCCCGATATCTCATGGAGGTACACACACGGGAGGTTCTTAATCATGTCGTAGTTGATTTGTATTCCCATGAGCACATGCCCGATATCTCATGGAGGTACACACACGAGAGGTTCTTAATCATGTCGTAGTTGATTTGTATTCCCATGAGCACATGCCCGATATCTCATGGAGGTACACACACGGGAGGTTCTTCATCATGTCGTAGTTGATTTGTATTCCCATGAGCACATGCCCGATATCTCATGTTTCTCAATACAATTCCTCTATTAAAGCGAACTTTTCTTTATACAAGTTTTATTAAGAAATGTTAACTGGCAAATATGGGACGCAAAATAATATCAGGAAACGTTAGATGAGTAACTATTGAAGGTTAAAGGAGAGCTTATGTTCATGGTAACGGATGTGTACTGATTGCTGTACACGTATATTTTTTCAGCTATTGTGTGTGACCACTTTTATCTGCTCAGTTGATTTATCAGTCATACAGACCATTAAATTGGCAAAAAGGTATTAGTAGTACCACTGGTTTATCAATTGTATACGCCTTTAAATTTGCAAACATTATTAGTAATAACACCGATTTATCAATTATAAACACCTTTAAATTTGCAAAATGCATTAGTAATACCACTGATTTAACAATTATAAACACCTTTAAATTTGAAAAATGCATTAGTAATACCACTGATTTAACAATTATAAACACCTTTAAATTTGAAAAAATGTATTAGTAATACAACTGATTTATCAATTTTATACGCCATTAAATTTGCAAACAGTATTAGTAATACCACTGATTTATCAATTATATACGTCTTTAAATTTGCAAAAAGAATTACTAATACCACTGATTTATCAATTATATACGCCTTTAAATTTGCAAAATGTATTATTAATACTACTGTTTTATCAATTATATACGCCTTTTAATTTATAAAAGGTATTAGTATTACCACTGAGTTATCAATTATATACGCCTTTAAATTTGCACAAAGTATTACAAATACCACTGATGTATCAATTATATACGCCTTTAAATTTGCAAAAAGTATTACTAATACCACTGCTGTATCAATTATATACGCCTTTAAATTTGCAAAAAGTATTGCTAATACCACTGATGTATCAATTATATACGCCTTTAAATTTGTAAAAAGTATTGCTAATACCACTGATGTATCAATTATATACCTCTTTAAATTTGCAAAAAGTATTGCTGATACCATTGATGTATCAATTATATACGCCTTTAAATTTGCAAAAAGGATTGCTAATACCACTGATGTATCAATTATATATCTCTTTAAATTTGCAAGAAGTATTGCTAATGCCACTGATGTATTAATTATATACGCCTTTAAATTTGCAAAAAGTATTGCTAATACCACGGATGTAATTATTATATACGCCTTTAAATTTGCAAAACGTATTGCTAATACCACTGATGTATCAATTATATACGCCTTTAAATTTGCAAAACGTATTGCTAATACCACTGATGTATCAATTATATACGCCTTTAAATTTGCAAAAAGTATTGCTAATACCACTGATGTATCAATTATATACCACTTTAAATTTGCAAAAAGTATTGCTAATACCACTGATGTATCAATTATATACGCCTTTAAATTTGCAAAAAGTATTGCTAATACCACTGATGTATCAATTATATACGCCTTTAAATTTGCAATAAGTATTACTAATACCACTGATGTATCAATTATATACGCCTTTGAATTTGCAAAAAGTATTGCTAATACAACTGATGTATCAATTATATACGCCTTTAAATTTGCAAAAAGTATTCCTAATACCACTGATGTATCAATTATATACGCTTTTGAATTTGCAAAAAGTATTGCTAATACAACTGATTTATCAATTATATACCTCTTTAAATTTGCAAAAAGTATTGCTAACACCACGGATGTATCAATTATATACCACTTTAAATTTGCAAAAAGTATTGCTAATACCACTGATGTATAAATTTTATACGCCTTTAAATTTGCAAAAAGTATTAGTAATACCACTGATGTATCAATTATATACGCCTTTAAATTTGCAAAAAGTATTGCTAATACCACTGATGTATCAATTATATACGCCTTTAAATTTGCAATAAGTATTACTAATACCACTGATGTATCAATTATATACGCCTTTAAATTTGCAAAAAGTATTGATAATACCACTGATGTATCAATTATATACGCCTTTGAATTTGCAAAAAGTATTGCTAATACAACTGATGTATCAATTATATACGCCTTTAAATTTGCAAAAAGTATTCCTAATACCACTGATGTAACAATTATATACGCTTTTGAATTTGCAAATAGTATCGCTAATACAACTGATTTATCAATTATATACCTCTTTAAATTTGCAAAAAGTATTGCTAACGCCACGGATGCATCAATTATATACCTCTTTAAATTTGCAAAAAGTATTGCTAATACCACTGATGTATAAATTTTATACGCCTTTAAATTTGCAAAAAGTATTAGTAATACCACTGATGTATCAATTATATACGCCTTTAAATTTGCAAAAAGTAGTGCTAATACCACTGGACAATTGAGACAGAAAGCCAAGGAAACCTTTCGGAAGCTACATGACTCTTACTCAACTGCATGATATCCAGAAAATTTTGGAAAAAAAATTCTTGAACGTTTGTTCATTGGCTTCGACCACAATATATGTAATAGTCCTAATTCACAGTAGTATTGACACCAGAAAGATATATTTTGCATCACTGTTAATTTCTAACTGTTGCAAGCAGTAGATGTAACTAAAATGTCTTGTTACATGTTTTTACTGCTTTTCTTTACACAAAAATTGTCTTCTGTACTGTAAAGCAAAAATGGGATACTTTTTAACAATTATTACTGATGGCAATTAAGAGTAAGAAACTTTTCATACATTTACATTTATAATGCAAAGTCCTTTTCGATGAGCCCTTGTCAAACTGGTTCCCGATTGATCAAGGATTGAAACATGGGGGCATTATTTGCAACGGATCACTGCCATCTCACCTCTGTCTGCGTGGGTTCGAGTCTGGGATTCGGCGAATGTGGATATGTGAGAAAGCTTGCCAGTAGCTTCTCGTGGGTCGGTGGTTCTTTCCGGTGATTTCCCGGTTTCTTCCTCCATCGTGTGCTGAATAATGGCGTTAAGCACAACAACAACTACATATATATATATATATATATATATATATATATATATATATATATATATATATATATATATATATATATATATATATATATATATATATATATATATATATATATATATATATACGAATTATAATAGAATTACTACACAGAGGACTGTGAGATATGGAACATAGACTGGACTAACAGCTGTGGTAACTTCACCCGAATTATATTATTTTCACGTCCAATTATCCAAACAATCTGCCAAAAGCTGATGGATATCGTGTATACCCCCAGCCACAAATCTTTTATTTTCGGTTAGCAATGTAATTACGTTTGTTAAATAATATCTAGAGCAGGGCTTGAATACGTTCCTTGCAGGCATTAGGCACTTCTTTACTAAAGCGATTCAAAGGACTGTGCCTCGTTGTGTATACACTTACGGTAACAGGTGCTTCTTGGTACCTACCAACAGTGACTAATGGATAATTCACGGCCCCGATCTACTATCGTCATGTTTGGCGGTGGCTAAATCTACAACACACTTGGGACATAGATTAATTCAAAGTTTACAATGCAAAAAATAAATTATGCAAGAACAGAAAACATCCTTTTCATGGTGGGTGTGGAATTTGTCTTATTAATGATTTAAACCCTTTGCTGTAAATGTAATCAAAAAAGTAATTTTGCCTAAAATAATTTACGGCCTCTCTTCGTTAGATAAAACTCAAGTATCTTGCCTAATATTTACAACGTGTCCCAGAATGCAAGATTATACATTACTATTGGAATGCTATTTTGGCCATTAGTACAGTCTGGAATTGACGGGAGAAAACATGTTTGTGGTTTCTGGTTGGCTTTTGTGTATTTTGTGTGGTTACTTTTGTTATTGTTTTAAAGGTTTTTGTATGTGATGCATAAAGATATAACTACAAACCGCGTGTTTATCGTTGGATTATTTCACTTCATTATTGGCCGAAGCTCGTAAAGTAGGGTTAATTGCAAAGATATCCTATGTGTTAAAAGAAATTTAATTTACACTGGGATCTTGATAATTGCAGCATTCAGGCATATCAGATGAACATGACAGGAAAGATATGGTATGGTCAAACGTTTCTGGTTTTAAAAGTAGCCTTAAAGAGGTAATTTGTCTAATGAAATAGAATTTGACATGTTCGATACATGAATATTTGCACCTATCTCAGTATAGCAATAAGCTACAATAAGACAAGACAGGAAGGTATTTACTTAAATAGTTGCACTATCGGCTGCCGTTCATCAGACACGACTCGACATGTGTATTCGACGTGGCATTGTATTATACAGCTTAATACATCATATTTGTCTTGCATCTCCTTTATATCAAGTTTCCGAATATCTTCGAGTGGGGTGGGGGATTTCCCTTATGATATCTTTAAATAGTTGCAATACTTCTCTAGGTTAAAATATTACCTGCTTACGTAATTGCTAACCTGAACACCAAGTTGTTTGTGTTCTAAGCATTATGATTTAATAGCAGTGAGCAGCAGGGAGGGTGAACCCTACAAACTTTTGCTCGAATCCTTAGCGAAAAAATAAAGGTAAACAAGGCTAAACCAAAGTCTCTAATTGAGTACATTTCCATTAGGTTAAGTGCTGAGGTTAGCTCATTTTGTTATATTTTTTTTGACCTAATTTTTATGATTTTGTCAGGTATCTTGTTTACTTGTAAAGCGACCCAATTGTTGTCCTTCACCCTCCCTGCTGCTATTGATAGTCAAGGGGAGTTTAACCAAATATTTTATCTAGACCTACACGATATCTTGATCTTGGATCATGTGGATTTATCGTTATAAATCCAAACGGAAGAGATTGTGCTTTACAAAAGAAATTCGTAAATTTATTCATATCAATGTCCCCTGAACACTAGGTATAATAAATATTCTGCAGAGTATAATTATCGACTTCACTAAACACAACCAAAATATTACAGTTATCTCTGATCACCTTAGGTATTTGTGTATATTTCTGAGTAACATAAATCACGTCTGTGGTTTTGTGTCTACCTCGAGAAAATATTCTAGCTGGATTAGATTGTTTGTCCAGCATCACATCATCATATATTACGATATTATTAATGAATCCATCTAAGTCATCTACAGACGGGGCTTCATCAATATCTGTGATAAAGTCAATAATATCGTCACCGTCTTTATTAACTGATTTTGCTTTCTCGTTAAAATCCTTAATTACTTCGCAATAATGCTGATCATCTACAGATGGTGCTATTAAATATAATTTGTCCCATCTCAACCACCTCATTATTAAATTTAATAATAATTGTGTTTTACCTGATCCAGATGGACCTATTATAATCGTTCTTATCAAATTTGGTAATGCTTGATGGTGTTTCACTGGTTCCTGTTTTCATGTTGCCGAAAAATCAATTATTGTATCCATATTATTAATAACATGAGGCTGTATTGTGTTCGATGTAGATCATCTACACCTACCACTGGATTAACTACAATAATAACAACAACAAAAAAATAAACAACACGCATTAACAGGTAAATGTGTAAAATATGGTACACAAAAATATAAATTTATCTCAGGAACAACAAAGATAGGTGGGGATATTGCTACTTCTTTAGGAAAATTACCTGGATTACCATGGGCTAAGTATGTTGGTGAGAAACACCTTCCTGGATATAATTACTGTGGTCTTGGAACTCATCTCAATATCAGGCTCGATAACCAAGATCGACCAAGACCAGGGGAGTATCCAGTAAACAAAACTGATCAAGCATGTCACATTCATGACGTTGCTTATAAAAATCCTGATTTGCAACAACGGCATCTTGCAGATGTAAAATTGATTCATGCATTAAATTCTAGACCTAATAAATATGTTAGAGAGAGAAACTCGCAAGTTTTTCTACCAAAGTCCGCTATGAAAAGTAAAATAATGTTAGGGGCTGGTAACTATTTGTATAATTATTATAATAGAATCAATTTATTATAGCCAAAGAGGGTATTGGAAAGGTAACGCAGCGATCACTAAACTTGCTGAGGCAGCAAATGTTTCCCGTTCCGTTGCTGCAAATTGGTTAGCACGACAGGCAATATGGCAGATTTATTTACCACCACCAAAATAATTCAATATGCACATTTTGATGTCAGTGTTCCTAACGAATTTTATCAAGCAGTTATTTTGTTTTTACCACATGATACTATTAAAACACGTGAACGAAAGTCACGTACGTACACATACGCATTGACTGTTGTTGATATTGCAAGTAGATATAAAAAGCTGAACCATTATCAACAAAGACAGCCTCTGAAGTTAAATCTGCGTTTCAGCTAATTTATCAACGTGGTGTTCTACGATGGCCACAACTATTACAAAGTTGATCCTGGTAAAGAATGTTTTGGTGCAGTATCATTTTTGATGAAAACATAACGTTAAAATCAGACGAGGGCATACTGAAATTCACCGTGATCAAGCAATCGTTGAACAATTTAATCGAACACTTGCTGAGCGTTTATTTGATATCAATATGCGAAGGAAATATCTACGGACTTTAAGTCCAAAGAGCGATCTCTTGAATTAGTTGCAAGGTTACCAAGTGTGATATCTGCATTAAATAATGAAATTACTCGTGCAACTTCCATGAAACCTTCTAATGCAATAACAAAACATTATATACCACGTAGCGATTAATATGGACAACGAGGTCAACAATCAGTATTAGGTAATGTAATTGTGAGATATTTATACGAACCAGGGGAGTTGGAGGGTGGGAAAAGACGAGCTACTGACCCTATTTGGAGTGTGACCACTCATACAATTTCTAGCGTGGTTACATCCACTGGAAGACCTGCTATATACAGACGAGATTCTATTGCCCATTAACGTAGATTTGTGCGTGAACAATTGCACGTAATTCCTACAAATGCACAATTTATCGCCACCTTCACTTATGTAAATTAGCACCTCTGCGTTGATTACATTCAAGACAGGTCAACATCACATTTTCACGTGTGTGACCAAGATCACTATTTATTCTGTCTACGTTAAATTGTCTTGGATTATTATTCCAATATTGCCATAACATTATTGTGTTACAACTTGCACAGTGGTTATTCTGTAGTTGTTTTAGTTTTATAATAAATTCAGTATCAATATCAAAGTCACGTTTATTTTTTTTTGTCTCATTGCTTAAAAGACTTTACTTTTTTTCTTTATTACAACATCGTCATTAGTAATTTCTTTAATTATTATGTAATCTGTAATAACCCTATGTAGTTTAGCTATTCGTCTGACGCGAGATACTGAAAGAAAGACTAAGTTTGACCAATCGATCCGGTCATCTACAATCCAGATATCTGTGTCAGAGATAATTAATCCCTGCGACGAATGGATCGTTATAGCATATCCTAGCGTCCACGTTGATTTATCCATATTCAATGCTTCTTCAACTGTACTAATAGGTACCAAAATAATGATATTCAATACCAGATTTTGGACAATACCAGTCAGTATTCCAGGTTTGGATTTGTTACTTAATAATATCGTTTTATTATTTCAAGGAATTTCAACTTCAATATTCTGTCGTCGAGTATGTGCTGGGCGACAACATAATGGTACAGGTAAATGTGAAATTTTTTTATGTAACGTAAATAATTTCTTCTGCAATTCATCACGAACTATCTTTCTACTTGCGACTATCAAATCATTAGGTCACCATAAAGTCAAAAAATCATTCATGGTAGTTTCTGGAATTATCTCACGCATTATCTCACATTGTATTTTATCTGGTGGTAGTCTGATTAATCTTTTAAGTTCTTTCAGCGCTTCATCAATAGCTCTATGGTCGTCATGTATTTCTTCATAATAATCCACATTATTCTTTAGTCATTCATGTGGAGACTGTCCAATAAAGGGTGGTGGTTGACCATGATCGCCACACATAATAACAGCAGTATTTTTTTTATTTAATAACCTCTCAAGAAATGTTTTTAGTGATTATAACAACACCGTGTCTATCTCGTCCCATATAATATACTTATGTATATATTTCTCACCCATTCGCTCAGGAGCCCACGTATCTCCACACCATCTAAAGAAACTATGATACGTGCATGGTTAAACACCTCTTTCTTTTATCTCTCTGGTTAGTTTATGTGTATGTATCAAAACGATCATATCTGAATTGTTGTTCATAAATAATTTAATCGCACGAGTTGTTTTACCTGACCCTCCACACCCATTACGATAAACAGTCTTATGTCTAGCCACAGGATAGTACACATATGGTGCAAATGATTCTGATATTTTATTATTATTTCTGCAATTCAATGTTAAAAGGTGATAGAAGAACATTTTCATGTCCAATTCCTCTGTCACATATATTTGGATTCTGCAGACATGTAAGAAAGGTTTTTATCGGAGCTAAACACGAATTGTACTCGTGTGAAAAAGTACCGATGACGATGCAGTATGGCACACTGAAGGAACTGATGATGCTGCAACTAGGGCACTTCATGGTAAAGTTATACTAACCATTCTTTCGCCCTGGATGTCAGTAATGTCTCCAACGATATCTGAAGAAGATCGGTTATTATCTTTTATGTGTGAAGGTGGTAAATCAATGTTTTCATGGTTAACGATGACCATAGATTTTATCTAAAGTGCAATTAATGGTTTATTTACATGGCAGATAGCCGCTCAGCACGGTGTTACTGCACGGCGACATATATTCATTGCGCTTCAAATATTGCACGAGTAAATAATCAGGCACAAAGTATCATGATATTTGATAAGCTCGGTGTTTCTGATTTTCATTAAGGATAAATGGACATCAAGAACCATCCGAGGTTATTTTGTTAAATTTCGATCAAAATCATGTAGCACGTGCATATCATCGCCTAATGTCGTTTATGGGACGTGATCAAAACGTTGATACTGGTTTACAAAGATCACAACTAGATTAAACAACGCTGTATACGATTTATTACTTTTCGCTAGAACATTTAGATTTAACTCGACAATCTATTGTAGATATACATTTTCGAGCTCTTGTAAATCGAGGAGTCATTCCTAATTGCAGAGCAATTGCAGTTATACTCAGTGATAAATCCATGTTACTCGAAGGTGTTGGTGGACGAATGAGAGTCATTGATTCGCCAGTAGAGAACATGTAACACGTAATGAGATCAATTATGAATATTATAAATGTCATGCAATCACACTAATGTTACTCTGACTCCTGGTCAGGTCAAACGACTGCAGTCAGCATCAAACAATAACTGTGGAATGAAAATATCGTTGAAAAAGGAACAGACGAACGGTTCAAATAAATTATCGTTGACCGATCGTCAATTCAAAAACTTTAATGAAGCAAAAAAAAAATCAAATAAAGGCGTCAAACTTAATCTTTTTGCAGGCGCTATCAAAGATACTTTTTAAATGGGTGGTATATTTCCCCTTCTCGCAGCTATAACAGCATTAATAGCAGCTGCAGCCCCATTTGTTGTAAAAGCAGCTGCATTAGGCACTTTTGAAACTGTTGCTGGAATGGCATTAAAGAAAGTAACTGGAAATGGAATAAAACGAACACCTAAAAAAGGTAAAAGGTCTCAGTTTTCCAGGGACCCCGCCTTCATGGTACGGAAAAGGTCTAAGACTTCCAGGGACAGTTTACTGATCTCGACTATGTCTAATTTTGATTTACTGGATGCTGATAAAAAACTAAATATAAAACAAAATTCAGAGGAGTTTTATGCGCGATCAATTACCAAAGCAACCTAACAATGCTGAAACTGGTATTATTAATCTTGATAAAAACTCTGGACCAGATACCCACTTGATAGCGTATGCAATTGATCCACGTGGAATTATCTATTTTGATTCATATGGATTAGCGCCACCAAAATATTTTCTTCATTATGTTAGTAATAATTCATTAGTATTCGCAAATAAGAATAAATCTGATGGAACTCCCGATTGGCAAGTAGTTAGTATTCCAACTGGCAGTTATCAAATAGAACAAATTAATGAGGAATTCCAGCACAGAATTAAGTCTATAACCGGAAAAGAATCAAAGATAGCAATTACTGTATACGAACCAACATTATCGTCGGTGATTGAAATACATTCTCCTGACTATGTTGTGGATATTTATCAAAGTTCGATTCGATCAGTGCTAGGATGGCGTGAAGTTGCACCGGTTTATCAAAATCCGCCAGAACCAACTAAAAATGAGTTTAAACGAGTGAAAAACAATTCATTAAAAATCCAGAATATCGAAAAGAAAATCCATGGTATTCTATATTATTTGATTATGATTCAAACGACGATAGATATTACTTTACCGATTTTGATGGCAAAAGGATCCCAAGATATTTAAATCAGTATTTACTATTATCATCGACCCAAAGACGCAACATACTAAAGATATGGTTGATGAAGAATTTTTTATAATATTTTTAGATGCTCTTAAGCCTGAATACGATAAATCATTTAATGATTTAAGAAATTTACTTACTTCATTATCACAGCACTATGATCATAATGTAAAGAAGCAAATAATCGAGTCAATAAAACACTTAAATGGGATCCTATTCGATTTGTACATCGCCCATCGAATTATTATAAATGTTGCAACAACAATACTCAATAATTATTACACAGATCTGGAATCTAAGAAATTATTTCTTGATCATTACAAAATTAAAGAAAAAGACTTACAAACATTTATTATACCAGTTCTAAATAACGCTAAATTGAATAAATCATTATATCATCTTAATGAAGAATATTATCCGAGAGTAAATGAATCGTGGAAAAAAATTAATTCCGTTTTCAACTGCTCTCAGATATAGTAATGACCCATATGGAACAGGACGTCATATTTCACCTAATATTGTTAATATAACATCTACCATCGCACTAAATCTAGTATGCGATATAATTGATAGCAGCTACCGCGTCGACATCTCTTAAGTCTAATCAGGCTCAGCAGGGATACATTTTATATTCGACCAGTATTCAAGCACCTCCAGGGTGACTTATTGTATCTGAGTCAATAAATCAAGTTTACCTTCGTGTTCATAATCCATTATTGTCAAGAATGAATTTCAAATTCACAAAATATAATTGATTTGAGAAACGAAACTCTATATATTAATTTATACATACGCTCGTAGATTGGTCTAGATAAAATCTTTGGTTAAACTCCCCTTGACTATCAAAAGCAGCAGTGAGGGTGAAGGACAACAATTGGGTCGCTTTACAAGTAAACAAAATACCTGACAAAATCATAAAAATAAGTCAACAATAATATAACAGAATGAGCTATTATTTCGTTAAGTATTCGAGCAAAATTGTGTAGGGTTCACTCTCCCTGCTGCTCGGTGTGCAACTGTCTTCTGCCGATTGAGGTTTAGTGATCTTGTAATTTCCACAGATCATAAAACGTTTAATGATAGATAGGTATCTTGAAGTGTAACGCATTGTTTTATAGCATATATGGTGTCACATTGGTCCTTCTACATCTTAGTTAAATGTTTGGATGCACAAATTTGTTGTCGATTTTCTACCTATTCTGGAATTTCTCCACATGATGACTACATACATGCATATATATATATATATATATATATATATATATATATATATATATATATATATATATATATATATATATATATATATATATATATATATATATATATATATATATATATATATATATATATATATATATATATATATATAATAGTCCTATCTATCTTATTCTTTCTTTACCTTATGACAGTTTTCTGGTTGCAAGCACGTGCTTACTCTGCTTAATATCCCTAATAAACGTGATACAGAAGGAAATAAAGCTGGTTATGAATTCAGAAAATGCCTCATAAACAATTAGCTAGCTTGATTTCTTAAGAGCTATTCTGTTTCATTAGTTTTTCAGTGATATGTGTGGTCGATAAAGAACAAGGCGTATGTTATGAAAACGATTTTGCTTATAAATAATCGAAGGGGTTTCTCCTTTATTAATGCCAAACAGAGTGAGCGAATACAACTGAAAAATAACGTTTTGTTTCATAAATCATCAGACTACTAATTTCTTGATGTAGTAACAGCTTCTTATTTGATAGTGGCCTCAGTGTTCTGAGCCAAGGGCATCTGTTGCAACTGTTGCTTTAAATGCAATTTTCCCAAATTCTTCTGTGCAAGACCCTCATCGTGCTGGCATAACATAATATTTTTAATTTGTCTTTCGCTTAATTAAAGACCACATTTTGGTGTAAATTATAACTTTTTCATCTGTGGATCCCTTCGTGAGATTAAATACCTATCATTGTTCTCTAATTTAAATCTGACATGAATGTAGTTTGTAGTTAAATAGACAGTCTAATGTTTCCAGTAAATAAATTGTGATTTATGTTAAAGGAAAACCCAACACTATTGTTTTGTATGCTGAAATATTCTACAACTTAATGTTTGTTTTATCTCTACATTTGGGGGAAGTTAACTTTAATCAGTTCTACGTAGACACTCTTATGCTTATATTGTATCAGAAACAAATACATACGTACGTACGTATGTATTTGTTTTCCCATCATATGCATTCATGCATACATACATACATACATACATACATACATACATACATACATACATACATACATACATACATACATGCATGCATGCATGCATGCATGCATGCATGCATGCATGCATGCATGCATGCATGCATGCATGCATACATACATACATACATACATACATACATACATACATACATACATACATACATACATACATACCTACCTACCTACCTACCTACCTACCTACCTACCTACATACCTACCCACCCACCCACCCACCCACCCACCCACCTACATACATACATACATACATACATACATACATACATACATACATACATACATACATACATACATACATACATACATACATACATACATACCCACCCACCCACCCACCCACCCACCCACCCACCCACCTACATACATACATACATACATACATACATACATACATACATACATACATACATACATACACACACACACACATACATACATACATACATACATACATACATACATACATACATACATACATACATACATACATACATACATACATACATACATACATACATACATACATACATACATACATACCTACCTACCTACCTACCTATATATATATATATATATATATATATATATATATATATATATATATATATATATATATATATATATATATATATATATATATATATATATATAGTCACGTTCACAGTACACACCGACTTAAAAACCAATCATAAAAAAGGTTGTTCACAAACAGTGATGACGTGGAGAAAGTATGTCCGGGATGCTGACCAATCATTCCAACTTCCTGTTGATTCTTTACCAAAGTAAGGCGATCTAAATGCCAACCCTATTTCATCTTAAATAAACAAAGTTTGTGCTAAAATTATATCTCACTACCAAAATTAGAATCCCGAGTCCGTGCAAAATATTCATTGCATTTAAATACAATGAAACAAAAATGAAATAAATATAATTTTAAACCTTACACAGAAGAAATTTAATCACATATACGTAACAATAGTTATATATATATATATATATATATATATATATATATATATATATATATATATATATATATATATATATATATATATATATATAGTTTATTTAATACCCAAATATATTTAATATAATCTGGTGCATGGATCATAAACTCGTGCACGTTTTCTCGATGATCCTTATCTGAAAATGTAAAGGACCGTGTTCTTCTTCATTGAGACACCACATCTAACATTATATTTAATTTTAGAAAAGAAAAACGCGCCGTTTATCCCTAGATTATCTTTAGGGACTGTACAACTGATAAAATTTATTTCTGTTACTAGCTCCTGGAACCGGTAATGATTATCTAAATAACGCATCATGATATTTAATCACATGGCTAACTAAGTAGATATCCAAAGCACGTACTTTTTCTTGAGGCAAATAAAGTTAATGATACTGATGGGAACTAATAGTTCACGCTCTTGGGGACTTTCTTTCCAATCAAGCTATCTTTTATCGTTTGTTATATAGGAAAGGTGGTGCTGAAATCGATCACATTTTCATGAAGAAAAACGCCATGCATCAACCTAATTATAAGATAATCAGCATTATCGGGTTTCATTCGATTTTCCGTCAGAAATAAAGTTATAAAGGAGAATTTTGAAAAAATAGAATTTACTTTGGTTTAACTCAGTTTTCTACTTCTTTACCAAATAAATAAAATGAACAGAGCTATCCTTTTGTGTACAAGGCATTTAATATTCAAGTGAATGGCAACATTGAGGACTGTAAAAGTGTTCCATGGAAAGGTCGTGTACGTTTACAATTTAGCTAGGTTTACACATATTGTTTCATTGCAGTCCAGTTCTAGATTATTAAACATACCTCCAAACATTTATCCAATAGCGTCGTGGCATACGTCCGTATATGGTTGAGGTGCAATTTCTTTTCTTGTTGGGGGTGGGGGATGGGGGTGGGGGTGGCATGGTGGTTGTTTTTCTTTTTGCTGTGAAGATTTTATTTGTAACGATGAAGGCTAAGTAGGATTACACGTCGAATGAATTTGGATTCAGCATTATATTTAAAGGTAAATTTCAAATATTCTTTTACCTTACAATCTCGATATGTCTATCAATTTTCTTTAAGAAAATCTCGGAAATTATGTTTGCGGATTCATTTTATGTCCTTTATTGGTTATAGGCGGTATATATTTTAGTAACAATATGGCATTGAAAACAAATCAAATGCTTTAATCATGCCATATATTATACACCAAATATTTAACTTATTCAATAAATAAACCATGTTTATTAATTTTTTGTTGCAATAAGACGATGAACCTCAACTTCGTTCTGTTTTCGATAAAATGACATTTCAATTGGCAACTTTTGGTTCCAATCCGGCTTAATGGAATCTACCTGGAATACGTGTTAAGACGTTTCTCATTAGGCATACTTTTCAAGTCACTGTAATGTCTGTACGACTATGGTAGTTTCTGTCACTCAGTGTAATTTGTTCCGTGTCAGTATGACGTGCGTGTTATTGTTTTGCAAATTATACTTTACTTTTCATCTTGCTTTGAGGACTAAATTTCATTTTTTTTCCTTATGTTTTGCCTTTGTCATTTGAGTAACAATTCGATATATATGTCCTGCCAGTGTTAGTTTTGGCTTTGATGATGCGATCTCATTCGAATCTTAGAATTCTGTACTTCATTTAATAGCAGGGAAAAAGTGTTTTCCTGAACAAGTTTTATAGAGGGTAAGGAGAAAATCTTTACCAATAAAAAGAATTTACGTTTACGAAGTGTGGTTACCAGAACATATTGCGTTCTTGCTGACTGTTAATGTCTCAGATTTGCTCATTACGTTATATATGTTGGCCAAATGAATTCAGATGAGCACAGCAGAAACTCTGCATTGTAAGTCATTCTAATCGATAAGAGATTACATTGTAAGTAATTCTTATCGATAAGAGATTACATTTTAAGTAATTCTTATCGATAAGAGATTACATTGTAAGTAATTCTTATCGATAAGAGATTACATTGTAAGTAATTCTAATCGATTAAAGATTACATTGTAAGTAATTCTAATTGATAAAAGATTACATTGCAAGTAATTCTTATCGATAAGAGATTACATTGTAAATAATTTTGATCTTTAAGAGATTACATTGTAAGTAATTCTTATCGATAAGAGATTACATTTCTGCACTGGCAAATAGGTTAAACGAATTTGATCAGCTGTAACTAGAATACACATTTTACATGTTTTATTCGTCAGAACTTCACCAGAAATTCACAATGTACTGTAAATTTACTTTCAGTTTTGAATTAACCAATTAAACATGTAGTTGTAAAGTTGAGGTCACTTTTCTGTCACATCGTTGGCCATAATTATTTCAGTAGATAATCATTGTAATATAAAGTCGAGGTTACGTTTTGGTAGCACCATTGACCATTACGATCCAATAGATGATCACTGTAATGTTGATGTTACTTATCCATAACTCCATTGACCATTGCCATCAGATAGATAACAGCTGTAAAGTTGAGGTTACTTATCTGTAACGTCATTGACCTTTCAGTAGATGATCACTGTAAATTTGATGTTACTAATCCGTAACACCATTGACCGTTATTATTATGATTTAA
Source organism: Potamilus streckersoni (assembly GCA_016746295.1). NCBI lineage: Eukaryota > Metazoa > Mollusca > Bivalvia > Unionida > Unionidae > Potamilus > Potamilus streckersoni. The sequence goes on from JAEAOA010000505.1 coordinate 161,039, forward strand.
AAGATGATAAATGTGAAAAGTTGAGGTTACTTATCCGTAACACTATTGGCCATTACCATCCATTATATGATCACTGTAAAGTTGATGTTACTTATCCGAAACACCATTGACCATTATTATTCAAGAGATGAACACTGTAATGTTGAGGTTACTTATCCGCAACATCAGTGTCTATTTTTGTTTCAGTAGATGTTATTTGTGATCAGAAGACGTGCTTGTGCGCTCATGCACAAAACTGTTGTTTCAAAATGTCTGAAATGTTTTTAACTTTGTTAATTTTTTGTGTCCTTTTATGTTCCAATGGCAGCTCATTTAAATGTTTATTTTTTTGTAAGTACAAATATGTTTCATATCAGTTTTTACAATAATAACAAGGCAGATCATGCTGAAATCAGGATTGAATAACGGACATTGGTTCAACTATATTGGCTTTAAGCTTAGAAAAAAGAATATTATGTAATTTTGGATGAGTAAATACGCCACATAGACATACACTTTACCATGCTCTGCCAAGTAATCTTGAAAGAGTTTTGTCAACTGATATGTAGCATTTTGGACGGCCTATCATTTATCGTTTTTCTTTGTTTCCCAATTTAACGTCGACTTGCAATATTGTTGTCATTGAAAGAACAGAAACAAAACTGAACTGCAAATAAAATGAATTTATTTACTCGTTATATTTGAATTATACTTTCGTTCTTTGCTGCGCAACTTGTTAATGTCTGATCTGGAAAGTTGCCTTACAAACCATCCCTACAGCGCGTATCATGCGCGTATCATGCTTGTATATTGTGTATAATGCGTACATCATGCGTGTAGAATGCGTATATCATGCAAAATATTCAAATAACATACTTGCCCTTTAAAATGGAGCAGACAGTATAAGAAAACGGTTTAACACAGCTATTCGGTTGTTGTGAAAGTAGTTACGTCTACCAATGAATTATAACTCATATTTAAAGTTATATTTTGTTGAGAAAACTTCTACAGTCAGTCGTTGTGCTTCGTTGCTTTTTTTTGCAGGCGATATGATACTGATAATTTGTTCCCTACATAATTCACATATTGTCATAATATTGTATATATGTCAATTAGCTTGGTTAAATGATTCAGCTTTCAAATGAGACGACAGCGAATATCAAATGCACAAGAATGATAGAGTACACATATGGTACTCTATCTTAATTGTAAGAAAAGTAAGTATCTTGTATGATCATTTGGGATGGATTGTTGTTGACCTTTTTGCTGAGGCAAAAAGTGAAGTTCAAAATTAGATGCAACTTGAAAAATCGATTATTAGCCGTTTTCATTTAACCATTCTACTATATGTTTATTGTCTCCTCCTTGCATTTCTGCTGAAGGCAAAATCAAACTAGTATCTTAAGGTTCAATGTACTCAGCCATTATTACCTTGAAAATGTTAACAAAACTTAAGGATAGCATTACGTATATAACAACAATACTCAGCTACAGAATATTTCGTAAATTGTGTACAGTTTAGAAGTTTGTATTGCTTTAATTATTACCGCGACCACGTTAGATGGAAGCGATATATAACGGTCACTTTTCTGACGAGAAGCACCCTTGTCGTCGTCGTCAACTCAATGTTAACGTTTTGGTTACAGCTTTTAGTTTGCATATATCCATAAGCTCTGTATGGATTATCATCATATTAGACATAATTTTTTTTAAGCTAAGACAATTTTGTGCTATGATATATTCCATTTTACCTTGGGGTCAAGCACACGGTTTCAGGTTGTTGAGGTTTGTTGTTTGTTGGAAAGAAATTCATTCCATGATATTTCTAAAAAACCCTGATACATTCTGGACACACTGGTCATGATACATTATGAAACTGGACACACTGGTCATGATACATTATGAAACTGGACACTCTGAACATGATACATTATGAAACTGGACACTCTGATCATGATACATTATGAAACTGGACACTCTGATCATGATACATTATGAAACTGGATACACTTGTCATGATACATTATGAAAGGGACACTCTCATCATGATACATTATGAAACTGGACACACTGGTCATGATACATTATGAAACTGGATACACTGGTCATGATACATTATGAAAGGGACACTCTGATCATGATACATTATGAAACTGGACACACTGGTCATGATACATTATGAAACTGGACACTCTGGTCATGATACATTATGAAACTGAACACACTGGTCATGATACATTATGAAACTGGACACTCTGATCATGATACATTATGAAAGGGACACTCTGATCATGATACATTATGAAACTGGACACTCTGGTCATGATACATTATGAAACTGGACACTCTGGTCATGATACATTATGAAACTGGACACACTGGTCATGATACATTATGAATATACGACAAATATAGTATACAATATAGTCGCTCACCTTAATAGCATTATGGTTAATGTCAAGGTCATATAAACATATATATAGTTTAATACAAACAATACTATCATACAGGGTAGAAAAATTAAATTCGTACTCTACGAAGTTTCGGACCCAAGTCCGCAAGTAAACGGCACCCATCGCCTTGCCTGCACCCACCAACCCATATACCGTCACGACTAAGCACACATCACCAAAAAATGATTACACTGAATCGTTGTTACATAAGCTCGTGCGTAGCAGAAACACTCGCATGACGACCTAGTAATTAATTCTCATATATACACACATTCGTTCCAGATTCCTATTAAATAAATCAAGGTATATAAGATTTTTTTATATTACAAATAATTATAAATATATACCAGACAGATCAGACTGTGCTATCCCTGGAATCTGTAGTAGAATCTTGATAATATTGGGAAGAAAAAATAGTTCAATACAAACAATAATATCATACAGGTTAGAGAAATTGAATTCGTACTCTACGAAGTTTCGAACACAGGTCCGCGAGTAAATGGCACCCATCGTCTTGCCTGCACGCACCAACCCATATACCGTCACGACTAAGCACGCATCACCAAAAATGATGGCACTGAATCATTGTTATATATATATATATATATATATATATATATATATATATATATATATATATATATATATATATATATATATATATATATATATATATATACACGCGTGTTTGTCTGTTTGTCGGTATACTTAAATATGCATATACGTGATTAAGATGACACAACATACATCTTGATAATTGATTTATCCCAAATCGAACAGATTCAGGTAAAAAGCAAAGAAACATGGAATTATTCCAGATCTAGTTATTTGTTAAGTACTAAGTTCTTCAATCTTTAATCCTAGTTCAATGTTTCAGCATTAAAAATCTTCTTTTCATTATATTTGAATCAATGTATTTGTGTTTAATTCTGTCTATTTGGATCAGTAATTTTCTTCGTAGAAGTATAGGTGAGATTCGCAGACCAAAGCTTGTTGGACTCATAAATTATAAAAACAGATGGAGAGTGCCATATTGAATATCAAACATTACTCTATTAAGACATTTAAATGGATTCAACAGCCACAGCGTGTACAAGTAAAACAGCTCTGAAATATGACGTTGTTACGGATTAGTCCATCACTAAAAAAAATCTGACAATCTGATTATATTTGCCGAGGGATGTGCCGGACTTGCTAAATTTAGAAATGTTGTATTTTTAGCATTTTCGTCATTACACTTTAATTCCATCATTATTTTGTCCTTAGCTAATGAAAGGTAACGCCACCTTAATAGCATGTGATCAACAACCCACCTCCATTTACCTTGACATTTTCCAGTAGGCATCATTTTTTTTAGTCCTATAAGAATCAATTATAGGATATATTTAATTAGCAGTGCACTAAAGAGGACAATAAAGACCCAAAATAACTAAATGTAAATTTATTTAACGTTTTGCATGCAGACGTAACGCCATGAACAAGTACAAATGCATCGCAGAATGAATTCAATTATCGTACCCAAGCTGAATATGGATTTCTTTGTTAAAGTAAGTTTGTGCTTAGAATTAGAGGGGTTTTTTTAAATTGAAAGAACGCCACTTTTCGTTCTTGGATCAAAAACGTCAAATTGTTTTCTTGTTTAATAAAATATTTAAAATATCAAATTCGAACAAACATAAACATGTTATGTCAGTAATGCTTCAATGTAAACAACTTGCTTGTTCTCTCAGCATGGTTAAAACTGTATACGTTTGTATTATCTTGTTTACGAAATCTGAGTTCTGAAATACGTCTAGAAATCGTTCTATACATCCTGATCGATCCCACTTGTTTGCATGCAGAAACTACATTAAATTTTTTCATTCCTAATTGATTATATATTAAAGGGTACATAGCTTTCAGACTACAAAGCATGTAAATAAGAAGAATTGGCGCGCTAGCAGTGTAGAAATAAATATGACCTATATACTTTATTATATGAGTTTTAGCAGCAGAGAGGGTGAACCCTACAACAATATATTTGCGACAAAATCGATTAAAGCCTCAGAATGCCAATTGAGCCTTAAATTAAAGGTCCCATCTTAGCGATTTTGTCGTAAATACATTGTCATAACCACACTCAAATTGCTGCCATCTACGTCTACAAATTTTTGCGACAGAATCGATTAAAGCCTCAGAATGCCAATGGAACCTTCCTACGAAATCTCAATATTTCAACCAAAAAAAAAATAAAGACCCCATCTTAGCGATTTTGTCTCAAATACATTGTCATAACCACACTCAAATTGCTGCCATCTACGGTCGCAAATATGTTGTCATTTCACCCTCTCTGCTGCTGATTAATACAAATTATTTAACCGATATTTGTTAGCTTTTCACAAACAGACTAATCGATAATACTTCACCACGTAGATCAATTAAATTATTTGACTGATCGGTGAGTGTAAAATTAATTCTAGTTAGTGAATCATTTTGACATTGCATATAGACTGGATTAGTCGGATTCTCAACAATTAAAAATCCGGGGGGTGCTGTTGGTGAAAATGAATAAAGAATGTAACCTTGTCGGGCTTGATTTGATTGTTCCATATTAATTTGATAACTTCCTTCGATTACATCACACGTTAAATTAAGTGCGATCACCGATGAAATATCCACATTGTTCGGTGCGATATGTCTACCGTCGCCGTCGGGAGAATTATTATAAGTGAGGATAATAGGCTTCGGCTGGCTATCTTTCCATGATTGATAGATTTTATTAAATCCTTCGTCGATGGCAGTTCTGAGTTTTTTCTTTAACTCGGGAACATTATATCCTGGTAATTTATAATTTGGATTTTCATTTATATTTTTTTTATAATCTTGAGCTGAGCTAGTTTTTGAAATCGGGCTATTTTCATCAGTGAAGAGATTAGTAATCCTCGAATTAAATATTTCCATGTCATCGATGATTTTATTACCCGCGGCGACTACACTAGTAAACTCAGCTTGTGTAAGAAAGCCAGATCTTAACGACGGTAATAGCAACAAAAAATCATTATTCATTCTATCAAGGATGTGATCTTTAATGTCTACAAATGTTGGACTTGTTTCATGTATTTCCAGAATTTCACCTTCCTGTGGGATATAATCATTAAAAAATGGAATTCTCCACACATCTTTACCATATTCATCCTTATATCGATATCTTTTTGTGAAGTTTATATCCTCGAATTTTTTATAAGTTTTTGATGGATTTTCAGGTCCTATTTCATCAGTGACGTAATCAGATTTTATAGGCTCGGGCGTGGAATTATCAGCACTTCTAGGTGGATCTTCGGGCCATCCTAATACTGTTCTTATTGAACTGTTATAAATATCTACAACGTACCCAGGAGAGCCTATTTCAATTGTAGATGATAGTGTTGGTTCATGAACTGTTATCGCAATTTTTGATTCTTTTTTAGTAATGGATTTTATTCTACGTTGTAATTCATTATTAATTTGCTCAATTTGATAGGATCCAGTTGGTATTGAAACAACGATCCAATCTGGAGTGTCATCTTTTTTATTCCTATATGCAAACACCAGAGAATTATTAGGTCTCTGACCGCCAAATGGAACCGATCTGATATTAGGCCAACTATGATACACTCGTAATTTTGCCAACGCGATTTCCTTTACTGAAACAGGCGAGGGAAAATTCACACTGAATTTAGGGTTTGTTGACGATATTGATATCATGCTTGTTTTCCGCGGAGTGGTATTTTCTGCTATCCGCTGAAGTAGTTGAATCTCTTGCGACATTATTATTATTTACAATGTCTAATTTTGCAATAGATGAAAAAACGCTAGCGTTTTTAATCGTAGTATCATAAATACGTATCATCGCGGAGAATTCGTCTTCGGTAATTATCGTATCATCAATCGATGATGACATCAACGAGGATAATTGTGAGTAACCGTTAGATACTGCTTGATGTTTTACTATATAGTCGTTAAGTTTTTCTTGAGAACACGAGGATATTTTTTTAGTAATAGCATTTGCAAGTCCAGCAAATGTTGTCACCGCGGAAATAGCAATTGGGACAGCAATCGGAGCTACCATTGTTACTGAAGATAGTATAATACCAGCACCGGCCATTATACCAGATACCGAGTATACTGTAACATCAATTGCGGTAATTCTCCTGCGATACTTTTTAATTTTTATTTCATATTCATCAATGAGTGTTTTGAGTTTTGTTAAGAAGTCTTTGACGGTATCATAGCGATATTGCGATGACGGAATCATATTATTTTAAAATCTCAAGTGGTTTCTAATTGTTAAAAATTCTAATTTAGATCAGCTACAAACTCCATGTACCATACAAATGATGTCTTATTTAAATTAGGATCAGTGCTTGTTATTGTAAACCGTTTGTATTCACCCACGTCAATAGTCGTTGAAATCACGTTGTTGTATCCATATGAAGTCGATGATGATATATTAAACTGATTCAGTGACACTATTGTTAATCGATAAATACCCTTGTTTGACACAGTGAGAGTTATTGTATTCTTTTTAGGTTCCCAATCTAATGATCCAGAGAGAACTGTGTATATCATATTTATGATATTTCTCTCATGAGGAATCTTTATTCTTTCAAGTAGCGGAAGATTGTCTGTTTTAAATTTTGTAATATCCTCGATAGATTTTTTAATACTATTAATGTTATCTCTAATAATACTAAATCCAGTATCATTAATATTTTTAATACTAGCTTTAATTTCATCAAAATTGGATTTAATTTCAGCGAGAGATGGAGAGGTTACCGCTGGTGTTCCAAAGAATTTATTGATAATATTTCTACGAAGGGAAGTATATGTTGTTATATGTTTTTCAAGTTCTTCATTTAAATTTTTTAATGCATCTGTGATTGTAGAAACAAATACACCTGGTTTGAGTTTTCCATCATTTGAATATAACACTATTGTATCTTCAACGACGTCACGTCTTCGTATTAAGACATCATCCAATGAAACATTACTAGATTTCAATTTGCCCTGGCGATCTTGAAATACAACTATTTCCCCAGGATCTACACTTGACAAGTTTAATGTCTCGGCGATTTCATCTTCGATTATTTTTTTTACACTTTCGACAGCGAATTTGCTATCGGTTTCTGTTTTTTTTGATTCTGATAAAGGTCGTCCCCAAATATCAATCATTATACGAAAATGCTACGTTTTTCTAAATCATAACGCTATCGTTTTTGCCATTGCCTGCTAGTATATTCATTAACAACAACTTGTGGTGGTTTTCTTGGAAATTTAGATATCTCTGCAAGGACATTTAATACTTCACGACCGCATATCGGTGGATCATTTAACTGTTGTGTTGGTAGCGTGGAATAAAAAATTGGAGATGACTTTGTTATTGTGGATACATATCGCATGAATTCTTTTGGTGGAGCTAATCCATATGAATCAAAATAGACAATTCCACGTGGATCAATTGCATATGCGACCCAATGAGTTCCTTTTCCGCTGCTGTTATCGAGATTGATAATACCCGTTTCATTTTTCATTGGTTTTGACGGTAATTGATCTCTCATGAAAACTCCTCTAAAGTTTTTTATTGATAATGATTTTACAGCATCAATTAAATCAAAATTGGACATTGGTGAAAATCCTAGGGATTTTTCCACTAATAAGCCGTTCCTGGTATTCTTAGGCCCGTGCCCTTGTACCAATTGTGTGGAGTTCCTGGTAGTCTTAGACCCTTTCCTTTTTTTTTATAGCCTTTCCCAGTAGCTTTTTTCAGGGCCATTCCTGCGGCAGTACCAACGGCTCCTAACGCTGCCGCCTTCGCAACCGCTGGGGCAGCCGCTGCAATCAATGCTGGAATAGCAGCTAACAGCGGGAATATTCCACCCGATTTTATCATACTGGCGATAGCTGCTTTCGAAAAATCAATTTGAACTCCTCGTTTGTTCTTTAGCGCATCATTGAAATGTTTTATTTGACGATCTGTCAGTGATAATTTATGTGCACCACCGGACATTTGAGTGGGTTTCAACGTTATTGTAGTTCCACATTCTTTAGCCGACTTTGATTTCAATTTCTTGACCTGACCATCAGTCAACTGGACATTAACAATACTATATGTCATTCTATTCTAAAATGTAATTTACACTTTCAATTGATCTTATTGTGAAAATCCTAACTACATGTTTTCCACTGGTGCATCAATAAGTCTCATTCGTCCGCCAATTCCTTCTAACAACATTGATTTATCACTGAGAATGACAGCAACTGCTCTATAATTAGCTATAGCAACAGGGCGTTGTACCCGAGCTTGGAAGTATATATCAACAACAGATTGTCTCATCATGTCAAGATGTTCCAATGAAAAGTAATAAATCGGATAGTGTTTTTCAAAATCAATTTGCGATATTTGCAAACCAGTATCAACATTTTGATCACGACCCATATACGACAATATTCTATGATATACACGAGCTATGTAGTTGTTATCATAATTAAGCTGTACAATCTCTGCTGGCTCTTGTTGTCCATTTATTCTCAACGAAACTTCACTTACCCCTATTTGATCAAATATCATATGACTAGATACTTGATGACCCACTCGATTTGCATCCTGTAACGCTATAAAGATATGACGTGGAGCTGAAACACCTTGTTTTGATGCTAAGTGCCATGTAAATGTGCCATCTACATTATCCTGCTTCGTATCAGTCGTTGTTGTTAGCCAACTTAGCAATGATTTTCCACCTGTGTCCATAAACGATAGTAATTCTTGCTCTATTGTAACTGCTGGTGTCAAGACGGGCATCCATAAAGTCAATTTACTTAAAATGACTTTACCATCATCAACATCATTAGCACGCCAGATTGCATCATTGTCATTCTCCTTTCGCACTAACACGACTGTATGCTTTGCTCCATAGATGACTTTTCTGACATTTCTACAGAATCCGAATATATGATGTAACGGAATTGCACATGAAAATCGTCGATGCTCTCCTTTTAATGCTCCTTTTCGTGTTGCAAATCCTAGATTGAAATTATCATTGATCCTTTTTAAAATTTCAAATTCAGCGGCTGGTTGATCTTCACGGTCTGGATGATTTACAAGTTGTTGATTAGCTTCTGCAGTAGCTCTCGCTGTTCGTACTTTAACAAATTGATAATGGTTCGGATGTTCAGAAGTATCCTTAGCAAACATCATAGACGGACCAGCCGACCTTGTATAATCATCAGAATATCTCGCAAGTCCGATTATTGTTGTTGCAATATCAACATTTTGTTCTATTGATTCAATTTCTTTTCCATCAATGATATATCTTGCACTGTTAAATAGCGCCATAATGCCATTATTTACGAAACCAACTCGGATATTTGGGTTATCCCCATATGGTGTATTAGCTGCAACATTTGTTACAAGCTCTCCTTCTACTTCAATAAACGCCTCACACGGCAAAAAGTATCTACTTGTATCTTGAACTTGAAGTTCAACTCTCCCTCGTTGATTAGGCTCTCTTGCAGGATAGGCATAATACTGATAGTTAATTTTAGAATCATCTTTATTCACCGGTGCCGCCATATCAAACGCTGGATCAGCAATTTTTTTAAATGCCATTTATACTAAAACGTATCGTTTTTCTAAATCATTTTCTTTTTCGATTTCCTCCAAGACCACTTCCCGCTATCATACTTGCAATATTACTACTATCTGGTGAAGTCATTGCTAATGATGCTAGTTTTTGTTCCACTGCGTTATTTATCACTTTACTGACATTTGCAGGCATCATTGTTGTTGAAGGTAGCGGTGGTGGTGGTTTTCGTCCGAATCTAGATTTCACCAATGACGTTATTCTATTCTTTGCGGTAGAAAAGGCCGTTCCTGCAAGATCTCCAACAGCGTTAATTCCCTTATTACGAATAACATCAATGGCTTTCATCGCTAATTGTTTAGCAATTGGTGCTACTTTTGGGGCTATTCTTGTGAATAAACCAGCCATGATATTTCCAAGGCCGTCACCGTAGTATGCCTTATAAACGGGCAATCTTGAGTTCACTACATACACGTTTGTTGGTTTATTGTGATTATAGTGTACTATCATCTTATTTGAAATGACTTTGTAATTTCTAAATACAATTTCAATCACTAAATTCCCCCGGAATTCCGTCTATTAACTCATCCAAGAGTTCTCGATACGTATGAATATCAATTATCCCACCTTGGAATAATCGTCTGCAAATATCAAATGCTTCATTAGTTATTTCGACTGAGTTATTTCCAGCTCGCTTACCTCCCATAAGAACCTCAAGTCGTGATATATCATTAATGATATTACTAGGACACATATGAGAATCATGATGAGAACTTCCATAACCCTCTCCTGAAGTACTTTCTTGTTCGGAAACGTTTTGAATTTCTGGAGATTGTCGACCTTGACCTCGACCTCGACCTCGACCTCGACCTCGACCTCGACCTCGACCTCGACCTCGACCTCGACCTTTTTGTTGTTCTTTTCGTTGTTCTTTTAGTTGTTGTTGTTCTATACCATACGCATCAACTCCCATTTTAAAAGCTCTGTATTCCAATGTATCCTTTTTTAATTTTCCGGGTTCATTTTTATTAATTTTAAATAACCAATCCACCCAGTCATCTCGTTTTATTGTGTTTTTTTTATACTCGTCTTTTAAAAATTTCCCTCTCTTATAATAACTTTTGACAGCAAAGTCACCAAATGACACATAGTCTTCATTTTTCAGCAATTGAATTTGTTTGATTACTTCTATAGCTTCATCAGTGAATTTCTCGTTAAAAGGAACACTTTTTTTAGTGGAAACACTAGCATCTTCAACGGGGTTATCATCAGTATCAATATTACCCATTTGTTGTATTTCTCGCTGAGTTTGTAACTCACCTGAAAGCTGTTTTATTCCCTCGTGAGTTTTTTCAGTTTCTGTAGCAATCTTTCCTAATACATCAATAATAGGTACTGCTCCCTCTTTAGGGATGTCGCCGTATATAGCACGTTCTGTTGCAAGTTTCATATCTTTAGTGGCTTTAGTTACAGGGGCAAAAAGTTGTTCGCTTCCAATAGAAAAGTCAGTCTGCGCTTGCTGTCTAAGTTGTAGTTTATCTCGCACGTTATCTCGAATTGGTATAAACTTTTTCAGTAATGCTAACCTCTCACGGGCTAGTCTGGTAGTTAATGCTTCTGATGTCATTATTGGAAATGCTAACGATTTTTCAATTGTCGGTTTCAATGCTTGCATCAATCAAACGTCTTATAGATTTCACTTTCAAAGCAATCTCTGACCGAACTTGGTACTGTTCCCCGAGTTTCTTTCTAATGGCTTCAACTATACTAAATAGCCGAATGAATAAATTAATATCATTGTTATACAAAGAAGCATTAACCGCTTTTTGGATTCTTTTTATCAGTGAATACATTTTAGGTAGAACATATCTTCCACGTTTCAATTGTATATCAATTTGTTCAAATTCATTCAAAAGTCTGTCTTCATTCAAAAATTCAGAAAGTACGATTCCTTGATTTCTTAAATTTGATATTTCTGTGATGATAGATGTAATATCTTGAAATTCCATTTATTATTATTACTAATGTATTTGTATCTTTAAAATATTTTTATATACAAAAAAACAAAACATATACAATGCCCGTCTCTTCCTCATTCGAGTTTCGAGGCAAGAAAGGGCACATACATTAAAGACTTATACAATACCCTAACCCCCCAATCGAGTTCAAGGGCGGGTTATATGGGTATTAGACGTGAAATCCAAGTGATTTCTTTACAAACATTGAACAATACATTACATATATACAATGCGATTATATAGGATATATACAATGCGATTCAATGAATGAATATTTACAATGCGATTCAATGAATGAATATTTACAATGCGATTATATAGGATGGTTATATATACAATGAATGAGTATTTACAATGCGATTATAGGTTATATATACAATGCGATTATATAGGATGGTTATATATACAATGAAATGATAGGATGGTTATATATACAATGAAATGATAGGATGGTATGATAGGGACAGTACAGGACGATACAAACATGAAACGACGGGGCGGACCTACACCCACCTTGCCAATCAAAAGCAACCCAAGAAATTAACCCTGGTTGCAGTTGAAAAAATTCAACCACACACCATGTCAATGGCGTGGGAGTTTTAATTGGCAAAGTGGGCTTCGTTTTAAAGCCCCAAACTTATTACGGCTCATATTATATATAAGGTGAACTAATACTGCAGTGTCAATGTGTAGGTGTGTATTTATTTTCCTAGCATTTCATAATGAATACTGTGTAGTAATTTCAATGGAAGCTAAGTATTTAAATAAAACATTAAAACAAGAAATACAACTGTTAAATAATAGCAATTTTTTTATTAATTTCTATAATATTACGATTAAATAATCGTAGTAATAATGGATTTACATGACAAGATAACTCCGTAATGGGGATCCCTGTCAATTCAGGACCTGCTATTTCTTGAATCGAGAATGATATTTTTCTGAATTTTATTACACATAGCCACACTAAAAAAACTAAACTACATGTAGCGCATTTTACTACCCTGACCTCACTAATTTGTAATTATAAAGTAATTTCATTTTCATACAAACGCTGTTAACGTGTCTTTGTAATTGGGATTTTTAAAAAATCTATTAATAGACCCCTGGCCTTGGATCTCTGTCAAATAAATTGTCTACCCTGTACAGGTTTTTCCAACAAAACCCTAACTGCTGTTCTCAATACAGTCTTTAGAAACAAGAAACAATAACACAAAATCAAAATCCGTACATACCTGATTACGTATACCGAGTTAACCATTAAATACGTACATGAGATCACACACATCATTAATTCAATCCAATTTCACATGTATTCTCGGACGAATTTCATATCCGGGAATCAATATCGAAAGTAGGATAGTCACGTGACGATCAGTAGTAATGAGGGGAAATACGGAACAAAATAGTAATTATTAAGAGTTATCTTGTAAATAAGAAAACTTTATTCTATGTCCATTTTTCTTTGAGATAGCTGTTTGACAAATCCCTTCAGCAACTTTTCGTACTGAAGGCATACATATTTCAAAATATTTTCCCGCAGCATTCATTGAATGAAAAACTCTTTCTTCATTCGTCGTTGTATCAAATGACTGTACTGGTCTCTTTCCAACTGACTTACAAGTCCCTGTCTTTCCTTTTTTTATATTCTCTCTTTGAGAAATACACTGTAAATTGGAAATCGCGTTATTTTGAATATTAGAATCAATGTGATCAATAACACAGCCATCTTTAATCGGTCCCATATAACACTCAAAGACTGCCCTATGACAGAGATATCCCTTTCCTCCAGTAGTAAATTGCAAGTATCCCTGATTATTAACAAAACCAATTGGTTTCTTTAGTCTACAGTGTCTAACAACACCATTACGAGATATTTCATAATTAACGAGTATTGGATGTGGTCTGAATTCTTGCTCCATTTATATATAATAATACTATTTGTCTAATTCATTATTTGCTTTAATTATAAATCTATTAATGTAGTCTTGAGGGGTTTTTATGATTTTGTCTTTGACAGAGTCATGGTTAGGGTCAATGATGGCGTTTTTTATTCGTTTATCATAATAACGTTTCAATTCTCTAAACCGCTTACCCCCACAATTGATACATAATTGTGATTTTCCTCTCACACCCACCCCACAATTTATGCATGGGGACGGGCCTGTCGAATTATTTCTGACACTCTGTAAGTGATATCCACAGAATTCACCTCTACACGATTTATTGCATGGGGTTACTGATCCGATCATAAGCCATTTGCAGTGATTCATTATATATAAACAAACTTTTCTATTTAAATACTTGTCTTATTTATATGAATGAAGAATTCAAGAGATTATCGGCAATCAAGCCTCGGAAAAATATTAAATTCAATCTTGATAGAACTCTCGAAGACGTACCAAAAGAGAGAATAACTAATAGAATTCTGATTAGAAAAATACGAGATTGTGTTCATGAGTTTAAACAGGATGATGCATCACACACCTGGTCAACATTTAGAATTGATGGTGTTGTTGATGCTAGAATGAATGATGAAACAGCAGCTATGATACTATCACAACTTGGCAATAAACGGTATTTTATCAGAGTGAAATTCATTATCAAATTAGAATCGGGCGAATATATTATAAGAGACAAATTTGTTCCAATTCTCAAAGATGGGACATCAGTCATTGTTAGCCGTTATTCCAGACCAGGGCTGTTAACTGGAATTGATAAACCATACTATGAAAAAGCGTATCCAGAAACAGCAGTCGTTTATGGGATGTATCCGTTAAATAACCCTGACATTGGAAAACTAGCACCAATGAAACAGTCAACGTCAGCGGAAAAACCACTCAACTGTGTGGCACAAAGAGTCTTAGAACATTTTACAAATGCACTCCGTGGGAATAAATTAACCGATCTAAGACATAAAAAAATAGATGAATGGGAGCTAACAGTGAAAGAGAACGGAGCAACTATTTCCGATATAGCTAGATTGGAAAAGTCGTTGAGATTTCCGATAACCGTTTTAACGATAACTGGCGAAGTATTATACGAATCAAAATACAATAAAAACGGAGCTCCAATCAAAATTATTGATCATAACAAGCACGCATGGACATCCGTGGTTACAATATTCCCGCGAGACAGAACAGTGAAGTATATCCCAGAAGAATTCATCAAGGATGGTATTCTCACTGAAGAAAGATTATTCGATGCTATTGCTAGTTTGTGTAAAAACGACCCTGTATCAGTATGGCTACTTCATAGTTTTGAAGATGAAGAATGTCAATTCAATCAATTTGTGAAACCTAACGGTGAATTATATCGTACTGAAAGTCTACATAATAGGATGAAAAATCTAGCAATAAGTCTCAGTGAAAACGCTAGCGTTTTTAATGAAAAATCTGAAGATTACGAACAGTTACTTACAAATTGTTTTACAATTCCATCAGTTGCAGCTCATTTTGCAAGAAAGAAAAATAATTGGAAACCAACACGAAAAGAGTTTTTACAGGATGTTCAATCCAGCTGTTTGGAATATTATCATGGCGGTCTATGGAACGTTAAGTACAATCGTGAGAATATGATATCAGTTGATATCGTTGCCTGTTATCCAGGAAGTTTTCTAGGATATGGATTCGCTGGTGAGTATTTTAAACGGTTTGGACACCCCACACATGAAATGACTCGCGTTGCTATTAATGGACCACTGCCTGATTTTGATTTGACCGGTTTTGCTTGCGTAGTATCATTTGAATTCGCTGAAGGACTTCATCCGTGTTGTTATGTTTGGATTGGTAGACACATGGCTGAAAGGATGTGGTTACCAATAGTGTTATTGCGATATATGATTGATTGTAAAGTGTTAGTTTCGTTGATTGTCAGCGAAGCGATTATCTCATATCGAAAACAAACCAATGTCTGGTTACCAGAACCAGAATGTCTTGATAGTATAATCGATAAGTCTAGAAAACATATTGATGCTGACGAGGAGTACATTATTGAATGGTCAAAAAAGATATTTAATCAACGAAATAATGAAGCAAAGGATCTCGGCCGAAGAATAATCGGTAAATTTACACAGGGTGGAAAAAAATTTAACTTTAAAAAACACTCCTCACGATTGATTATAGATGATGCCGAATACGACTTCGTTATTAAAGATGCAGTAGAGAAAAATAGATACGCAAATTGTAAAACAGCCTTTTTGTCCAATAAAACAAAGTTAGGTAGAATTGTTACTTACAGTGATGGAGAAAGCTCTGCATATCTACATTTGAGAGCTTCTATGCTGGGTTATGCATCTATCAATTTATTTGCAATGATAAATAGATTTCCTAGTATAGCAGTCAGAGTTGCAATTGATTCAATGTATGTCGATAAAAAATATATCAAAGAGATAACTAAATTTACTAATAGCGAAGAGACTTGGGGAACATGGCGAATTAAACAAGAAATACAACGCGATTATTCTGAATCAGCAGACGTTGAGATTAAAAGTAGTTACCTGAAGAACGATAATTCTATCAGTGAAAAATCTATGTCTAAAGCACCACCGATATCAGATCCAATTTGTAGATATAAAACAGTTTATTTAAACGGTTGTGGTGGATCTGGAAAGACAACACGTGCGATAGAATTATATCGAGAGAGAACGTCCATGATTGTACTCACACCAACCCATAGACTAGCGAGAGAGATCAAACAACGAAATGTTGAAGCTTGCACGTATCATAGTTTTTTTCGATACAAGGGCGATGCTTGGACTCCTGAGCGAATGGGTGAGAAATTTATTCCAGCGGTTATTATTTGGGATGAAGCATGTACTGTTTCAGAAGATGTATTAAAAATGTTTCTTGATTGGTTATTGCAAAAAAATACAAAAATTATATTGTGCGGCGATCATGGTCAACCACCACCATTTGTTGGTAGAAGTCCACATAATTGGTTAAAAGGATTTGTTGATTATTACGAAGAAATTGATACTGACTATAGAGCACTCGATGAGCAGTTACGTGAGTTTAAAAAACTAATTAGATTACAACCCGATAGAATTCAATGTGAAGTAGCGCGTGAAATAATTTCTGAAACACCTTTGAATGATTTTTGGGAAACATGGAAACCAAATGATTTTGTAGTAGCAAGTAGAAAGATAGTCAGAGACGCACTTCAGAAAAAGTTGTTTGAGCTACACAAGAAAAAATTCCCAACGTTTCCAGTGCCGTTGTGTTATAGACCATTGGATACACGAAAACAGAATATTGAAGTTGAAATTCCAGGCCAGACGGAGAAACAGATTCTAGTGTTAAATGATATTGTGCTAGTTGATATCAATACTGTAGAAGATGCATTATGCGCTGATAAATCACCATGGACGCTTGGTTATGTAACAACAATACACTCGTCACAAGGATTGACCATCACGGATACAATTGTTTGGATAGTTGATAATCGCATTGAATGGTCAAATTTAGTCTATCTCGCAGTGTCCAGAGTACGACGAATAAATCAACTACGAAGGATTGTTTTCGATGATGATTTTAATGCAAACGATGATAACACTGATATTAGCATCATTAATAAAAAACTCTCTGGCTACAAACAGCAGGACAAAAAAAAACAACGAGAATTTGATATTGATGCTGAAGTAATAATCGCATTAAAAGAACAACAGAATAATCACTGCGCCAGCTGCAATTGTATAATGCACTGGCAGTATTCGGATAAAGACCCTCGACAATTCACCGTAGACAGAAAAAATAACAGTCTTGGTCATGTCAGAAACAATGTGATGTTGACCTGTCTTGAGTGTAATAGACGTAACGGAGCTAGTTAAGACCATGTGGCGGTAATTGAGTATCGTCCGGAATGACTTGTAGTTGTTCGCGTGTAAAACCACGCTGAGGTGCAGTTGAATCCAATCTGTAGATTGGAGGTCTACCAGTTGATCGCGTTATAGTTGAAATTTTATGCGTAGTAACACTCCATATAGGATCAGTAGCTCTTCTTTTACCGCCTTCAAGCTCTCCTGGTTCGTATAAATATCTCACAGTAACATCACCGAGAAGTGGCTGAGTGCTAACCCGCTGCGGTTGTTCGGGAATATATTCTTTTTTTATTGCAATATTTGGTTTCATATTAATAGTTCGAGTAATCTCATTATTTAACGCTGCAACTACACTCGGTAACCTTTGGACCCATTCACGAGATCGTTTTTCTTGGATGAATTCTTTTGCATATTGATATCCAAATAACCGTTCTGCAAGAGTTCGATTAAATCGTTCTACAATTGCCTGATCACGATGTAACGCAGTATGTCCCCGTCGTATTGTAACACTATGAGTTTTCATTGTTGATAGAACAGCACCTTGAAACTCTTTGCCAGGATCAACTTGTAATAGATTTGGCCATCTTAGAGGACCTCGTCGATAAATCCTTTCAAATGCAGAAGCGACTTCAGAAGCTGACTTTGTTTTCAATGGTTCTGCTTGTTTAAATCGACTCGCAATATCAACTACAGTTAGCGCGTATTTGTAACCATGGTCATGTGGTAAAAACAATAAATCAGCCTGATGAACTTCATTGGGTACGGTAACATCAAAATGAGAATAATTAATTTGTTTAGGCGGTGGTAGATAAATTTGCCATATAGCTTGTTTGGATAACCAATCTTTTGCAGTGGATTTTTTCACTTTTGCAGCGTTAGCGAGTTTACTGATTGCTGCTTTACCCCTCCAGTATCCTTTCGGAGAATAATAAATAGATTCCATACTATAAAAACACTGGTGTTTTCAATTACCAGCACCTAACACTAATTTGCCTTTCATAGCTGATTTGACCAACCATGAAGCCAATTTTTCTTTGAAGGATTTATCGGGAATAGCATTTAAGGCATGAATTAATTTTACATCCGCGATATGTCTTTGTTGCAAATTATTGCTTTTATATGCAACATCATGAGCATGACATGCCTTATCAATAGCATTTATCGGATACTCACCAGGCCGGGGCTGATTTTGATCATCAAGTCTGATATCTAATCTCGTTCCGGGACCACAGTAGCTATATCCTGGAAGGTGTTTTTCTCCGGGGTATTTTGCCCATGGGGTTCCGGGGAGTTTTCCAAGTTTTGCGGCAATATCACCTCCGAGTTGCTTTTTTTTAAAAATCTAAATTTTTTTATACCACATGTTACACACTTACCAGTAAGCGCTAGTCTATTGTTTTTAGTTGTAATGGTTGTCTGATCGGTTGAATCAGTACGCTGTTTACACTTAACACAATATAGATCCATAATTTATATATAGCGTTATGAATATAATTGATTTTTCAGCGACTAAAAGAAGAGAACCGGTAAAACACCACGCAGCGCTTCCGAATTCTGTCCGTGCCATTATAATCGGACCATCTGGATCAGGCAAAACACAATTACTGCTTAATTTGATAATGCGATTTATGAAGTGGGATAGATTATATTTAGTTGCCCCATCCGTAGATGATCAACGGTGCTATGAAGTGCTAAAAGATTATAATGAAAAAGCATCAGAAATTAAAGGTGAAAGTGTAATCGACTTTATTACTGATATTGATGATGCACCATCAGTAGAAGATCTCGATGGAGACATAAACAATCTTGTAGTGTACGATGATGTAATGTTAGATAATCAAAAGAACCCTGCTAGAATATTTTCCCGAGGTAGGCATAAAAACACTGACGTGATATATGTCACTCAACGATATACTCAAATTCCAAAAGTGATTCGCGATAACTGCAATATTCTTGCTGTATTCAATGGCGTTGATACACATACGCTACGAAATATTTGGCAGACATGGTGTTCCGATATGGACTTCAATGGATTTAAAAATTACTTTAGTCATGCTCAGTCTGCCCCATATGGATTTATAACAATAAATTTACACGACCCTCGGTCACGATATCGTATTGGACTTGATCAAATATTTGGTTAAATAATTTGTATTAATCAGCAGCAGAGAGGGTGAAATGACAACATATTTGCGACCGTAGATGGCAGCAATTTGAGTGTGGTTATGACAATGTATTTGAGACAAAATCGCTAAGATGGGGTCTTTATTTTTTTTTTGGTTGAAATATTGAGATTTCGTAGGAAGGTTCCATTGGCATTCTGAGGCTTTAATCGATTCTGTCGCAAAAATTTGTAGACGTAGATGGCAGCAATTTGAGTGTGGTTATGACAATGTATTTACGACAAAATCGCTAAGATGGGACCTTTAATTTAAGGCTCAATTGGCATTCTGAGGCTTTAATCGATTTTGTCGCAAATATATTGTTGTAGGGTTCACCCTCTCTGCTGCTGTTTTTGATCTTTTCTGCTGTTATTGCCATATAGCACCAATCCATACTCTGAATTAGGCAAGGCTTGTAGTTATCACTCAAGCAATGCAAAGCTATTTTACTTTCTTAGAAGATAGCACAAAGATTTTCCTAATTCTAGGCATATCGTCAAATCGTACTGCAATCAAAGCACACAAGATTTATAGATCGAACTGTAACGTTAGAGGTTGTTTCTTCCTTTTGTCAGTCATGTGGACTAAATATTATATCGCACAGCATCCCCCAATGGATCCTTCTGAAGACCATAATCATAAAACAGATAATATTCTTTAGAAATAATATTCCACAGAGGAGTAGCATGTTTTTTGTCGTTCAAAACCATCTTGTACATCAACGGTGTAACTGCTTCTTGACTTGGTACTGCTTTTCAATTAAATCCCCCCATTACAGTTTTATAAAGGCTCGTTTTAATTATTAATTGATCATTATTTTGTACTTCGTTTGCTTCGTTGTTGCTGCTGACGTAATTTTCTTTTCTTTCGTTCTTTAAAGCCATTTAACCTTTCTAATATTATTTATTTGCTCTTGACATCCCTTTTGGGCGATATTTTGTTTCACAATGTTTGTATCCCGTTTTAGTATATTGTCCCGTTTTAGCATATTGTACGTGCCAAATCTGTATTTGTTGTTTTCACCACATTTTGAAAGAATTCTCAATTTGAAAAAAATGGCTTATCATGTCTATAATGGAGTCAACCGAATTTTGTGTTTTTTCTAGGTCAATAAAGATAAATATTACATCTGTATTTGTCTGTGCTGTTACTTGTTGTTCTCTATAAATGCCCGGATTATAAATCTATTTACATTCGGAGAAGTCATCCCTTACGGCCATAAGACTGCTATTGACTCCTGATTATCCTATTGAAGATTAGATGCAATCCGCAAACGAAGTCATTGATATACGAAACAAAGATTTAATAATATTAAAATATATTGCATAGCATCATAAGCCATTGCACAGATGCAATATTATTGCGTAGTCTGAAATCCCTGATATTGTTTGCGAATAATATCAAAGGCTCAATAAGGGCCAGAGCTCAAGGAGTCGGTGGCAGAAGCGGACTAGACGCTCCCCCTTTCGCACTACTACAACTAAAAATGAGAGAAAGACTAAATGCCTCTTAGATCAAGTTTTCTTTACAGTTAGTTCATACGATGTTGTAAAAAATGCTTAAAATGCTAGAGTTTCCAGGTTCTGTCCCACAACTTCCTCGAATACCTCTTAAGGCGAACCGCCACACCCCCTTCTGACATGCGTTGATACTGTTTGAAGATTTGTGGGTATGTTGTCACCTGCTCATTCAAATGTGCAATTTTGCTGCATACGTCTCTGTCAGCATCCCACAAAGCATATTTGGGACACTTACCGGTATTCTGATAGTACAATTTTATAGCGTTAAAATTCAAAATGGACACAGGACTAAGGCTTGACCTGCTTCGTGTGGATTTTAAACATATAATGTATTCCGGAAATGAACTGGAAATATCACCAAAAAAACCTTTCCGCTGATAGTTGCCCAGAGGAAAGTGTATAACTTGTACACGGATGTGTTGCGAATAAAACTTTCTGTATACAATACCTCCATTTTATGAATAGGTGAATTCAGGTCCACAAATCTTCCATCAATACCAACACAGGTCTGGGGGTGATGTTTATTTATCCAACTAGATCCAACACTATATTAAAGCATCAATGACACCGTTTAGTCTGGTACAAAGGAAATGATTGCTTGTAAAGATGATCTGACGTAATCTGTTCTTTGAAATAATAAAGATGTTAGGTTTAAACGACAGTCTAGTATTTAGTTTATAATTAAAAAGTGTCAACCCTTAACTCCGTTAATGAAGTTGCTCGTAATTCATTTCTTTTCGGGAATTCTCCAAAGGTGGTCATATGATACAATCAACAAAATCGGCTGGTGACTAATTAAGTCACAACAAAATTCAAAAGTGGCGAAATTGATTTCTAGAGGGAATGAAGAGAACTAAATAAGCGTTTTTAAAAAGTCTGAGAAGAAAGAACATAAATTAGATAAAAATCAATAGAGACTGGGGTGAACATTGGTCATCAGCTGGGACGCTGGAATAATTAGAAGGACGACCTCTGGACAGTGATGATATTGGCATCGTGTGATGTTGACTTCTTATTCTTATATTAAAACGGTGACGTCATCAAATCTTGAGTTCCATGTTTTGACTGAAATCACGTGATCCACTGATGTTGCCGTTCAACAGCTAAATAATTTGTATACACGTGAAACATGGTATGATTTCTCACTTCGATGGAGAAAGTGCATAGCTTATATTAAGATGAAACGTCTATGTTATCAGGTTTTAATGTTGTTCAGCGATTTGAAGTACCAATATCTTTCAAGACTGAGTATTATTCAGGTGATTTGACATATACGACCTTTTGAACGTAACGATGACATGTAGGCCTTAATAATCATTTGGGATCTGTTTGATCATTAAAAATTAGCATTCTTAGCGTCCTGGAAAACTTAGATCGGCGATACATATGGCGATCCTATTAAAATAATTACTTATCATCTGTTACATTTTAAGATCAGCACACAAATCTTGCCCTAGATGTGTCAAGAAAACCTATTCTCACCATTGTTGCCAAGCCCGAAAAGAATGCTAAAATTTAGAGCACATTTAGTAAGTATAATAATTATTGATAATTACGATCTGTCTCGTAACGTGACCTATTATTAGTAGGTTCATATACAACAATAACAAACAGCATAAACATCGCTCCGATGTGTTGTTAGTTGCTGACATATCCGTTGTGATTAGTGATTAAAAGCAAGCAGCAAAGATCATTACATTTAACCGCATCAAGGAATCGAACATCAGGCCTTAAAATGTGTGAGGAGAAAGCTAATCCTGCGGCTGTAAATTTAGTTTGGATAAAGTTAAGAAAATTAACTTTCAAAATGCTTTCTTGACTACAGTCCTTAAAGTATACAGGTCCATTTATATGACTTACATATACTCTAAGTGTCAAATATCACTGTGTATTTTAAGCCTGATTTTGTTCCTTTGAAAGAGTACAGTACCATAGTACATAGATTTCGCTGTAGCCTGCATGCTATATGGTATTTGAGCTTCTGTATCTCTCCATTCTTGCAATTCCGCATTGTACAGTACCCTATACACATCAACCATTTTCGACTGAAACTTCTCTATCTTAGTTAAATGCAATGGATATTTCACATGCTGTTTAAAACTTCTCTGTCTTATTTAAATGAAATGGATATTTCACTTGTTCTTTTGGGCTTTAATTCTTTCAGATGATTTCATTCTGATAGAAATGAAACACATTTCAAAGCACGTGTATTCTTACTAGTTAATATCCGAAAAAAATTTAATTTGATTTATCACGTATTTGTTTGTCCCCAAACCGATATGGAATCATCATTAAATAAAAGTTATTTCTGGCATCAACCCGTCTATGTTTTTCTAAAATTTCCATCAAATATTAATGCTTAACAGATTTTGCTTTGCTGTGTTACAACCATAACACACCTTGAAATTTAACTGTCACTTTAATTAAAATCAAAGATAGTGTTATAACTTCGTTTTTTATGGCTCAATGCATGTAAAACATGCCAACAACTCTAGCCACTTATATAATTTATTTGCAAGATATCTCACAATAATCTTTTCATCCTTGAGCAATCACCTTTTATGATAAGATTTGTTATATAAGGAAACTAGAGAGATACCAAGGATGTAATCGAACGAAAATTAAATTGGGTATTCTTTCACTTTCAATGCAAAACAGCAAAGCAACCATAACATGACAGGAGGTGCAATGTAATCATTTGATCAAGACAGATACAGCTATTGGCAGTGTTACTCTGATCAAGCCTGATACAGCTATTGGCAGTGTTACTTTAATCAAGCCAGATACAGCTATTGACAGTGTTACTTTGATCAAGCCAGATAAGCTATTGGCAGTGTTACTTTGACCAAGCCATATACAGCTATTGGCAAAGTTACTTGGATCAAGGCAGATACAGCTATTGGCAGCGCTACTTTAATCAAGCGAGATACAGCTATTGACAGTGTTACTTTGATTTAGCCAGATACAGATATTGGCAGTGTTACTTTAATCAAGCCATATACAGCTATTGGCAGCGTTACTTTGATAAAGCCAGATACAGCTATTTGCAGTGTTTCTTTGATCAAGCCAGATACAGCTATTGGCAGTGTTCCTTTGATAAAGTCAGATACAGCTATTGGCAGTGTTACTTTGATCAAGTCAGATACAACTATTGACAGTGTTACTTTGATCAAGTCAGAAACAGCTGTTGGCAGTGTTACTTTGATCAAGTCAGATACATATGTTGGCAGTGTTACTTTGATCAAGCCATATATAGCTATTGGTAGTGTTACTTTGATCAAGCCAGATACAGCTATTGGCAGCGTTACTTTGACCAAGCCAGACACAGGTATTGGCAGTGTTACTTTAATCAAGCCAGATACAGCTATTGGCAATGATACTTGGTTCACGTCAGATACAGTTATTGCCAGTGTTACTTTGATCAAGTCAGATACACCTATTGACAGTGTTTCTTTAATCAAGCCAGATACAGATATTGGCAGTGGTACTTTGATCAAGTCAGAAACAGCAGGTGGCAGTCTTACTTTGATCAAGTCAGATACATGTGTTGGCAGTGTTACTTTGATCAAGCCAGACACAGGTATTGGCAGCGTTACTTTGATCAAGCCAGATACAGCTATTGGCAGTGTTACTTTGCTCAAGTCGGATACAGTTATTAGCAGTGTTACTTTGATCAAGTCAGATACAGCTATTGATAGTGTTACTTCAATCAAGCCAGATACAGGTATTGGCAGTGTTACTTTGATCAAGTCAGAAACAGCTGTTGGCAGTGTTACTTTGGTCAAGTCAGATGCATACGTTGTCAGTGTTACTTTGATCAAGTCAGAAAAAGCTATTGGCAGTGTTTCTTTGATCAAGCCAGATACATCTATTAACAGTGTTACTTTCATAAGTCAGATACAATGATTGGCAGTAAATCTCTGATAAAGCCAGATATAACAATTGACAGTGTTTTTGTTCAAGCCAAAAGCAAGGAACAACGATGGCTATGCTTTATTGACCAATCCAGATACAGCTATTGGCAGTGTTTCTTTGATCAAGCCAGATACATCTATTGACAGTGTTACTTTCATAAGTCAGATACAATGATTGGCAGTAAATCTCTGATAAAGCCAGATATAACGATTGACAGTGTTTTTGACCAATCCAGATACAGCTATTGGCAGTGTTACTTTAATCAAGCCAAATGCAATGATTCACAGTGATTCTGCGATCAAGCCTGATACAATGATTCGGCAGTTATTCTCTTATCAGATGAATCGATTGGCATGGATTCGTTTAATCAATCCAAGCACAAGGACTGGATGTGCTTCTTAAATGAAGTAAGATACATCTATGTGTAATACTCTATATTTTTGATGCACAATAACCTTAAATCCGTTAACAACAATGCTTTTTCATCATGCGGGATATATTGATTATCAGTTCCTCTTTCATCAATCCAGATGCAACAATTGGCAGTGCTTTTTATCAAGTAATGTGTCTTTGATCAAGCCTGATTCGATGACTTGCAATGGTTCTATGATCTAACCAGATTCTACGATTGACAGTGCTTCTTTGATTAATCAAGATACATCGACTAACCGTGCTTCGTTTGATGACTAAGGCTATAATAATTATCAGTTTGAAATTTGTTTACATTTATGTTACTAATTTCTGTTTGATGTGCTGTTTATCAAAGAATTTTATTGCGTTTTTTTGTGTAAAATGTTGCCTGGTTTGGAAACTTTAGGAAAGTAACGTATTGGTAGAACTTCTTTAGTCAGTGAAATTAATTATATTGCCAATTTCTACAGCTTTATAGGTATATGTGGCATTGTGTAAAAACACAAATGACACTCTTTCTAGTGCAACAAGTGTTTAGTTTGGTAAATATAGTAGCGAATCCAAAGGTGATGGTTGGAGTTCGACGCTAGGTACCTTCAGCCGGTAACCCACCTTACCCCCACCCAACCCCTACCACTACCCACTACCAAGATGAACGCAAAACTACCGCAACGTTATCCGGAATAAGCTGTCTTTCGAGTTAGATGGTTAAATTATGTATAGGAAACACTTAAAATGCATAGGCTTCCAGAGGGCACAAGCGTCCCTCTATGGATTCCATCTCAATAAACCATTGATCCTAAAATATGTAGTATTTGGCATGTAAGAATTGATTGATTGATTGATTGATTGATTGATTGATTGATTGATTGATTGATTGATTGATTGATTGATTGATTGATTGATTGATTGATTGATTGATTGATTGATTGATTGATTGATTGATAAAAGAAAGATATGCCGTTTCTGAACGTATATCGTGAAATGTTGCAGTCATTAAACTTTATAAGATAATTGCTTCTATGAAATGTCTAGTGTTCTTGATAAGCATACTCTCCAGTTATTAACCACTATTTGTTTAGCATCTCCCTCTACCTTCATATCACATGAGACGAGACAAATACCTTGTGTAAAATATATGTGTACATAACTGTGGAGATTCTATCAAGATCGCTTACTCTGGATGAATGTTGCTTGTTGTATAAATGGACCAGCGGAGTATATGACTATATTATTTACTAAACGGAGTGGATCTTACCTGTTTATGAGGAGCTTAATGTTTTTGAGTGACTAGTGGACCAGTGTCGTATATGACTGTGATATTTTGCTCCCTGCGTGGATCTTTCCTGCTTATGAGGCGCTTAATGTTTCTGAGTGACTAGTGGACCAGTGTCGTATATGACTGTGATATTTTGCTCCCTGCGTGGATCTTTCCTGCTTATGAGGCGCTTAATGTTTTTGAGTGACTAGTGGACCAGTGTCGTATATGACTGTGATATTTTGCTCCCTGCGTGGATCTTTCCTGCTTATGAGGCGCTTAATGTTTTTGAGAGACTAGTGAACCAGTGTTGTATATGACTGTGATATTTTGCTCCCTGCGTGGATCTTTCCTGTTTATGAGGCGCTTTATGTTTTTGAGTGACTAGTGGACCAGTGTCGTATATGACTGTGATATTTTGCTCCCTGCGTTGATCTTTCCTGCTTATGAGGAGCTTCATGTTTTTGAGTGAGTCAGTGAACCGTTGCTGTAAATGACAATAATATTTAGCAATTTGCGGGACTTTTTCTTGGTTATGAATAGTTATGTATTTACCGTAGCTATGATACGTATAGCGCTATAAAAAGACACGTTTTCTGCATGATTACGTACAAAAATGACCGTGCCGGATAAGCCCACTTTTGACTTCTTCCGTCTTTTCGATCGCTCCCTAAACTTGAAATTTCTACAGAAACACATACACCATTAAGCTTAGAAACATACAAGAGCCTGCTTTGCGATTTGTGTATGGCAATTTTACAAGTCTGTATCATAACCTTCTTATGGCAATTTTTCAAGTCTGTATCATAAACTTATTATGGCAAAAGTTCCAAGTCTACAGGTGCTCATACTTCGGGTTATGACTCTAGAGATTTTGATAATGCCGAAAAAGCGTGCTCCTAAATTTTTGCTCGATTTATTATGTTTCAAACACATTAGATATAATTTTATATATTCAAATATTGTACTCGTCCCAAGAATTACAATCTTAATATTTGGATTAAATATCGTTTAGGTATACAGCTGCCGCTCTACATATAATAAACTACCAAACCACTTTAGAGATCAATGTAATTCATTTAGATCTTTAACTTCATCCCTTAATGGTAAAGACTGCAAATGTAATATATGTTAATAATCCCTCCCCCCGCCATGATGGCAGCTAATGTTTGTGTTAGGAATTGTTGTTTATCATCACGTGACTTATGTGCTAATGAGTTTCCCTGCTGATAGCTCGTTGCTTGTAAAGGAGTAAGCTTCATCGCAGTACACTTTTCAGTCCTAATTTGGAATTGGTACTTCTGCCATAATTTTAAATTTAACTTTTGACCAAAATAATATATCTTTTTAATTGTTTTCAATCCTAAATTGTGTTTTTTAATTTATCTAGATACTGACTTTACTTATATTTATTGAGTTTACGAAGAAATGCTTGCTCATGTCTATAATCATACGTTGTGTATTTTTGCTCACTATGTATGTGTGTACTACGATACGCTTGGATGTCGTACCTGTAATTCTTGTTGTAGTCAGTCATGTATATAGTCATGCCTTGTGTTTTTGCCTACTTTGTACGTGTGTACTACGATACACTTGGATGTCGTACCAGTAATTCTTGTTGTAGTCAGTCATGTCTATAGTCATGCCTTGTGTGTTTTTGCCTACTTTGTATGTTTGTACTACGATACGCTTGGATGTCGTACTTGTAATTCTTGTTGTAGTCAGTCATGTCTATAGTCATGCATTGTGTGTTTTTGCCTACTTTGT
Organism: Potamilus streckersoni; assembly: GCA_016746295.1. Classification (NCBI taxonomy): domain Eukaryota; kingdom Metazoa; phylum Mollusca; class Bivalvia; order Unionida; family Unionidae; genus Potamilus; species Potamilus streckersoni. Next base: position 189,938 of record JAEAOA010000505.1, read on the forward strand.
ACGTGTGTACTACGATACACTTGGATGTCGTACCTGTAATTCTTGTTGTAGTCAGTCATGTCTATAGTCATGCCTTGTGTGTTTTTGCCTACTTTGTATGTTTGTACTACGATACACTTGGATGTCGTACCTGTAATTCTTGTTGTAGTCAGTCATGTCTATAGTCATGCCTTGTGTGTTTTTGCCTACTTTGTACGTGTGTACTACGATACACTTGGATGTCGTACCAGTAATTCTTGTTGTAGTCAGTCATGTCTATAGTCATGCCTTGTGTGTTTTTGCCTACTTTGTATGTTTGTACTACGATACGCTTGGATGTCGTACTTGTAATTCTTGTTGTAGTCAGTCATGTCTATAGTCATGCATTGTGTGTTTTTGCCTACTTTGTACGTGTGTACTACGATACACTTGGATGTCGTACCTGTAATTCTTGTTGTAGTCAGTCATGTCTATAGTCATGCCTTGTGTGTTTTTGCCTACTTTGTATGTTTGTACTACGATACACTTGGATGTCGTACCTGTAATTCTTGTTGTAGTCAGTCATGTCTATAGTCATGCCTTGTGTGTTTTTGCCTACTTTGTACGTGTGTACTACGATACACTTGGATGTCGTACCAGTAATTCTTGTTGTAGTCAGTCATGTCTATAGTCATGCATTGTGTGTTTTTGCCTACTTTGTATGTTTGTACTACGATACACTTGGATGTCGTACCTGTAATTCTTGTTGTAATCAGTCATTTATTTTATGTCATGTTGGTTAAATGTTTGGTAGAGCTTATGCTGAATTCGTTTAAATCATGCCGATGTTAAATAAATCTTAGCTAAGTATACAAGAAAAAACTCGGATGTAAATAATGACCATTTTGAATAGTCCTCGTTGATGTCCCAAATATTCATTGATGTATTGTAAATTTAATTGCGATGCAGAACGTGCTTTGTGTGCAGTAACATGTATAATGTACTTATATTAGGGCATGTTTTCTCGATATTTTTGCAAGTGAATATTGTTACATTTTGTATTGCGACATGTCGTCTCACAATCTCTTCACCCTAAGGTATAAAAAGATTCGGTATGTACACTCATGTGTAGCTAACCCGAAGGACATAAACATTAATCGTTAGCTTGAAGATTCTTAGATAAGCGGACGCTCTGACAAACTTGGGGATCAATGTAATATCTCAGATGCCCAAAGTTTAGCTGGCCTAGGAGGAAAAACTTTGACTCAAAACAGAGTCTGCGTCATTCTTCTGGTAGAATTTGACGCTTTCAAACAATAAATGGGAAATTGTGTCAGACTGGTGAGAAATTACTCAAATAAAAACAATGACAACAAGAAATTCAGATAACACAGAAACAAAGGGACCCATTCTAAGCCACAACGATGATGAGAATAATGCCAATTGGAAATGGGGGAATCAAAAGGGAACACAAAGTAGACGCAAAGAGAATAATGTTCCCAGTGGGAGTAATAACACTAAATCTCAGGTAAACCTTTAAATTTATAACTCGAGGGTCTGAGGTCGACGGAGTCTAACCGGTAGTCCAATGTTTTGACAGTTGGCAGTTCATTTGCAAATGAAGACTGCTTATTTGTGAGCGCAAAAGTGCAGAACGAATAAATATATTGGTGGATGCCAGAGTGAATGTTACAAGTGGAAATAAATTCTTCGTTGACAAAGTAAAACAATCGTCACGCCACAAAATTTTGTTGTAAATTTAAGTATAATAAGAAACATTGGCGAAACCTCTCCCCCACTTGGATGTGTCTAGCATAATAATCCATCTGGGAGAACACAGTTTTTAGCAATTTGGACAATTAAGAAGTTTTATAATGGACCTGGAGACCAATTGCTGTGTTGCTTTACTAAGCAAACAAATTACCATGCTAAAGTGTATTAGCATTCTGTAATTTAGATACAGCAAAGAAGCTCAATACACTTGCTGTAGGACAGAGGTCGCTAAAAGTAATATCGTCCCCCAAGAATGTAAAATACTGGTGCCTGGGAATCCAGTAGAAATCATATCTAAAAAACAAATTGGGTCTCATACCACCAGCTTAACCGTGGATACGTGTCTTTACACTCAGTGAATTTGAGTGAACAAAAGCGAGGAGTATCCAAACATGAGTACAGTTGCGCTACTTTTGGAATGCATTGAAGATCATAACATCGAATCACCCGAGAACGTAATTTCGTTATGGTAAGGAAGAATATAATTTCATGCATTGTGAACTCCCTGAACATTTCGCCATTCAACATAATGAGATTATAAAACATTTAAATAGCATAATGAACTTCAGACTGGATTGAAATTTTTACTAACTGAATATCAAAATATATTTTCCAAGTCACCCGATGATATGGGCCGAACAAGTTTAACAGAAAATTCGATTGTCACTGACAATAGCCTACTGTTGTGTCAACAGCGTAGGCGTAGGCTACGAAAGGGATCATCGAAGCTTCGTCTAGCCAATGGTATGCCCCAACTATTATTATCAAGAAAAAGAACAAACCGTCCTTGTATTTCTGACTTGTTGATTACAGAAAGTTAAATGACATTGCAAAGATTCGCTTCAAATTCCGAGTATCGATGATATTCTTTGTAACATACTCTGGGACAAATCTCTGTCAAGTTACCCCATCCTGAACCAGTTACGGACGTAATGGTTGCTCTGTTTTTCAGGAGGATGTCATTCCTATACTTACGGAGGTGGATTATAACTTTGAGACATTTGGTTTCAGGAAGTCTCTATTCACCCAAACCGAGAACTCATGTGAATGCCCCAAGTGTATCATACTTCATCCGAGGTTCTCTGGATCCCACATTTTAGTTGCCATAGTTTAAAACATGTTTCAAATTTGCAAACGTTTCTTTTCTGGCATATATTGTTATTACATGATCTCTGTTAAAATCACGCAACACTGGAAGTGTGCATATTTTTTTTTATAAAAGGTGATCCAAGCCGTTGTAAGCACCTTCTACACTATATTATAAACAGGAGAAAATAATATCCAACCTTTCCAAATGAAGATAAATACCTGAGAGAAATGCATAGAGTAGCCAGATACTACAATCCATGGCATTAGTGTACATCGGAAGAAGAATTTGCCTTCCAAACCAGCAGTAAATATGAAGAGGTTATTTATAATTAATACCTTTTGGATGATTCTATCATATCTGCAACTTGATTAAATTTTAACAGGATTAACAATTTCGAATTAGGACGCATTATTGTACAAGTAAATATTAGCCACATTGTTTCAAGCAATTTGGAGATGGCAATAGCCGTTCTACGACAATAAACATTTCCTTAAAAATATAAAATTTCAAATGGCAAAGTGTTACTGCGTGTAAATTCTGGTCGTTGTATCTACGTTGTCATCATCAGTATGATGTGCTTATGTATATTCTATTGAAGTTTACTTTAAATATTTTCACTTTTCATGAAATATATAAAATATGAGCAACAGTAATATCTATGAATGTGTGCACCCCATAAACAGTAATATTTATCAATGTGTGCTCCCCATAAACAGTAATATTTATATATGTGTGCACCCCATAAACAGTAATATTTATCAATGTGTGCACCCCATAAACAGTAATATTTATCAATGTTTGCACCCCATAAAAGAATTGTTGTAAGCTATTGTGTTTCTATTATATGAGTACTTCAAAGCGAAGCACGTTCAAAAATGACCAAAATATTTTGTTTTAATTTTTCATTGAGCTGAACTGTTAATGCCTACTTCTTAAAAAGTTAAATACCTTCGTGTATTTTCAGCAATAGTGTGTAATTTACTAACATTCTTGCTATTCTAGTGAGCTTTGGTTTCCAAATAACTTTATTATAATGTACTTATATAGGACAGACATGCTTTTCGGTGTTTTCACCAGTTAATTTTCTTGACTGCATTGTATATTGGGTCATGTTGTCTCATAATGTTTTGACTTCATTGTGATTGGGACATGCCATCATTGTGCATCGTGACATTTCGTTTCATTGTGTATTGGGACATGCCGTCTCATAATGTTTTGATTATGGGATAAAGACTTATCACGAGGTGGTGAGAAGACGATGTGTAAGATCCACCACTCCAATAGTGCTTTGGTTATCGTTTTCTAGGAGGACCACTGTCTTATAGCCCGGTTAGAGCAAACAATAAAATAAAATATGAAATTAATGGTCGGAATAGCAGAGATCTGTTCAGAGATATAGAATAGTGCAATATATGTACAATATAACAATTGAATCAATTATATGAACAAATGAAACAGAAGTGGACATGTGAATGATCTATTTTCTCTGAAATATTAAGCTACAACATATATGCGAAATTCAATTATCAGTTTTGTTACACGAATAAAACATATTTCATCATATAATCAAGTGACTGATAAAACTCAAATTGCCGTCATGTCAGCATCACATATTTATCCCCTCTCTGTCTGTCTGTCTGTCTGTCTGTCTGTCTCTCTCTCTCTCTCTCTCACACACACACACACACACACACACCAAACCTAAATAGTGTCAGGTTCCTTTACTTCTTATGGGATCAATAAAATTCCCACATTTTACGTAGGCGTAGGCTCCACCTCCATTTTCGGTTGAAAGAATTGAAAACTTATTTAAATATATGAATTAATGCATTCCACTTCTTGTCCTAATTACGTTATTATGCTATTTATCGATTGCACAGAAAAATCAGTGCTTAGTATATATGATACAATTTATTTAAGATAGATAAATTAATTCTCACAATTCTTATTAGAGGAAAGGCTTGATATCCTTATGATACACCATTTCTATTAAATACCAAACAACTGAATCCGAACTCTTTAATATAAGAAATAAGTCCTACATTATTTGAAATAAAATGCATGCAAACAACTACATCCGAAGTAAAGTAAATATTGATGCATGAATTTAAAATAAATACCTTCAACAATTAATTAGAAACTTACATCAATACATCTATAGTGTATGCAGTTCAGACTAAACTTGGGCTATATTTCTATGAAGTCGAATCTCTCCTTTCCCATCCGTCACTTTCCTTTGACAATTCAACCTGAATAGTACTTTTTTCCTAATTCTAGAAGCTAAATTATGGCTTGCCTAGAAAAAAAAAAAGCTAGACTAATTTCGCGAGAGGAATATCTTAAAAGCCTAAATTCCGTCTGGGAACACACCCAACGTTTAGCGTAGCAAATCAGATTACTATCTATAGCCATCAGAACATTTTCAGCCCCATCAAGTCAGAATTATCCTCTCTATTCCGCCTTTATTAATAACTATTCTGAAAAATATCATTTTATAACACCTGTTTTAAATGGTCGAAGTTTTCCCAACATCTGCTCTGGTTTATCTCAAATCTTTTTGCCCTCTTTGAATTATCACCGTGGTTACAAAAGTATAAGAATGAGATCTTGACCGCTTAGGCAATTCTGCTGAACATACACATTTTACCCTTCAGTAATATATATATATATAGATATATATATATATATATATATATATATATATATATATATATATATATATATATATATATATATATATATATATTACTTCAGTAGCTTTATCTCGCTACTTCGTCGTTTCCCTGAACCTTCATTAGATGGCAAACCTGAAGTTTGACAAGTAAATTTCATCTAATTCACAGACAGAAATTAAAAAAATCATTCCCTATGTTTCAATACCTTAAGTTTAAAGTGATATAAATCTTTTCACCTATTTTCCTTAATCCTATCAGAGAGTGGTGGAAAATGTGTAATTATTTCTGAAGTTCCTTTGCACATCCACTACGAGAGTCGACTGCGTTATCTGGTTTGAACTCTTACATTTTATGTATATGTATTGGTCATCTGTTCTAGTACTTAATATAATTTGCCAAAAACTAATTACATTTGTTTTCATTACCGAAAGCTACAGAGGAGTACCTAACATCTAGTAGCGCGAATACTGCGTTACAGTATCGTCACAAATAAAAACCTTAGCAAAAATGATGTAATTTTCCTTTAATTTATCGTTTCAGGAATTATATTAAAATTGAAAGTGCAGGTCTTTCATTGAAACGTTGTGAAATTTTATTTTTAACTTATATATTTCTTTATGAAGATCTTTTCTTCGTATCCATTTGAGAAGCATGACAATGACAGAAACCGAGTCCCTTTTTGCGAGTCTAAGCTCTTTTCGAAAAGAGACGAGAAGGCTCATACTGGGACATTGTGTGTCCTTGTTTCCTATATCATGTCTTTCTATCTAAAAAAAACTGTGAGCAACATGCAAACTAACACCTATTAATAATACATTATTCTGGTTAATAATTAAGAGGTGGTAAAATCATTATAGGTCAATAACGCTGGCTTTTTATATAAACATCCCCCCTCGCAACTAATTTCTTAATATGCCACACCTCAAAACCATCTGTTGGCTGATATTATATATTTTCAATTTATCTCTTTCGAATAATTGCACGTAAAGGTTGAAGGAGGTATTACGTACCAATGACATGTATGATACGTACCCATTACATGTATGATACGTACCTATGACATGTATGCAGACGCGATGTGTCGTCACTCGACAATGAGATCACTAAGATACGATATTTGTACCATAAATCAACTATAGTTTGATTCTACATTACTGACTTACCAGCTTCTAGACCGATGTCGCGTATAACAGCAAACCAAGCTTTAATCAACAGAGTCAATGCAGTTGGTAATGTTGGATAGTTTAAATTTTAATTAATTTTACAGTTAAATTTTGGGAATTCGGTTGGGATACATTTTACTGAAGACATGGTGTTCTACAAAAGCACGAACAATCCACATTTTCAAATCAAGTTTACCTTGCTTTCTAATTCTACACATACGTTGGAATACATAGACACTTCACTGCCAGACGCTGTGCGTTCGTGCGTTACACACACGACATTGTCATTAGATTCATACAGGGTAATGGCATCGATGGTATCCAATGGGTTGTTGAAATATTCGTCTATTATTCATTATATCGAGTTTCTTAGCACTGTTTGTGGTAATTTCATTAGTCTGTCTGCTTAGATTTTCAATGGTTTTCATAATCAAACGTATCGCGTAGACTCTGACACTTCTAGCTAATGGTTGGTAGCCTTTTCACCAACAGTTATTCCTCTGCTGCTGTGTTATTATTATCAAGCGATTAAAAAGAATACATTCATTTTATTTAATGAAACATCATTCTCTCTAATCAGATTTTGCTGCTAGCTCTTATTCCCATCCCAACTCAAAAGGACTTTCCTTCTGATTGGATCTAATTATTTAAATTCTCTTTACTTCAGAACAGCATGTATGTGTTTCTTAATGATCTATTTAGCCTAGGTCGCACGAGACAAAAATTATTTGTAAGGTCTAATACACGCTGATTGATATCTAATCTAATGTAAAATATCAATTTTAAAATGCCATAAAATCTTCATAGGTTTAATAGATAAGTAGAGTTTAGGTCAGAAGATTGAAGTGGAATGGCATATTGATGAATATTGTGTGCAACTTGATATTGCATACTGAGATGGATTAATTATTAAGTTTACTTATTTACTCTTTCAAAATTTCATTTCCATTTAAGCAAAATGTTAAATTATCAAAAATGATACTTTCTGTATCCTTTTGACTTTTGTTCACTGCTTTCATTCTCTTGAAAGAACAGGTTTACGCTTGAGAGAATATTGTTGAGATTAGGTTCTGGCACCTCATGCATAGCGTGTCAATCATTGTTTTCAGCATAAATTGTTTCAGGGTTAATTTATGTCATTTAATAAGGTCAAATGGTGCTTTAATAATGTCACCTTCTAGAAGACACCGTCCTTTCGTATTTTCACCTCATCGTATCTCCTTAAAATGATGTATCATTGCTCCAAACATGTTGAGCAGCTACTTCGACTAAGATGTTGTTATCAGAATTTGAATAAATCATCCTCGTTAAACAAGTAAACGTTTGTTGTTACTGATTGAAATCATCTTTTACATCTTTTTCTCCATGTATCGAAACAAAATTTGGTTTCATCACACACCCTGTGTTTATGATTTCCTCAACCGTTCCTTTCAATACATTTAAACAAGTCATCTATCCCATCTTTAGGATACCTTTGAATGATTTGTTTTCGCTTTGATGCATTCGCGTTGGTGAGCACCAACCAGGCATACCAATGTTTGAAAAAAAACAGGTAGAATGGCATTTTTCATTGTTTTAATAAATATTTTGGAGACAAAGATGTTGCAGTAAACACTAATATGAGGACAACTTGTTCAGAAAACTGAGGTCACCAAGTCCAAACTTATTTTTATACACGGATTCGTCTCCACTGGCTGTCGGTGGGTAGTACTAACCTGACTTCAGACACAAAAGATCAACGAGACAACACATGTGCTATCAATGGACGAAATGGACTAAATCGAATGAGTTATTATATGAACAAATCTAGAAAAGTCTGTAATATACTCGTTCTGTCTAGTACTTTTTTCTTGGGCTGTGCTACGTTTGGCAGCAATAACCAAAACAGCCAAATGAGACATATGTGGAAATGTTGGAGTCACTTTACAGATGAGTTTTCAATTAGAAGTCAGTTTAGATATGGGTATTCATTTATAATTCACTTTAGAGATGGATTTTATGCGGGAGTCATTTCAAAGATGGGTATACCTTTGTGGGTCGCCTTAGAGATGGGTATACATTTGTGGGTCGCCTTAAAGATGGGTATTTATGTGGGATTCGCCTTAGAGATTGGTTTTCATGTGGGAGTCGCCATTAGATGGGTAATGATGTGGGAGTCACCTGAGAGATGGGTATTAATGTGGGAGTCGCCAATAGATGGGTAATAATGGGGTAATAGTGTGGGAGTCACCTAAGAGGTATGCATGTGGGAGTCGCCATTAGAATGGTAATAATGTGGGAGTCCTGAGAGATGGGTATTCATGTGGGAGTCGCCATTAGATGGGTAATAATGGGGTAATAATGTGGGAGTCACCTGAGAGATTGGTATTCATGTGGGAGTCGCCATTAGATGGGTGATAATGTGGGAGTCCTGAGAGATGGGTATTCATGTGGGAGTCGCCATATAGATGGTTAATAATGTGGGAGTCACCTCAGAGATGGGTATTCATGTGGGAGTCGCTTTAGATATTGGTATTCATGTTTCAGTCATCTTGCTGATGGATATTCATGTAGGGGTTGCCTTACAAATAGGTATTCATGTGGAGTCACATTAGAGGGTATTCGTGTAGGAGGCACCTTAGAGATGGATATTCATGTTACTTTATATACGAGTAATCATGTGGGAGTCACTTTATAAAAGAGTATTCACGTTGTGTGGGATCACGATGTGATTAATTTTGAGGATTTTGTGAATATGTGCGAGTTCTTTCGACAGTACCTTGTGTTACGATGCCGTAAAATACCAAGCCAAAACAAACACACTTCTCTTTGACAGCTGTAGAATTACTAAGGTACATACCAGTAATGCTAGAACGATAGGACACTTAGAGCTGTATCATTACATCATTATCCTTTTAAAACACAAACTATACATTCTTGTAGGCAGCTCGACGGCACCCAACACTGTATATAAAACTGAATAGGAATGAACCTACACTTAACCAAGAAACCATTGCCATAATCTACTTTTATGGTCGATGCGTTAATTGATTTTGTTGTGAGTTTAACGTCATTTCTCAGCACAAGACAGGCTATACATGGCAGCCAGTATATTTAGTGAAGGAAGATCCCTGGAAATCCTTGGGAAGACTCAAAGACTTACAGGCTATTACTAGTAAGCTTTCTCACTTACCCACACTGGCCGAGTCTGAGACTCGAACACACAAGGACAGAAGTGAGATGTCAGTGATCTGTAATGCGAGAGCTTTTTCCTCACATTCTAGTTTTAAAACAAGACTGTTTTAATCAAGGTTGTATTTGTAGAGTACTACATAAAATTTAATATTAATGCACACCACTGATCTCTCGATCACTCACTAACATACATACATACATACATACATACATACATACATACATACATACATACATACATACATACATACATACATACATACATACATGCATGCATGCATGCATGCATGCATGCATGCATAGATAGATAGATAGATAGATAGATAGATAGATAGATAGATAGATAGATAGATAGATAGATAGATAGATAGATAGATAGATAGATAGATAGATAGATTACATACATATATAGCTGTATATAGACTAAATGCTATTATAATATAACGACAACAGATAATGTTGTAGATGGTGTTGATGTCCTTTGTAAAGGTGTAATTAAACAGAGTTCCTGGGTTACATTTTGGCGACAAACATTGCTGTTTTGTGGAAAACTACTAATATGTTGATCTACAGCAGCGATATGTTTCAAACTGATAGGTGAACAAATCGGAAGGGTGGCGTTTTTGGTGCCATTTATAGGAATTCTTGACACTTTCACCGAACACTATTATCGTAATGGGTATAGCCCTGCTCCACGTTATTTGATTTACATACATCTTCTTAATTACTCTTAATCCCCTCCGGGATTATCTCAAAGAAGAAAATGACTTCCACAATAATTGTATGAACTCCTCGCGAGAAATCAATACAAGTTTAAAGTACTTTACCCAAATATACACTTTGCAACATATTTCGTTGCGCCAGGATCACGATGGACAATTTAAAGAAATTTTCACAATCAAGAGCCCTAAACTACGATCGAGGTATATATGTTAAAGGATGTACGATCGAGGTATATATGTTAAGGGATGTACGATCGAGGTATATATGTTAAGGGATGTACATATTATACATTGACACTCACATGCAGCCTAGTGACTGTTAGTTACAGGAAAAGCTATGGTAGTCACTCATTGAAAGGCGGAAATTGTCTATGAATATAATCACAATTTAAAGAAATGCAAGATACGATTCGACTTTGTAGCTGATTTACTACATAAAACATTTCATCTGCGTTACGCAAATTGTCAGCAAATATCAAAAATGCCGCTGTTTGTCCATCGCCTTTTCTCGTTGACATAATTTTACTAAAGACGATGTCAATGACGACTCAAAAGCATATTTTTATTATAAGAAATATAAGTAAAATCCTACAATGGAGATATGACAATTGGCGAGTGATTTCATTTAATGACAGTAATATGACACTAAGTAACTCAGACGAAGACACAGAATCGTATGAAGACACTGAGAATTTCACTGTCTACAAGAAAATTACCTAAAGTCGAACTTAAGCAAACGTTTGGTTAATCATACATGTCAATAGGACAGTCTTTACATGGGATCAGTTGGTAAGTAATTTATGTGTACACTAGTAAAACTAAGAATAAATAAATATTACTGTTCAAACGCGACTCCCGCAATCATTAAAGGATATATGGAATGAAAACTTACATTTAAATCTTTTCGGTAATAAATATTAAAAAAAAACAAAGCCAATGCAAAAGCGTCCACATCAATATATTTACGTTACGAATTAAACGCCTTTTTTAATAAAGATTAGATTTTTGTTCCAATTGCCTTAGCACTAAATAACCTATTTGTGTTGCTGCGCCGTTAAACACTAAACCAAAAACTTTAAATTAGTACATATAAAGCTTCGAACAGTGATACAAATAAAAGACTAAGTGTATTACTTATTAGGTGTTTCTCCTTTATTTTAATGTGTTTCATTCTGTTGTTGGGGATTATTTCCTTGCTGATTAGAAGGCATCACGCCTTAAATTATCATAAAAGAGTAAACAACCACCCATTTGCACAGCAATGAATTATCACTATTTCCCCACTCATTGATTGAACAGCAGTATTTAATAAAGCAAGTTAGTATTCATCTGAGCTGAGGATCATTGATGATAGCACAAATAACAACAGGCCGTTGTTGAAACAAGCAAAAATCAAAACGTAGGGTGTAGATTCACCAGCCTGTGCGACAGCTATCTCACTGAGGGGTATCGGTTATAAAACTGTCTCCTGGTATATCAGTAGGAGAGTAAACAGTAAAATGATACGAATGATGAAATTATAGTACCAGTCTGGTTTTATTTATGCACTTGTTGTGCTAGCTTACGTCATTTATATCATAGATGATAGGGTTAGGACCGTAAATCAACGTTGGAGTAGAAGGGGTACCGTGTGTGTGTGTGTGTGTGTGTGTGTGTGTGTGTGTGTGTGTGTGTGTGTGTGTGTATGTGTGTGTGTGTGTGTGTGTGTGAATCAACAGAATCAACAATACATGTACAACATACGAGTTTATTTTAGTGCAATGAAATAAATATGATTTTATCATCATTCGGGTATGATATGTGGATCTTATTTACAAGGTGGACATTCTGTCCAAGGAAACACCATAAGGCAGGTATTTAATTTTATTTACAAGGTGGACATTCTGTCCTGGGATCACCTTATGGCAGGTAAGTAACACTAAATACATGGGAACTTTCTGTTGAAGGACATGCCTAATATCAGGTATTTAAATTTATTAACAGATGCACTTTCTGTGGAAGGACACACCATATGACAGGTATTTAATTTTATTTACAGGTGGACTTTCTGTTGAACGAAATTCTTTATAGCATGTATTTCATCATAATTACGGAAGGATTTTCTGTTAAAAGACACAACGGAAAGAAGGTGTTTCATTTTATTTCAGCTGAACTTATTGTTCAATGACGAATATTATGGCAGAGATTTCTATTTATAAAAAATGTTTTTTCTGTCGAAGCATATACCTTATGGTGTGTATTCCATTTTATTTTCAGGTGTACTTTCTGTAGACGAACATAAATTAAATCAGATATTTAATCTTATTAACAGGTGTACCTTCTGTTGAAGACCACATTTTACAGTCTGTATTTTATTTTGCATAGAAGTGTCTTTCCATGAAAGGACATCTTGTGGCAGGTATTTAATTTTATATATAGATGGCATTTCTGTAAAAAGAAAACAACTTATGGCAGGTATTTTATTTTATTTACAGGTGGACTTTCTGCTTAAAGGACACATTCTATTTTAGGTATATCATTTTCACACTGCTATTTGTTTACGAATATTTACTCCTCGTGTTCTTATATATAAAATAAGAAAACATTGACAAGCGTTATCAACATGTTCACTAGCGTTCTTAATCCATAAAACAATCGAATGTGTAACAAACATAGTAATTCATATGTTCACTATGATTTCCTAAATAGGCTTTGATATTATCTTTCTATGATGTCTTTTAAAGCGATATTCAATGGACACGGTACATTCAAACGCTGGAAGTGTTCACTGCAAATCACAAAATACGCTGACAACCGACTGCTTTTTGGCGTTTTTGTTGGGGATATGTTTGTTTTGTTTTGTTTTGGTTTTGGTTTTGTTGCTTTTTCTTATAATATATTACGTCCAATTTCTGACTGACAACAAAGATCAATGCAAAAATAAACTAACATGTATCTTTTCCTTCTCTTTTATTTCTTGTGAATGAATAATAATGATGAATGCAATGAAAATTAGCTTAACCAAAGGTTGTTCAAATCATGATGTCACAGGTCATGTAGTGCTTTTCTTAATGCTAGCACTATACTGTCTGTATCTCGCAAGAAAAAAAAAACGAAATTTTATTGGAGGGAGGAAATATTGTAAAGTTTGTAAAAACATTTTATGATTTTTTTCTATCTTAAAAAAATTTCTTATATATCTCCCAAAGTGGTTTTGGTTCATTTTTATTATTGGAAGCATGGAAAATGGCGGAGAATAATTATACTTCAGTTTAATAGGCTTCCAATAAAAATAAATGCAATATCGTCTTTTTTAGAATAGTCCATGTTTTCTAAAACATAGTCGTAGACATTTTTTTTTCTTTTTTCTTCCATCTTCATTCTGATAGCATAGAGTTCTTTGATTATCGAGATCCTATTGGTGCTACTATTTTTTGGACGATTAAATCGGTTTGTTCATGCAAGAGTGACATTGTTCATAATGGTACGTCGGCTTTGAATAAATATATAAGCCTTCATTTGGCAATACATGATATTTCCTCTCGCATGAACTCCTTCTCAAACTATAGACTCATCGAGATTGCATTTGGATGACAAGTCATGATCATTTGGATGTATGTCGCGTTTCTCGAGAATGGCACAGTATTACGAAACCTCATCATTTCCAATGGAAGTCAAGGAACTCACAATCAACTAGATTACTTATATAAAGTGTAAACAGATCTAGATGGTTTAAGAAAGGGATAATTGAATGTCTTTCTCACATACAATACATAAGATGCAAGGAGATTTGCCATAATGTAGAAGTTCATAGTTTTTTCAGATCATTACTTGGCTCCTCTTATGGATTTATTCCATACCAGATTTTCTTTTCTTGTCTTCTCCAATATATTTATCATACTTATAATCCATGAAGTAATCTTCCAACACCGATGTACAATGGTTTGACCTCGCTCCTCAGTATAGAAAATGAAACGATACCCTTGATATACAATTTCTTGTAGAGCTAAGATTTCTAAAATAAATGTAAAACCTCCTCCTACTCTATAACAACGGTTGTTATTTTAAGGCAACAAGTTACACATTTATTATCTCCAGAAACAACGTTTGTGATCAATATGGCGGTCTACATTTATGTTGGGGTGGGGACGGTTTGGGGTTGGTTGATTTGTTGTTTGTTTTTTTGGAGGGGGTTGGATGGTTGTGGTGGTTTTCTTTGCTTGAGTTCTTCCATAAACATACACACTGTATATACTCGCATATTATTCGGCTACAATAGCAATATAGATCTGACGTCACATAAAGTTTTTGCACATCTGTGTCTTTGTTTGGAGCATTCAGTATGAGAACAGAACAGAGAAAAGAGAAGAAGACAAAAAAAAACAAGAGCAGGTGGTTTAAAAATACCGAAAAGTATGTCGATGATGATGAGGATGATGATGATGATGATGATGATGATGATGATGATCATCATCATCATCATCATCATCATCATCATCATCATCATCATCATCATCATCATCATTATCATAATAATAATAATAATAATAATAATAATAATAAATTATTATTAATAATAATAACTATAACTTATTATTATTATTATTATTATCATTATTATTATTATTATTATTATTATTATTATTATTATTATTATTATTATTATTATTATTATTATTATTATTATATCAGCATCAGTATCATCGCCATCTTCAATAAATTACTTTGAATGCACAACAAATATAATGGCATTTTGCCTGATTCCTCACATCGGACGCATTACATGGTTTCTTTACGATAATTTGTCTGGAAATCGTATAAATACATTTTAGAATGCATATTCCTTATTTTGTTTTCTAAAATAAACCCCTAATTTATACTTATCTTGCTTCTGTCATTTTTTTAGCTTTCGTCATCTATGATATACCCCGTATATATTTACTTGCTTTGTTAACATTTTTATTTTGTAGTAACTATTTTTGGACATTGATATAATATAAAACTCCAGCGTTTGAGAAACATCGTATGAAACGATAAAGCTTTCATTTCCATTATTTGCTATTATCGACAACAATTCTTAGTGTTTTATAATGTTTTAATTTCCACTAATTGCATTCAACGACAATAATGATCAATTTTGTAGTGTTGTATACTTACCTTATAGCTCTTAAAATCTTATACGAATTATTATAATCAAGAAACTTTAAAACTATGATCTAGATTTCTCTTACACTTGGTTTGTTTTGGTTTTTTTTTTTTTTTTTTTTTTTTTTTTTTTTTTGCCTTGATGAAGAAATAATATGTGATAAAAAAATAATCGTTCTAGAACTAAAACCACAGTTCAGCTTTTATTAGGAGGTTTAAAATCTGGCATAGTTGATAACATCGAAAGCAAAGTGCAAGAAGGATTACAGGTATATTAAATCATAACTATTGATTATGATAAAAAATAAATTTTCTAATACGGTAATTCATAAACAGACCCATTTTTATGCGATTAATGGACTGCAATCTTCTAAAAAAAATATACTCCATTATCTACAATGAAACTGTGTAATGGTAACATTTATTTTAGAAATACGCATGACTGTTTGAGCTGAATGATCAGACAACAGTCCAAAGCAACATGGTAACTCCTACCGAAGGATCTCTCTCTCTCTCTCTCTCTCTCTCTCTCTCTCTCTCTCTCTCTCTCTCTCTCTCTCTCTCTCTCTCTCTCTCTCTCTCTCTCTCTCTCTCTCTCTCTTCCATAATACGGTTAATGGATATCATTATATTTTTGCTATTATACACATAAGTTCGAGTGCAGTTGTTATCTTGAGTGTCATTATGTATCATACTTTGCATTACATACCTTCCAGGATGGGATGTAAATCAACAAAATTTTTAGTACCTGTTTAAACACGACTGAACAATAAATTATTATATCACGCACAAGAGCTTTTGGCATATTGATAAATTACACAACAAAGTAGCTAACATGTATCATATCTGTTCGTCTGTCTGTCAATCTGTCTACCTTTATGTGTACATGATCTCTAGATGTACCAGTCCATATAACTTAGTCTTTTATAAATCGTCATACTAAACTTCTTTCAGATATTTTATATATATGATATTTTAGAGCAAAGACATGAAGAGAGAACAGTTGGTACATACTACAAACATACGTACGTACGTGCGCGCCTATCTACCTACATAGTACATACGCACGCATGCACACACATACATATGCACTCATACATACATACATACATACATACATACATACATACATACATACATACATACATACATACATACATACATACATACATACATACATACATACATACATACATACATACATACATACATACATAATGATGCTAGAAACGATCCCCGCTTTCAGTTTTGTATTGGATGGTTCTGTGATAGATTTTATTCACAATGTTGATAAATCTATTGAGCACAAAAGTAAAGTCATTAGCAGTGATGGGAGAGGTATATATTATTTCCCTTCATTAATCGATCGCTTTACATCATTGTGATGACGGTGGAATTTATACTAGAGATCATTTCACATTTACACTACGTAGGCATACTTGATAGTAGGCCGATACCTGTCTGCTTGTGTACTCCAGCTATGATTGGTTGTACCTGGTAATTTGTCGACTGAACAGAAGAACAATTCGCAGCCTGTCACGACCTTAGCGAAGAATCGATCACTCTGGTGTTATTTTCTTTTGCAGCTGTTCTCTGCAAGGCGAAGGACTTCATCGTGTGTGTGAGTTAAAGACGATATTCGGACTGAAATGATATGGATTCCTTCAAGGATCTAAAAGAATGGCTGGTGCAAAAGATTCAACACTTTTCCACAAAGGACCCTGATGTACAGAGAGAGGCGAATTGTAGAAATTTCAAGGCACTAACTCCACAGGGTATTCCAGAATTTCTGATTCCAGGGTCTGAAAACTCTTCAAGACGGACAAGCGATTGTTCTGCAGATGACGAGGCATCCAATATTTCAAAGAGAGGTAGTTTTGGGGGAAGAAGTCATACTTTTTCTCCTCCAGTAACTCCAACAGATTCTCCCACTCAAACGAAAACCTTCATGTATTCTCGAGTAGATATGGCTACGTCCTCAGCCCCTGTAACTCCCAAGCACGATCGTAACAATATTATATCATGTACTGATCCTTGTGATAACGCGGATGGATTTACAAATGATGACCCCTTATCTATTGCTGCGATGTCTCTCCCTCATCTTAGGACAAAGACCTCATATGGCTTTACAACTCTATCCGAATGTCCGAATACTCGGAGAAAAGAATCCCTTTTCCATTCATGTGGAGATAGTCTGTTAACTCGGAAAAGTTTTAAAAAGTTAACAAAACAAAACTCATTATCCAAATCAGAAGATAATGTTGGGAGACAGTCCTTAAGTCTTCAACTGGATCAACTAGACAGCCGCGTCATCCGGAAATCCAGCAATCCGTGTGTCATAGTGACGACGGAGGAATCGCCAGAAAATGCTAAGGATTCAAAATTTCGTTCATTAGCTGCTTCCAACGAACTTCTTCTGTCTCAGAAAAAGTCCCATCCATTTAAGCGTCACCGCGTATACAACAGACGACGTTCCTCTTTGGTAGACAAAGTGTCAGGACCCGACAGCGAAAAGGAAAATTCCTCCGAAAATTCCTCCCTTACTTGTAGCTCCATCGATGCTAGCCCCGACCAACAGCGGAAGAGCCTAGGGGAACTTCATGCTCCGCCTTTCCAAGGTCAAACCCAGAAAAGACACTCCGCGCCTAATGTCCCTGTATCAGATCCACTGGATACTCAGGATAAGATTCGTTCCTCTTCGTGTTTCACTATTGGAAAAACGCCTCGCTTTGAAAACGTAGAGGCACCGCACGGGGAGCTTAAATTTAGCTTTCAGTATCTGGCTGCATCGAAACAGCTCAAGGTGTGTTTAATCAGAGCTGAGAATTTGGGTGGCGAGAGCAAAACAGACCTTAATATGAACTCTTTCGCAAAGTTGTACTTGATGCCTGAAAAGGTCCAAAAACAAAGTGGTAGCGTGGTCAAGCGTACGAAAAATCCAAATTTCAACCAAGAATTTTACTTCCAACAACTTACTTTGGACGAGTTACACAATATGGTACTTCGTATCAAACTTTTCAACAAAAGTCATAATCTCAAAATGGCAGAGTTTATCGGCGAGGTCACTATGCCACTGGATAGTTATGACCTTCTACAGGAAAATCGGATTTGGAAAGACCTAGAAACAAAAGAAGACAGAGAGGTTAGTTCTCAATTTAATTTCATTACCGCATGTACTCGCTAATAAGTCGAGTCCAACTGTAAAAAAGTATAAATGCTAATCCACCGTAGCATAAGTCGCTTGCAGATCGTGTCTGTGTTTTTTGTTCTACTTATTATTCCTATCAAACTGCACAGATCCAGATCTGCTGGCGCATAATGGTCTAGCATATCTGGGTGGGTAGGTAGATAGGAATAATCGAATACACATCTTTATTTATCTTTACTACTAGACGAAAAAAATACAATTTTGACTGAGGTTTGTAATAAATTTGCAGATGAGCTCGAAACTTAAAGCGGGTCTACAACAACTTCAAGTAATATGAACCAAATTACTTATGTAATCACTTATTATAACTACCAGATGCTTTTATATAACAGCTTATATAAATTGTCAAAATTTGGAATTTCTTTTACATGCACTAAACATATTTACTACTGCTTATTTAGCTTAATCTTTTCCTATGTTTCTTTGCCCCTTCGCCATTTGCATTTTGACTGAGACTAATGTTAAAAACATGAATGATGTTGTAGCAATGTCTTCTGATAATGCGTATATTTGAGGTTGTAGAAATTATGAAAATACTTATATTTTCCACCAAATAAATGCAGATATGCATAATTTAGCAATAAAATCGAAATTGGACTAATTTAAATGAAACATTTCAGATAATATGTCAAATTAGAAGAGAAAAAATTCACTAAGGCCAAAAATAACAATGTGTTTCTGGTGCGCAACCCTCTATGTTTTTCGTTGCCGACCCTAGCACTGTTTTTCTCCAAAGGATTAAATTCTTTTGAGAAAACGTATTGATTTGTGCATCCCAGTACTAAAAGTGCATATCTTAATCATTGAAATATATCAAGTGTTTAAATAAAAATTTTTAAAAAAGTTTTAAAACAAATTACCAAAATTGGTAGGTTCATCCATTTGAACTCGTATAGCCCTGTACTTGAAATGCTTAGCACATTATATATATATATATATATATATATATATATATATATATATATATATATATATATATATATATATATATATATATATATATATATATATATATATATATATATATATATATATATATATATATATATATATATATATATAGACAGAAATAGATAGATAGATAGATAGGTAGATAGATAGATAGATAGATAGATAGATAGATAGATAGATAGATAGATAGATAGATAGATAGATAGATAGATAGATAGATAGATAGATAGATAGATTGATAGATAGATAGATAGATAGATAGATAGATAGATAGATAGATAGATAGATAGATAGATAGATAGATAGATAGATAGATAGATAGATAGATAGATAGATTTTTTGGTAACTACGTACTACCAAATTCTTGTGCCAATCATGGTATCTTATGAATCTACGTTGTTTTATGAAAGTACTTTTTATATTTACCATCTGATTCCTATGGAGTCATTTGATTCCTATGGACCATATAATTCCTATGGGACAATTTGATTGATTCCTATGGGGCTATATCAGTCCAATGGACCAAATAATTCCTATGGGACCGTTTGATTGATTTCTATGGGACCATATGAGTCCAATGGACCATATAATTCCTATGGGACCGTTTGATTGATTCCTATGGGACCATATGAGTCCAATGGACCATATAATTCCTATGGGACCGTTTTGATTGCTTCCTATGGGGCCATATGAGTCCAATGGACCATATAATTCCTATGGGACCGTTTGATTGATTTCTATGGGGCCATATGAGTCCAATGGACCATATAATTCCTATGGGACAATTTGATTGATTCCTATGGGACCATATCAGTCCAATGGACCATATAATTCCTATGTGACCGTTTGATTGATTTCTAAGGGGGCCATATGAGTCCAATGGGGTCATAAGATCCCTAAATCTCATTAACCATCCTTGAAGTTAGTTATACCTCGAGTAATGGGGTACAACAAATTGTGTCTGTTTGTTCAATTTTATTTAACTCTAGCCAAAATTTTATTAAACAGACCTAAATGCATTTCTCGGGAATTCTGCAATTTGACACAACAAGGTTAAAGACTCAAAATCACCAATACATTTTTTTTATATTTAAACTTAAGTTTTGCTAAAAGCTGTTGAAATGACACCCAGAACTTAACATACATGCTCATGACAACAAAATACTGCAAATTTGGTGCATTTCAGACTTTTTTCTTACAGTTGGTACTACCACTAAAACTTGCCTTCCACACCCGAAATCCGAACAGACAATAAACTAGCCGAAATTACGTTAACTTGAAAATGCCAATCAATTATCGTACCCTAGAGAAGGAAGTAAACAGGTGTGTCCGGCAACGTTCCCTCTAGTATTTTTGCTGGCAACGTTCCCTCTAGTATTTTTGCTGCCCAAACTTGTGCGCCAAATATCAAAACTGCTGCGTGGTATTTTCTAATGCGCTGTGCGGCTGCGCTGCCGCGTTCCTTAGAGGGAACATTGGTTTCCAGTAGTACTATAGGACTTGCGTAAGGCCAGCTTTTTCACATGATTTGGGAAACAAAACAACAAAACAAGCACTGTTTAAAGTATGTGAACGTTGAACATATCGAACGCACCAAGTTAAGATCTACAGAAATAAATATTATATGTCCACACTGCTGATTTTGTGAGCTGCCTGATCTCTCCATTGAGAATCATATAACTGAAAACGTGACTTATTTCATAAAGTATCATGTAGCATTATTGTTTCTAATAAATATTTTATATGGCATGTTTGCTGTTATTTAACAGGATTCTGGCTTTTTGGAATTAGCACTTCAGTTCGAACCCCGAGAGGGCTTGTTGAATGTGACTATCCACCAAGCGAGATCTCTCCCATATCACCAGTTGACAGGGGCCCCAGGTAAGTAACGGAACCCCAGACGTACGTATATCTGAATAAACAGTTCCATATACCATCATCTAACTCGTGTATTGATTATCTACCCTTATCTAAGCTGATATCGTTATTGCTACAAATGTCTAGCGTACATTATGCTTTAATTATATTCATTAATTGCTATCGAATATTATATAGTCACCTGTTCTTGCAATTTCTAGACTCGCTTTGCAAGTAAAGCGGAATTACGATCTTATTATATATTTTATAATGAGATAAGAACAAGGATCACTTAGAGAAAAACTGATACCACCGTAGACGTAGCAACTGGAACTACTGTCTTTTATATGTCTGAAATACTTATACTTTAAAGCATATTTAAACTTTCTTCTTCGCATCATCGTCGTCGTCGTCGTTATCTCTCTCTCTCTCTCTCTCTCTCTCTCTCTCTCTCTCTCTCTCTCTCTCTCTCTCTCTCTCTCTCTCTCTCTCTCTCTCTCTCTCTCTCTCTCGATCAGTACCAATACATCTTACAATATATCAACACTTTACATTGTTTACATTGACATAAACAATAAGGGGGTCCCTAAAATAAATGCTTAAGAAACAAATAGACTTACAGGGATGTTTTATTGATGTTATATCTAACTTGAATCATAAACAATGACATTGACTTATTTTGCATGACCAAAACATTGTCTGAGTTTACATGACCTAAATATTGACCTTGACTGATTCTACATGAAATAAATATAGACATTATATGAGTTTAGATTACCTAAACATTGACATTGACTGAGTTTACATGACCTAAACATTGACATTGACTGATTCTACATGAAATAAATATAGACATTGTATGAGTTTAGATTACCTAAGTACTGACATTGACTGAGTTTAGAAGACATAAATATTGACATTGACTGAGCTTACATTACCTAAACATCGACATTCACTGAGTTTATATGACATGTTTCTATTTGATTTGTACTGTCATCCATATCGTACAAAACCTGTGATATTCGGTGAAGGCTTTAGTGCAAAACTCTATATTATATTTCAATTCTCGTTACACTCATCAAACATATGACTAAAATTATGGAGAAATTGAGATAATGACAATTGGTTGCGGAGTATGTTACTTCACATGACTGCCTACTTGCCATTGTGACTGCGGTTACTTCACATGACTGCCTACTTACCATTGTGACTGCGGTTACTTCACATGACTGCCTACTTGCCATTGCCACTGCGGTTACTGCACATGACTGCCTACTTGCCATTGCCACTGCGGTTACTTCACATGACTGCCTACTTGCCATTGCCACTGCGGTTACTGCACATGACTGCCTACTTGGCATTGCCACTGCGGTTACTTCATCTGACTGCCTACTTGTCATTGTCACTGCGGTTAATTCACATGACTGCCTACTTGTCATTGTCACTGCGGTTACTTCACATGACTGCCTACTTGACATTGCCACTGCGGTTACTGCACATGACTGCCTACTTGACATTGCCACTGCGGTTACTGCACATGACTGCCTACTTGCCATTGCCACTGCGGTTACTTTACATGACTGCCTACTTGCCATTGCCACTGCGTTACTTCACATGACTGCCTACTTACCATTGCCACTGCGGTTACTTCACATGACTACCTACTTGTCATTGCCACTGCGGTTACTTCATCTGACTGCCTACTTGCCATTGCCACTGCGGTTACTTCACATGACTACCTACTTGTCATTGCCACTGCGGTTACTTCACATGACTACCTACTTGTCATTGCCACTGCGGTTACTTCACATGATTGCCTACTTGCCATTGCCACTGCGGTTACTTCACATGACTGCCTACTTCCCATTGCCACTGCAGTTACTTCACATGACTGCCTACTTGCCATTGCCACTGCGACTACTTCACATGACTACCTACTTGCCATTGCCACTGCGGTTACTTCACATGACTGCCTACTTGCCATTGCCACTGCAGTTACTTCACATGACTACCTACTTGCCATTGCCACTGCGACTACTTCACATGACTACCTACTTGCCATTGCCACTGCGCTCATATATGAATATGGAAAATCACGATCTAAACAATAAGCGAAATAATATTAGGCAAACTCATAATCACCAAAACCCTTTACTTACTGTAGGCTACGCTCACAAGGATCCGCAGGTCTGTGGAAATGCTTTACCACCCCAAAGATGATTATTTATCAATCAGCGTAAACAATGTCTTGAAGGACTATAATGTCGTTTTTTATTTGCCTGCTTTTTCATACAACTATAGGAATGACTATAGCAATGAACTAAATGAACTCAGTTTGAAGTATTCTATATAAAAGAGTCAATCCTAAATTATTGTCAAAGTTGGCAAATTAATTTGCTAGTAATGTTGACTGCATTGAGTAATTTAAACGAAACATGTCACTAGTGAATTGGAAACATTTCGCCACTCTGACAAAATAAAATGTTTCCACGTCAGTTATCAGTTATGGAATATGTCCTTATATCTACGTTTCTGAGTAGATAAAATAAATCATATGTCACGTGCATCTATCTATCTATCTATCTATCTATCTATCTATCTATCTATCTGTCTGTCTGTCTGTCTGTCTGTCTGTCTGTCTGTCTATCTGTCTGTCTGTCTGTCTGTCTGTCTATCTATCTATCTATCTATCTATCTATCTATCTATCTATCTATCTATCTATCTATCTATCTATCTATCTATCTATCTATCTATCTAGGAGCCCCACTATTAAATTTAATGGTATGATGTATTTACAAGCTAATGAGTGCTGAAATAGCAAATAATGTACACTACTTTTATAAACTTCGCAAAACTCGTCAGTGATTGCAGTGTATCTGGGATATAGCAGGTACCTTTTCTTACTCAGACTCAAGCGGTGTGGCTATAAGGAAATAGCATTGTAGGTTGATGAACAACTGTCTACAAACCAGGAAAAGAGAACTGTCATAAAAGAGGATTACGATAACGTTATATGTTATACAATTGTCACTAAAGACAATGGGTCAATGACAGTTCTTTAAAAGTCAAGATTGCATACAGGAACTAAAATTTCATCTTTTGTGTTTATTATTTTTGTGCCATACAGCAGGAAATAAGGGCTACTAAATTAGTCACCAGATGACACATGAAAAATATAACATTAGTTTCGCATGTAGGTATGTGATAATATTAGGTATTAGTAATTGATGAATGAGTTAATCATCTCTTTACCTGCCTATTGTCCTTTAGAACTTTGACCGTAGCTAATAATTCTTTGGAAACCATGCTAAATCACGGCACTCAATGGCGGTGTGAACCAGCACACATTCTTCCAGCTAAGCCCCAAATTATCACATAAGGAAATGTCAAATTTATTGACCTGTGGAAAAGGACAATGGAACAGATCTGTACTTGGCACTAACAAGATGACTGCAATTAAAAATCTGTCAATGAGATTTG
Organism: Potamilus streckersoni; assembly: GCA_016746295.1. NCBI lineage: Eukaryota > Metazoa > Mollusca > Bivalvia > Unionida > Unionidae > Potamilus > Potamilus streckersoni. The sequence goes on from JAEAOA010000505.1 coordinate 215,114, forward strand.
TGAAGAACTTGATTTTGTCAATCCGCTGGTCCAGCCGTTGGCAATTTATTCATTGTTTATTTAGCGTGAAGCTCATTATTGAATATTTGTATTCTACATTTCCATGCAACTACGACATCTAAGTTGATGAAACACGTTAGCGCAGTCACAAAAGCTCAAACTGGAACATACGACGAAATGGTAAGAAGTGTAAATGAACGCTGTGGTCTATGTCGGATGCAGACTTCTGGTTATTTTACGCCTTAGAAAGAACGTTGCAAAGAGTGAGAAAACTTTGTTACAGTATTGATCAGCCCTATGTTTATCCATCTATATCGCGTCAACAAGACATATTCAAATATTTTGCCTGTTTAAATATGATATAATTTCAGCACACGTTCACAAATTATATTAAATATTTATCATTTCAGACCCATACGTTAAGGTGGAGCTATCACAGCCAAATAGATCGGTGTCCAGAAAACAGACGAAAACGAAGAAAAACACATGTTTTCCAGTTTTCTCTGAATCCTTCTCATTCACGATCTCGCCCAAGATGGACGATCTCCGTTACACCACATTAATCATCTCAGTGTTTGATTACAAAAGACTGCGCAGCGATGACATTATAGGACAAATAATCATAGGAAGTGCTTCCACAGAAGAAAGCTTATTGGTCCATTGGGATGACGTCATCACGAATCCTGAAAAAACTGTTACCAAGTGGCACTATCTGACAGAAGTGGAATAGATGGTTGTATCAAGTCATGCTTTTTTGTCTTCCATTTATTTGGCAATTTAATCGGAACGTCTTGCCAATTTTCTTCAGATTCCAAACTCGGAAATACTTCGATAGAGTAAGAAAGAGCAAATGGGCAATTCGTTGGAAATTGTCAAATAATAAAGTTACTTAAGACAGAATCGTGCCAAAATCAATATAGTCCCTTGGGATACCTTTAAAGGAGCTGCCATAGCTCATCTTGGATAGCGTCGGACTAGTAATCCATGGGACGCAGAATAGCTACCCGACCAGGCTAGTCCTGGTGGCTACCTTGGTGTTTCCTTGGGAAAAATACTTAGTTCTCATTTCCTCAACATGCTATGGTCAGTGTGATACAGTCTGTGTGATACAAGTGCAGTTAAAATCCACAAAAACAAAACAGCTATATATAAATATATTCATAAGTAAGGTAATAGAAAGTTCTCAGAAAGATGTCATGCTTTGGAATGTTTTAGCCAGAGGAATAAGTCAAATCAGCCGAATCGCCCGTAGTGCTGCTTCAAGCGTAGATGACATCATTCGGTAAAGACGGCACATGTGTACACAGCTACAGCCAATGTAGTACTTTTCGAAGTGGTTTTTTTTATTTCTTTTTTTTTTCTAACTATTGACTGGAAGGTACGAACGCGTTCTGATTGTTTCCTAAATTAGCACCCTAATGTCCAAAATAAAAAGAACTCCATTACAGACAGTTACATTTTACTGAGACAATCAAAATCTTTACCGAATTTAGTTCCTGCTGTATGTGTTGTGAAAATGAGTCAATTCAAACGCTTTAATAGTTAGCAGTTTTATAGCATTGTTTTTTATTTTTTAGTAATATTGTAGAAGACATAAGAAACTAAACTGAGAGAGAGAGAAAAAAAAAAGAAAGACAAAATGTCGCTCCATTTTTTTTACGATGGTGGACACATATACAGTAACTTATTGTAATTTCGTGCCTTCTATGAAATGTCAAACACTGCGCCCTGGAAAATACCATTAAGTGTAATCTTCAAGCAAGCTACATCTCATCTCTGAATAAATTAGTCAGTTTATTGTTTTTTTATAAGATAATTTTAACTAATTCCAACATGTGTTGGATACAAGAGGAAAAAGAAAAAAACGTTATCCATAGACATATAATCTTATAGGTTCAAACTGCACGTCTGAGAAGTTAGAGAAAAATTTCCGAAGAAATCGAAACTTTTTAGTTGAATTATTACGACTCTATGATTTTAAAATACGTAATAGAAAAGAGCAAAAAAGCAAATTATTTTGCCAAATTCAACAAATAATCTATTTCTAAAGAATACAACGTGAAAAAATGTAAAAAGACCTTATGGTATTGCGAATTAAATCACAAAAAATCCTATATTTTTTACACAAGTTTACTGAATGCTTTTGTCGTAGCGATGTGCAATCAGTCTTTCATTGAATCATACAAATACATTTCAAAAAAATACCCTTATCTGTATTTCACTATAAATCCCAAGACTTATTTATGAACATTTTATATTTCAAAAAAAATAATAATTTGAATTATATAATTTAAATAAATATATTACAGCCCAAAGAAAAACTAGCGATAATAATAATACGACTGATTCTGTTCAGATCGTACAGCATAAATTAATAATTTTGAGATAAACAAAATTATATTGTACTCTACGTCAGGTCACAATTAGCACTTTCTAATGTTCATTCTGGTAGGTTTCAATTTTGAACAAGATCAAGACCAAAATACAATTATCCGTAGCATATAATGAATAAAAAACTAAAAAACAATGCAAATTAAATACACATAACAAATTACACTTGTCTAATTCTGAAAGTTAATAATTGCTGAATAGCAAGAAGGGACTTGCTTTGAATTCTAATTTCTACAGCTGGATTACCTCCTCTTTATGCATACAATTGCTTGTAAACATTTGGATGTCTACTTTGATGCATACAGTTGCATGTTACAGTTGCATTACCTCTTGTAGCATTTGAAGTTGATGTTACAGTTTGATTACTTTCTCTTGATTCATACATTTGCATGTTAAAGGTGTTTAACATAGATTATCTCCTCTCGATACATGCAATTGCATGTTACATTTGGGATATCTCCTCTCGATACATAAACTTTCAAATTTGTTATTCTTACCTTTCAAAATGGAATCTCGCTATGTTTTGGGATTTGTTTTCCGTTCTGCAAACATTGATAATTGCACCATTTCAATTAAACTTATTTTGCATTGTCTTTCGTTTACAGTCATAAGAGGAAGAACACCGCCAACTACAGTAAAGTGTACGAGTGATGGTATTATTTACATAAAATGCAATAGGAAAATACCCAGTTACCACTTGTTACCATCAGCTGTCAGTCAACTGACTTGAAACTGAGAATAGCCAATCTTGTCATAGGAAATGTGTTATCCGTCAGGAAAATACTTATTTTGTAATTAGCTAAGAATAAGTCTACTGCCCTCACAGTTGGTCTTCTGGACAACTCTTGATACACATGTAACGGTTTTCATCCAAATTCATATAGAAATGACAGTTATTTTTGGGCTTTCTGCCAACACATTGATCCGCAAACAATATTGATGTTCCACCGACCCTCAAATATATTTAAGTGTATGTCATGTGATTAGGTGTGTTCCTGTATTTCAATTAAACTAAATATTCATTTTTGTTCTAAATTTTAATACTAAAATTGTTCAATCAGAGCATATTCAATCATGATTGTTTAATGTTCTGTACCTTAAATGTCATACATTAAACCTTCTAATTGAAAATCGTTAAAACTGTTTGTAATGCTCACCAGGTAATGAACTTGGTCAAGAAACGAGGATATCGGACTGTCGTAACAGATAATTGATTAATACATATTTCTTTTTGAACACACGTTGTTTTTATCGTGACATCAAATTAATACACATTTTGTCTTCAACACACGCTGCTTTCGTCATAACATAACAAAACCTCTTATTCAATACGTTTTTTTTTTGACATCGTGTAAATAATACTACGTACTTTAAAATTGTACTTCTCAGGGGGGGGTCAATAATGACCTTTCAAAGAATATTGATTAATGTGGCTCCAAATAAAGTGAATAATCGCCATTTAAAGGTATCTCTAATTATGGACCCCATCACATAGGAGCAAGTACATGGAAGACTTGCACCCACCCACTCATTTTACCTCTAAATATGCTTTGACTTACATCCTCAAAATTTAATAGATGACAAACACACACACACACACACACACACACACACACACACACACACTACAGGCGCCCCTGCGTCTAATCAAGTTATAAAAATTAACTCGTTACATGTAGCATGATTTCCCAACCGGTCACATTATCCTGATAGCAACCCGACCAATCCTAACGCTAACTGCATACTGCTTAGCGAGACAACTGTTCGAGAGTATCATTATAAGTCTTTGGTATGACTCGGCCGAGCTTCGAACCCACAACCTTCCACATCCGATTGCAATTCAATGTTGACCAAATAAGCTCCGGTGGCCAAAGTGGTTACAGTGTCCACCTAGGATCCAGGAGGTCGTGGGTTCCAACCTCGGCCGAATCATACCAAAGACATACAACTGGTACCAACAGCTGCCTCGCATGTCACTCAGCATTAAGAGGTTAGTGTTAGGAGTTAGGACTGGTCAGGCTGGTGTTAGGATAATGTGACTGGGTGGGATATGTTGCGACATGAATGCGGCACGATGTCCCAGTGTTAGAGATCAGTATAAATTGCCACACCGCCACATATCTTAACGATATGACTGAAAAATTTATAAAGTTACATTGTAATCAAAATCACACACACGCATGCATACATACGCACACACACGCACACACACGAAGTCACATATTTACTAGCTTTATGGGTCGTGTCAAACTGCAATCAACATTAATCAGATCTACATTTGGTTATTCCTAAGAAACTGGACAAAAACAACTCTGTAAGTCCTGTATGTGATGTCAGATCTGGGTCTGTGCATTTTTTTTTTTTTTTGTAGCTGGACTCGTCTTAATAATAGAGACTGTGCTTCGTCTGACCAGGAAATTTGTAAAAGCAGTCTTTGTCGCGTATTAGTATTATGTTTTTATCATTTATCACTTGTATCAAATAGGCTTAACATTTTATTTTATTCTGACTTAAAAATGATACAGGTTGTTTCTCCGCATTCAGTTAGTAGGAAATGTGAGTCCAGTTCGGGCTTGTTCGGAACCAATACACGTATTAGTTGAGCATTTGTATGCACAAAGCCATTCTTTAGTAATCAATACATAGACATGAAAGAGATAATCTGCGCTACCATGGTAATTGATTATGAATGATGTATAAGCACAGCTGTCAATACAGGTATGGTAAAGAGATGTTTTCGAAAAAAAAATAAATATCATAATATTCAAAGCAAGACAAGATCAATTTAGGTTTTGATTTATTTGAAAAGGGGTATCGACTTTTTATTATTGTTCCTTTGCATTGTCAGATAGACGCACAGCCATGAAACTATTAACAATTGTAATCAGGTGTAATGCATACAAAAAAGACCATTCAGTAAATCAATGTTATCACTAGATCTGAAAAATAGAGCAGAGGAACCAGTTTATAAAACATGGGAGATAAATCCTTAACAACACGCTCTAATAAATTAATGTCGGTTATAATAAAAACAAGACAATGAATTTCAGAAAATTATTGAAAACTTTACCTTTTTTTGTAGAGTTGGGACTGAAACAGATTTGGAGATTTCTTAAGTCTTACATCTGCAATAAATTAATTATTTTCTGATTTATTTATACCTCTGAATAAAATAAAACAACTTACTCTCCTTAAACTTGGACTATACGATTGCAGAGCCGCAAGTCAAGTGTTGGAAGGGGGTGTCCAAAATTTCAAACGGGCCATGACATTAGTTGAAAGGGCACCAAAACAAACATGTATATATTCATTTACTCAAAGTGTGAATAATACCCAATAAACGTTCGTAAGAATAAAACAATGGTCAAATTTCAAGTGACATGTGACTATATGTCTGTGTGTATATGTGTGTGAGTTTCTTCTCTTCAAAGGTAGTGGGGGTGGGGCCGCGGAAAACCAGGATTCCGGCCCCTATTTAGCCCTGCCCTCTTGTGTTTAAAATAATATTTACATAAACAAATTTCAGATTATCTCAGTCGATCTATGTACTGTATCATTTTCCAATATATACATTTGCGTTACAATGTTCCAATATATCAGTGTGTCCTACAATGTTGAGGAATTGAAAAGTGTGTAGAATACAAAGACCTTAGAATAAAGTAAGGCTTTAAAAGTCGTAATTAATAATTTCATGACAACGTATTACCTGTAATCACAACTGTCATATGGATGGCTATACATTCTATTTGCTTCTCCAGATTAAAAGTTAAAATTAAATTGATGCATATAACTTTTAAAGATCGAATTCCCGCCATGAAAACTTCTAATTTTCCTACGCAAAGACTACACGAGTTAAATGGATGTGCCGTCAAAGAGTATTATCAAAGGGTTCTCGGATCATGTTATACAATCTGTGTAAAATGTATTTCAGAATTCCTAGTTGATATTTAAATAACAGTGTACCGAGTTAGAGGGCAGCATTAGGATACAAAGGATCTAATATCACCCAAACTGAAGCAGAAAAAAGAAAATTACAGGAAACATTTGCTCTCGAAAACCTGCTTGAAATTAGCAAAGTTCCAGAAAGATACAATATACTTTGAGAAAGGTACATTTGAAAAAAAAAAAAAAACTTGTAATATCCACTGTTGGCCGAAACATTTAGCATTTCTTAAAATTGTTTGCCTAAACATTCAGCACAGATAGAATGATCTCAAATATATACTTCTTTGCAGCGGTCTGGCAAATGTAAATGCATTGTTCTGGTGTGTATCTTTTTAAATGGCCATGACTGACCAGATTGTGTGACAAAGAAGTGAAATATATCTTTAGAACTACAGTATTCTACAATTTCATAAACTTACAAAATTAGACCTCTTTAAACACTTGGGCTGTTCTAAAATCTTTCTGTAGAAAGTGTCTCATTCATTTTTGCATTTAGTAACTTGCCCGAATTGCTGTTTTCTTACGAGTTAAAGTTGCATGAAGAACTGCAGTTACAAAAGAACAAAAAAAAAAACAAAAAAAAAAAACAGTACCGCACAGTATATATGCTTAAATTTTGCTTTTACAAATTCGCCCGTTTTGCTTGGATCAAGTTACATTACTTCAGAGTAATTCCCTCTAAATATAATCACAACAGTGTCGTCACCGTTAAATATAATAACGGCAATTACATCTAAAGTATATTTGCAATAGAGTAATTACCTCTAATTATAAGTACAACAGGGTAATCACCTCTAAAAATGACTTCGGGGGATCTATTAATGAGCCAGGAAAGATATTTCTTCTTTAGATCCAACCCCTGGGGTGGTCACAAGGTGATGTTAATGTTTTAGATGGATAGATAGCGTTATTAACTCTGAAAAAATTGATTTAACACTAGCAAAGAAGTACCAATGTGCAGCAATACTAATGCTAATACTACTACTACTACTACTATTTCTGGCACTACTACTACTACTTTTACTACTACTACTACTACTACTACTACTACTACCACAGATGCTGCTACTAAGCTAATAATAATAATAATAATAATAATAATAATAATAATAATAATAATGACGACGACGACGATGATGATGATGATGACAACGACGATGACGACGATGATAATGATAGTAGTTTTCAATCATTTAAAGACTGATACGTTAGTTTTTCAAAGAATTTCACTACTGTTTAGACTAAAGAAAAGAAGGAGGGAGAAGGATGGAAGAGCTACAAATCTGCAGTTGTATTAAGCAATAAGTATTAGACCAATCCTGTAAGTAGTTGCTATTCCTCTACTATCAGTCACCACCTAATACATCTATAACGACAACAACATCAATAACAATAACAACTATTACAATTGCTACCACGTGCAGGATCTTGTAAATGTTTATATTCTGCTACTGCTAAAGGGTCCGCTAAACATAGCTTAATTAGTCATGGACATTAACCTAAATATTTTGTAAACTCTCATTCATAACCTAACCCTAGATCTTTGAATGTACCATTTTCAATGAAGTGAAAGTTGTTACATCGTCGCTACGACAAAATTGATCTCAGATGTATTTCAAAAAAGTATTCAATACAATCCCGTTGGATGGGATCAAAACAGTCTTCGGGACAACGATTTTCCACAATGTTTGTCTGACATTTTTTTATAGCACATGATGATATATACCTATCTGATTGGTTAACAGGGACATCTGCACAAATTCAACTTTTGAGATCAATCTTAAGAGATGGGCTAGGACTGTAGTTTAGACAGATAATTGTATCAGATTAATTCTGATACGCATACGAGATATAAATTGACATTACTTGAAATAAAAACAGACGGGCATCTCACTTTTAAATGTACAAATAACATTTTTATAGAAAACTGACGAAGCTTTTATGAAATTGTACAATACCAAACATGAGGGCTGTCACTATTTTCCAAACTTCTTTTTTTTTTCTCCTCTTTATTTTATTTCTAATGAAAAGGTCATAACATAAACACGCTGTGTTCGAAATTTGTTAAAAGCATTTGATATAATAAGTAACATGTGCTCAGAAAGAGCATCCAAGTAAGCGAATTTCCCCACACTTCTCACTAGTTATTGTGCATATCTCATATCTCACTAGTTGATCAACATATCACATATCATAATATTATTATATTTGCTAATATTCCTATCTCATATTACACATCACACTAGTTGATGTAAATATCACATATCACACTAGTTGATGTAAATATCACACTAGTTGTTCTGCATACCACATGTCACATATCACACTAGTTGAGGTACGAAGTCTGAACATAATACGTATGTATTTTGGTGTCTATGGCATCCATATAGTGGAATATACATTGTCTACCGTGGCATGATTTGCTCATTGCTCCTAAAGGCACATATACGTTGCCATGAACTACATTAAAATTAAACCACATACTATTCTCGTTTGCCATGTAATATTAATTTCAAGTATACACTCCATTTACACTTAGAAGATGCGGGGAGGGGTAAGAAAAGAATAAATTGTTTACAAAATGTCAATAAAAATAAAAGGTGTGTATACATTGACCTAATTCAATAATGCACATATATTGATAGTAATTGTGCATTGTCATACACGTAATACGATCAGTGTTTTCGTTTCAACTTCACGTTCATTTGAATTCCATTCTGCCTTGGCACTAGTGTTCAACTTGATTTGATGATCCGAATGCAGTTAACACTATCACAAAGTAATTAGTTCGCAGTGTTCAGGATAAAATTATGTGTTCCACCAACGCATATAATTATATTTATTATTGCTATATGGGTTTAGTATAGTCGTAGGATGAAGCAAAATACTCATCTGTAACTGTAGAGTTACTGTAACCATAGAGACAGCGACATATCAACACAATTCCAGGACTATACATTGCTTTCTAATTTGTCTTTACACTATTCTGCCAATGTTTGCTCCTCAGGGCGAATATTTTTCATCTTAAAGCAAAGTAAATGTGACAAAAAAATTTAGATAAAATTTACCATGAGATAAAAACTCCACGAGCACAAAATTTGATTACAGACCGTTAAAAGAGTAGATCAGTTTTAAATAATATAAAAAGTTGGTTCAAACAAATAAATCGATGAAAAAAGTATCTTCTTTGTCTATTGTTTGTGGGTGCTGTATGGCAACGTTAGGTAGCTCGTTTTATGCCTCAATAAATCTGATTGGTACTTTATTGTATGTGACCACATGAAACATCAATTTGATTGATATTCAACTTAGATCATTGAATCAGTATTTAAATATTGTTGTTGTTGTTGTTGTGGGCTTGACGCCATTTTTTCAGATAGGCTTTAGTGAGGATTGTAATGGTTGGGGTGGGGTACTCCTAAATTTTATTTAAACTATAATAGAATTTAAACTATAACAGATGCCCCACCCAGGCTCTATTTTGCTGGAAGTTAAATTTAATGAAAGCTAGATGTAAAGCTTTGAGCCCACAGTCAGCAATGGTGATTAAGCATACAAACAAGTTTAAATTCAAGTAATAACAATTCAGTAACAATTCAATAATCAAATTTCCAATTACACCCCTTCGGCTCGACTCCTTAGTAAGCCTATTGCATCATTTGATTAGCAGTGTGAGATTGATTTCCACCTGTCCTTGTTTTTCTATTCGTCTGGTGTATCCTCTCTCTCTCTCTCTCTCTCTCTCTCTCTCTCTCTCTCTCTCTCTCTCTCTCTCTCTCTCTCTCTCTCTCTCTCTCTCTCTCTCTCTCTCTCTCTCTCTCTCTCTCTCTCTCTCTCTCTCTCTCTCTCTCTCGACTTTCCTGCAAATTCCTTTTCCTCCTCGACTTTCTCTAAACCTCTTCTCCATCTCCTCCACTTTCTCTAACACGATTACTGTTCTGTCGACTTCGAATGTCTCTACTACAGCCTCTTTTCCGTCTCCAACTCTTAAAGACTTGGGACCCATTGGAAACAGAAGTCCTGTGTCCCCGAGAAAGTTTCATGTGAAAACACAAAGACGGTAAATCTATTCCGTAACCCTCTCTTTTGACACTTCACACAGCGCATCATCAGATAAGGGCTATTAAATTTCTTTGGTTATACATTCATTCACATCGAGATACACATACGTTCTTGCAAGGGTAAAACGAAGTCATAATACAGCACGGTATAAGTTACTTACATACAAACATTGATCAATTCCGTCACATCAATACATATTCCTAATCCCGTTGTACTAATCAATATCAGAATAATTAAAAGAATTTCTTTACCTGACAACTCATACAAAGTACGCAACTTTTCAAATATCCATGCTCTGATATACGCATGCATCCATGGTAACTAATCTTATATACTTCAATCATTCCAAATTTCCAATTCATGGCTGTGGAAACTAACATAACGCTTCAATAAATGCACTAGTTAATAACCTAAAAGCAAATTACAGAATTAATTCTGAACACAACCTAAAAATTTACATTATTCCTCCTCGCATCTAATAATTCTCTACGTAAGCTCAAGCACATTTCTCAAAACCGTATGCAAATGAAATACTACATACTAAACGATCCTAGTAATTAAGTACTACAAATAATTATAATTATTATGCCTTAATATTCTGCAAAATTGAGCAAATAACTTACTGACCTTTACGAAGCTTTGTCTTTCTTTAGATTATAAGTAGATTCTTCTCGGAGTAAACCATATTGATTCCCAATCCTTTCATGTGAATAATAATTTTTTTCCAATGAGTCTGAAGTATCATTCGGTTCGAAATGTAATCACAATCTCTATATCAAATCCGATTGGGTATAGTTGTGAACCTATCCAATCAAACTTAGGGATCAATGTCCCTATCGCTGTTTGTCAACGTGAGGACGGTTGAGAACAAACCCGGCTCACCCCACGGACTTGCCTTAGATCTTTGAACTAAGCGTTAACACATAGGTGTGATAACTTCAAGACTTTGTTTAGATTGTGCGATCTATCGCTTTTTCCAATTCAAAATTCCGGTCTCAGGCGGGTCATGTAACCTTGCGCAAGAGTTTAACACTAGCCTGCGACAATCTTTAGACATCAAACACATGGCCGCGGTAATATCCCTAAGACAGGTTGATTACAGCTTGTATATGACTTTATAGCTGGAGCTTAGCAAACAAGACAGTTTGAAATAGCCAGTGTAACTGGAAACCCTGGAACCAACCGCCGACCTACTTGAAGATCTTGGCAGGTTTATTCAGATACCCCTCTATACCGAGTACGACTTGAACCCACTTGGAGAGAATGAGTGATCCGTAAAGGCAATCACACTCGGTCAATCTGGTTCCGGTGAGCTTGTTTTATTTATGAGATCTCTAAATTGACTGAATGATACAGCACAAATTCAAGTTTTTCATCTATTTTATAATTTATAGCCTCTATCTGTTCTGTCTGTATGCAAGATTAGTTTAAGGTATGACAATATCAGACCCTAGAGAAGGATAGCAAATTAGTATCGGCAAAAGGAAGCAAAATCGTCCAAGTCGAGACTTTGGCTCTCTACACAGCTATGATCCTGTCTGAAAACATTGGATAAATCGGTGGTAGATGAGTGTTTATTGCAAACAGAAATTAATTGATAATCGAAAAGCGTTGTTACTGAACTAGACTGTAAGCTTGGCGATGTCACACAGTTTGTGACTGAATTCTGAATACTGAATCAAACACAAACAAATAACCTTGCAAGTGTACTAGCAATCATCACAATCTCTATTGAAAGGTTGTATGCTTCAAGGCCTGTCGGATGCGACTGCTCTGCAATGTTTCTACTATACCCGGCTCCAACAATGTTTACTGTGTCAATCCGCGCAAGAGATATGTTAGCAGAATGACAAAATGCCTTCCTCTTCTTAAGAAGCAACCGTTATTTTTCCATTAAATCATTATATGTACAAGCGAAACTGGTAGAAAGTCACTCTGTTAAAGTTATTATAATCTTTCTGAACTTATTTTTATTTATACATAGCAATGCAGTCATTAATCTCATTAGCACATAACGGAGAACAAAATATTTATGTAAATTTACGGTTTTTGCCTTAAATTAGTATTGTTTTTCAAATATACATTTTCTTAAAAGTAGAATGAACGAAGTATTTTACGTATAATGGCTGTCTTGACAATTTGTAGCCGAATACACATTGGGAACAAAATCGGGCGACAAATGCACAAAGTAGTCCCTATTTATGTCAGATTGTGGCCGATTTAGGCCACGTAAAATCTTCCCAATACCAGACTGAAACTAGAACACCAGTAAATTCCTTGGATGTTCGCCAAGTTTAGCTGTACCGAAAATATATAAAAAATCCGGAACAAAATTCATCATCATCCAACAAAATGCAGATATACGACCGGAAGGCAGTTTGATTGTAGAAATTCTCCTTTTCGTTGCTGTTACCACACGCTACGGATCTTGTACCCCAACCCCTGGACAAGAATGTTCAAAATGTCAACCAAAAGGTGTAAATACCCCTTTCCCCAGCAAGTGCTGATAAATGATGGTATCCGAAACAGCAGAAACGTATCAACCCACAAAAGTTTTCCAATTCAATAATGCAAATAACTGGTTACCTAATATTAAATCTAGCAATCTCCAGCGCCATATGAATGCAAATCGGTATAATTACTGCATCCAGTAAGCATTATTTCAGATAAATCTCACCATCTAAGATGTGATTTCTTCTCCATTATCCGGTATTGCAAATGTTGAATACAGTATATTAATATACATGTGGCGCCTCAACTTCACCCCCTGACCTGACCCAAATGAAGCATATGAAACTGGCCACGAATTTCCAATAGAAAAGGATATTGTCCATGGAAAATGTTCTATCGAACTGCCCAATGTTGCTTCAACTCATGATTAGAACTTTTCTCTCATTCGCAAGAACTGAAAGGAAGGCACAGCATCGGAGCCAAAATCAAATGAAATGCAGACAAACATTTGATCTTCTTTCTATCTAAACATTTTCCACGACTATGCATAAATATGATAAACATAATCTCCAAAGGGCAACGAGTTAATATTTTATTTATGAAGCTTATTGTGTACTTTCCAGCTTTTGTTCGCCAAGGTTCGAGCTATTATTGTTTTATAAACTGTTTACGTTAACATACACATGGCATAAATGTCTTAATTATATATTGAACTATAACCGTGGGGAAAAAAATGCTACAGTAAACTATTGACGAAGACTTACAGCTGATGTTCCAATGTTGTTGTGTGTTTTGGTCTCTGTCCACAAAAGAGCGGAGTTGAAGAATCTAAGATTTGTTTTCTGGCGTTTTGTGGTGGATGTTATCATTTCGTCAGACTGGTCGGAGAATGGTAAAGATATGGCGTGGCATTTCTTTCATTGACATCCACATCACTCCTCCTGAATTGTTCACAATGCTGCTACAGTTTGTAAACTTGACATTCTCCACAACATATCCCTCTGAGAGAATATTCATGCTGGTTTGTATTGACTAGTAGGTATTTTATCTTGTCAGCATTGTTCTCCATGCTGGTTTATATTAACTAGTAGGTATTTTATCTTGTCAGCATTGATCTCCATGCTGGTTTATATTTCACTAGTAGGTATTTTATCTTGTCAGCATTTTCTCCATGATGGTTTATATTGAGTAGTAGGTATTTTATCTTGGAAGTATTGATCTTCTTGCTGATTTATATTGACTAGTAGGTATCTTATCTTGTCAGCATTGTTCTCCATGCTAGTTTATATTTGACTAGTAGGTATTTTATCTTGACAGCATTGTTCTCCATGATGGTTTATATTGAGTAGTAGGTATTTTATCTTGGCAGTATTGATCTTCATGCTGGTTTATATTGACTAGTAGGTATCTTATCTTGTCAGCATTGTTCTCCATGCTGGTTTATATTTGACTAGTAGGTATTTTATCTTGACAGCATTGTTCTCCATGATGGTTTATATTGAGTAGTATGTATTTTATCTTGGCAGTATTGATCTTCATGCTGGTTTATATTGACTAGCAGGTATTTTATCTTGTCAGCATTGTTCTCCATGCTGGTTTATATTTGACTAGTTATTTTATCCTGTCAGAATTGATCTCCATTCTGGTTTATATTGACTAGTAGGTATTTTATCTTGCCGGCATTGATCTCCATTCTGGATTATATTGACAAGTAGGTATTTTATCTTGGCAGCATTGATCTCCATGTTGGTTTATATTGACTAGTAGGTATTTTATCTTGTCAGCATTGATCTCCATGTTGGTTTATATTGACTAGTAGGTATTTTATCTTGTCAGCATTGATCTCCATTCTGGTTTATATTGACTAGTAGGTATTTTATATTGTCAGCATTGATCTCCATACTGGTTTATATTGACTAGTAGGTATTTTATCTTGTTGGCATTGTTCTCCATGCTTGTGTTTTTATTGACTAGTAGGTATTTTATCTTGTCAGCATTGATCTCCATGCTGGTTTATATTGACTAGTAGATATTTTATATTGTCGGCATTGATCTCCATGCTGATTTATATTGACTAGTAGGTATTTTATCTTGTCCGCATTGTTCTCCATGCTGGTTTATATTGACTAGTAGGTATTTTATCTTGTCAGCATTGATCTCCATGCTGATTTATATTGACTAGTAGGTTTTTTATCTTGTCAGCATTGATCTCCATGCTGATTTATATTGACTAGTAGATATTTTATATTGTCGGCATTGATCTCCATACTGGTTTATATTGACTAGTAGGTATTTTATCTTGTCAGCATTGATCTCCATGCCGGCTGGTCAGTCTACGGTATGTATGTTCCTTCTTTTTAACTGCAAGTGCTGGAGTGTGTGTGACAGCAGTCCAACACCTTCTACTAAATCCAGTTCTTTCAAATATGGAGGTCAAGTTTGACTGTAATCGTTGTGGCTGGTTCATTGCCATCTTCATCAATCAGTCTATCAATAGCGATATCATTTTAAATGTAATCACAATCATTAATCATATCTGAAAACGCTGAAGATGCCAGGCATTAAATAGTGTCGATTGCAAACCGAAATTTAGGTTCAGCGTTTGTTACCAATATAGACTACTTGATAGCCTATAAATTGGATTCATGTCTGAATGCAGAAATAGAGAGATATCAACAAAAATCATTGCAATCAATTCATAATCAATAAAAGCTGTTCTTTAACAATATTATGCTCTGAAATTTGCATGAAATGTGTTTGAGCGTTTTTTGATGTTGCTACAATGCTCACTATATCAATCCGCGCAAGAAATGAGTTAAAAAAAGTAAAATAAAAATCTCTTAATTTTCGTATTAAAGCATTCATTAATTTGACAAAATACACAATTTGAAGTAATATTAACTTATAAAGCTCAGATATCCTCTACCTTGACAAATACATTTTTTTTTCATATGTGAAAAAATAAGATTTCCCATCAGTGCCATATTTAGGACAAATGAGGCCCTGTGCTAGTTACGTTATGAGGCCCCTTACTTGAGCCAGAAAGGAGGTGGGCCCGATAAGCCTACACAGGTAGTCAGGCAGATACACTCATGATATATATGGGTAGTTAAAATAGTCACAGACTTTTGAAAAGTTCATTGTAGTTTGTTTTTTTTTTCTTTCAAGAACAAGGGCTCTGTGCTTAATCACACCTAAACACAAGGTTAAATCAGGCACTGTTTCACATCATCCCACGCGACGCTTGTGTGTAAATACACAAATTATATCTGCAAAAACAAACTCAAGTACTTTATGGGCTTAGAAACTGTACCACATTTCAGACATAGAAATTAATCGTTTACTCATAAAATTTGACTACGTCGTTATTGATCCGTACTTCCTTGACAACTGTACGGCACTATGAAATATATCAGGTATTAATGTAGGAAAAATAATATCCTCTATTTATTTTATGCAGTGGTGTCGCTAGGGTTGGGATCATAAAGTGCAGTAACTCATGGTGTCACACCATGGACCTCCTCCCGGCGCAAAAATTCAAATATTTTATAGACAGTCATTTTGGTGTCAGCCCCTTTGATGGTGTCATCCTGTTCGGTCTGCACTTTCTGCACCCACCTTACGTAACTTTACTAATTTTATGCTATGCCGCATATTACTGTATTTTCCTAGATAAATAATTTTGACAATTCACTGCAGTGGAATACCATGAATATTGTCTTTGTAAATGGAACTCGTAGAAGACGTATAATCTTTTTGCTTCTGTGGCTCTCAAAATGGTTATTCATCTTTCCTTATAAATTTGATATGAAAAGATAACATAGGCAAGGTCCGCGCCCAGCACATGCTGCCACGTAATAGTTATTTTATGTATTTGTGAATGACAAAAACGAAAACAAAAGAAGTGTCCTCTTTTTGAGTGTCAGATTCGATTTCACAATTTGCTCGATATGAACCTTTGCTTTTAACAATGTTCAATTGGGCGTATTTAATTTGTATATAAAATATTTGTTTTAATGCACATGCTTTTTTCAACACTATTGAAATAAATGTTTAGAGTTAGATCTTGGCGTTTGAATGCGGTTTTACAGCCCAATCACTATTTTAAATTTATATTAAAACATGCACCTCTCTCTCTCTCTCTCTCTCTCTCTCTCTCTCTCTCTCTCTCTCTCTCTCTCTCTCTCTCTCTCTCTCTCTCTCTCTCTCTCTCTCTCTCTGCGTTGAGAGGTATGATGTTTGTTTCCGAGTACGCTTTGGTGCTTGTGTTGTTTCCTTAATAACTGAATCATTTACATAATTTGTAAAGCCAAATGTAACATCTGAAGGTATACATCTAGTCTACACCTCGCTTGTAAAAGTCATGTTCGTTTGACAACAGCTGTGCACCCGCTGTAACAGTTTAATAAAAAGAATAATCGACTCGGTTAAAAAGAAATCTGAACTTCCTTTATAAGATACGAAGACAACACAATGACTGCTTATGACAAGAACATAAACCCAAACAACATAAATCAACGAAAACTGATATGGAATGTGATTAAGTCTGACACTGCAA
This sequence comes from Potamilus streckersoni, assembly GCA_016746295.1. Classification (NCBI taxonomy): domain Eukaryota; kingdom Metazoa; phylum Mollusca; class Bivalvia; order Unionida; family Unionidae; genus Potamilus; species Potamilus streckersoni. The sequence goes on from JAEAOA010000505.1 coordinate 232,521, forward strand.
ATGGTACATCCACATAAAATTACATTTAGACTGTTTTCATTCTTCGTTGTTTAACGAAATTGTCTGTAAACTAGAGATACGCTTGGACTTGAATCTTTTCCATGTTACTCTTCCTTATTGATCGTGATTATTAATTTTATATTACGTATAAGAACAGCAGAACAATAGGTCCGCATACTTTTATACCGCTACCTGAGTATATTAATGCCTTTCCCGAAAATTCTTTATGGAACTTTCCTCAAGAAAGCGAATTTTACCGACAACTGCGTCAGTTTTGGTGCTCGGAATTCTGTGAAAGTAAAGTACAAACCTCCTTTGTTAATGCCATGAACTCAGCTACAACTAATTTTCAGACATATTTTACTAGATGCACACCTGGCCTTGATAATGAAATATTGCACGTAGCAGTGGTAATTATTAACTTTAAAATATTTTTTGCAGAATAATTTACAGAAGAACAAAACATTTTACTGAGAGGGAAGAGTGTTCCGGTTTTTTTTTTTTTTTTGACATCGTGAAATTTAACATTAAAAAGGAATGGATAATATGTATTAATTAGCATGAATTAAAATATATATATATATATATATATATATATATATATATATATATATATATATATATATATATATATATATATATATATATATATATATATATATATATATGGGAGTCTAAATTATGTTGAATCAACACGAAACGGACAAATGTTAGTCTTCAGAATCGCCTATTGTTCATAATTTACTGTTTCCAAAGAAGTACTCCGTGCGTTACATTTTTTCAGGACTGCTCAGTTCAGGTTACACTTGGGTATTAATACCGTGTTGGATGTGTAAACAAGGCCACAGGCCAGTGTTAATCCTTAAGCAAGTTGCCAGCCACCAAGACTATAGAATAGCCGCTAGTTAAACATTGGTTCAGAAATCAAAGAAAGCCATCAGTGTGAACGGGGCGTATTCTCACCCACAACATGGACCGCTACGTTTGATTGAATCAGTCCACAGCCACGCAGTCGGAATTAAGATAGAGGGTGGGAATACAATGTAAATGGGTATAATAGCTCCAACTGGCAATAAAAGTGTCCGTAGACACCTAGAACGACTCATAAAAGCAGTAGGTTTGTTACTCCGAGGGCAAGCCACTTAACGGAAATCAAAGGACCAGAATTGTAAGAGAAGGAAAAGCTTCGACTAGAAAGCTTTTCGATAGGGGGCAGCACTTCCGGTTCAAGAGTTTATAAGTCCGAGTCTCTAAAAGGGAAGCGGAAGTGAGACTGGCAGAGCAGTCGGAGTCAACATAGAGAAGAGTGATAAAAGGCGGAGGAGGATGAAGTTAGTCTGGGGGAGGATATAGAGTAACTTGGAGGGAGAACGAGAGGGAATTGGGAGGTAGAGAAGAAGATACAGATGAGTAGAACACAAGGACAGATGGAAATCTCTCACTTACAAATCAAGTGATGGGATGGGCTAGTAAAGGGTCGAGCGGAAGAAGTGTATTTGGGAAATTGGGCCACTTAATTGTTATCAAATTGTTGTTATGTTGTTATTAATTTGAAAATTTCCAGACAAAAAAAAATTAATAATGTTGTTGTGTAACGATGAATCTACGCTTGTGTATTTAGATTAGAATACGGCATGCATTCAGTTTGTTTCGTGTAGCGTATATTTGTTTATATAATTTAACCTTAGGTAAAATAAGAAAATGAGCATATAATGAAAAGGTTACGGTATTTGTATAGGAAAATATGATCTCGTTTAGTCGGATAGATATACTGCACGACCAAGGTCGTGCAGCATATCCATCCAAAAGACTCGTTCATATTTTCCATACAAATGCAATAGCCTATAATTATATATTCCATTCAATAGGGAACTTACACAGAATATAAGGAAAGAAATATATGTTCTGGACTGCAAGGCGACAAGAATACTATTTGTATTGTGTAGTTCAATTTTCAAATGTTGAAACATATTTTACACCCGGCTGAGTCATACCAAAAACTTACAAAAATGAAAGTTAGTGGAAGGACTAGTCGCCCTGCTGTCAGGATAATGTGACTGGGTGGGACATCATGTCTTTTTGTTTTCTACTGCAATGTGATGCCCCAGTGCTAGACATCACTGTTAAGTGCCATAATGCAGACATCATAGCGATATGACTGAAAAATTGTTAAAGCTACGTTAAAATCCAAACCACAACGACACAAACATTCAATACTTGTATTATTATGAGCAGAAACGATTGAATGGTTTATTATCAGGAAATAGCCTTTCTCGTATAGATTTTCCTATCGGTACGATTTTGTGGAACATCGTGGGGGGTTTTTTCAACAGAAATAACCCTGTACAAATATGCATGCATTCTCTTAAGTAAGACTGCAACGTTTACCAAAGTCTCTAAACGTGTACATAGCTTGCAATAACTGAAACTATGCCGTTTAATGGAAACGATGTGAAACTCAACCTTTTCTCCCTATTTACCCATACGGCATTTCGAATAGCTGACAGCTATCAAAAAGTGCATGTCGATCCTATCTCAACTCCACTTTTTCTCATTTTCATCTTAATATGACATGATTCAGTCTTCAAGAAATGTCTTTATTGAACATATTAAAAAGGATCCAGGTTGCAAGATATGTTTTTGTAAATATATAGGACAGGATTCAGTGTTTGAGACAAATCTTTGTTGAATATATTGGATAGGATTCACTGTGTAAGACATGTGTTTGTTAAATATCTTACAGGATTCAGTGAGTAAGACATGTCATCATAAGGTAAGATTCGGCTAGCCAGATGAATTTTGTCGAACATGTCGAACAATATTGCTAAATATCCCTAGCATCATCCTGATATCGTTCCAACAATTTCATACATATACACGTAGATCAAAATTTATAATGCAACAGGATGTATTGTATGGGCATGAGTATATGATGTAGTTCTAGAATCCACAATGAATAAGAAACTTTGCAATGACTTTCAAAATTGAAATAGTGCTTCTTCAAAATGAAATGTTACTAATCTAAAGTCATGTTTATAGGTATGTGTTTTCAAAGTAAATAATGTAGTTCGAAGATATTTTTATCAGCATTATCAGTAAATCAACCTGAAGTGTAATGTTGCGTAATGTCTGCTATACCCAATTATCGTCAACCTCTGCTACTTTACCTTGAAAACCCATATTCGATGAGACATATCATACATACTTTAGAAAAGGAGGTAACATCAAATCCTACCTAGCAGTCCTGACGTGAAAGACTTTAATTTAATTTGAACTGGTAGTTTCTGATCACTGACATCCAAATGCAAGTTTGTTTACTGGTTTATCTATTTTGATATTTTTTACAGTCAGTAAACATATAAAAGTTGGTTACACGTGTAACGTTTCAGCCTTATCCGTAATTGCGTGAATTGGTCTTCTATCACGTATTCTTCATCTACTTCTAATCTTAATTCCTAGGAAACCGCATCAAATCTGAGTTATCCTGCTGATCTAGTTTACCACCCCTTCACCAAATACCAACCCATTCACTCACAGGCCACCCAGTTCCCCCACCCCCACATACGGTTGTAAAACATACGGGACTGGTCATAAGCTTTTTACCATAAAAATGGAGACACCCATATTGTCGGATATCCCTCCCTCCACATTGTTGTGGTGGGCTACTTGGTTTTGGTTATCGTTATCTAGAGGTGATCGTCGACGGTGTAATTTTGCAAGAAACAAGTAAATGTCAATAGAAAGTATGAAATTTATGGGTGGAATGAATAAAGATCCGAGCAGATACATAGAGAAGAATAACACAAACCCACGTTACAAATAAAAACAAAATTTAATCTAAATTCATAACAATAAAATTCAGAAACAAGTGTGATACGCGTTACAATTTGCAAGATACACTTCTTTCTTATTAAATCAACATATTCAAGGAATTTCAAAATACAAATAAGATTATACCATTAGCCAATCTGTTAAATAAAAGAATTAAATCATCATCAAATCGAGTGGGAGATCGACAAACACTGTCTTGCATAGATTTATGACCTAATGTATTGACTCAGTCCAATTCCATACCGACTATTCCTCTTGACTCCCATGTGCTGCTAGGTCTGGGTCTTCTCCAGTCTTTCTCTTTCTTTTCAAAATTCTCAAGTATTCGCCTCTATCCGACCTTCCAACTTTGTGTAGCCCCTTTTGGGTTTGCAAATACGTGAGACGTCCTGTAGCTATCTCACCTAGTCTTTACATGATTTTGTGTTTGTCAATTTCTCCAGACAAACGTCTCCCCTGGATGATTTTTACGAGTGAATTTACTTCTTAAATTACTCAAGAGTTATCTTACGTTCGTTATTCTTATGGTCGTTTTCTCTTGTAGAAAAGCGTAGACTAATGACATGTTTTACTAAAAGCACATTGCAACTGAGAGTTGTCGTGTGAAACAACGCCGTCCTCCCTCACAGAACGACCAATGTGGATGGAATATAATTTCCGCCTGAACTGAAATCAATCAATGTATTTCATCTGACCCAACTGATTCATAGTATCTTTTATAAATGACAGTTTTCCATATATATTAGAACTGACGCTATCCAGTTCAGTTTAAACAAAGGTAGCCGTAGTCAAAAATCGCTAACTCATGACAGAGCCTGTACCAACCTATGCATTATTGTGATTTAAACACTCGCATGTCTCCATAAATCTAATTAATTGTACACTTGTCCAACTAAAGGTTTCCTTCAGAAATCGACTTAATAATTTTCTCCATTAACAAATTTACAGGCAGGAATATCGGTTTTACTAAGATTTAGATATATACATGTCATTTGCAATTGATTTTTTGTCGATTTCCAAAACTAAATATGTTTAATACATTTACTATCAGAATATGGACTCACAAATATACTGAAAATGACGGGAATTCTAGAACCAAAAAGAGGACATCCCATAATTATGATTATAAATAGCTAAGAGATTGTATATCACATATCAGCATATACTTTCTATATGAACAAACTAAAATAATATTTAACATTTATTTTGATTTTTATGCGATTAATTAATTCATAGAAAGTAATGTCTGTACCCGAGTTTGAATAAAAATTATTCGTCACATTTGTCCGAAAAAATAGAAAGCATCTTTCTATTACAAGAAAGGATTAACGACCTGAATGCCATATGTTCAGCTTAAGAAAAATACTTTGATATATTGTTACGACTATATTAGTCCTAAACTAAGTAACAGAAAAAAGCAAATCCTTCACGTTTTGTAAAATTCAGCAAATAGTTTAATCTTAAGTTATAACAATTTAAGAGGAAATTACTGTATTGTGAATTAAATGCCAAATAATTCTAAGAATTCTATACCATGCACAAACTGAATTTCAATCCCTAATGTGATGACGTATCAATATCCTTGCAAAGTCTGATGTGCCAGTTGTATTTATATATTGCAAAAATATAATCCATAATGTCTTTGAGTGAATGCACAATCATCCCCAAAAAAGGTCAATCCAGTCAATGGGCACTTTGTGATTCCAGTGAATAATTTAAATAATTCCCCATAACTTATATATGAACACAAGAAAAAGTAATACCACTAGACTGACTTTTAAATAGAAATGAAGAATATTTTTCACTTCACAAACTTAGCTAAAAGCCTGAGACACACTAAGATGAGTAGGAAGTGGGTCATTTTCGCATTATATTCGTAAACAAGGTCAGAACTGTTTATTAAAATTTAAGCAACTATTCCGACAAAAATTACTACACCATGGAATGTTTACGGGAAAAAAAACTGTCCTGAAACCAAATCCAACTAAACATATTTTAAAATATTGCACTTTTCATGTAGACCCGATCTCCTCCCTTAATTACGGAGTAAAGCCAAGCACACAATACAAATTAAATCTCAGCAGCACATGCATACATTATTTTAACTTACAATGTCAAAAAAAATTTGATGCTTCTTGTCTTCAAATTTGCATTTTTTAAAATAAAATCCATTCATTTAATATCATTATGTATCTCTTCAATGTGGAAAACGCCAACAATAAGTTATAAGTGAATTAAGTGAAAATTCGCAAAAGACTAGTAAATATGTGAAAATACGCTGTAGACTAGTATGTAAGTGCAAATACGCTGTAGGATAGTATATAAGTGAATATATGCTGTAGGCTAGTATGTAAGTAAATATACGCTGTAGGCTAGTATGTAAGTGAATATACGCTGTAGGCTAGTATATAAGTGAATATACGCTGTAGGCTAGTATGTAAGTCAATATACGCTGTAGGCAAGTATGTAAGTGAATATACGCTGTAGGCTAGTATGTAAGTGACTATACGCTGAATGCTAGTATGTAAGTGAATATACGCTGTATGTTAGTATGTAAGTGAATATACGCTGTATGTTAGTACGTATGTGAATATACGCTGTAGGCGAGTATGTTTATACACGAGTATTGACAGAAAGATGAGCATGCCTCGTATTTGTGAAACAAGTCGATAAATTTATTGACGTAGATTCAATCTCCTTTTTATTTAATGACATAGACTCAACCTCTTTCTTAACTCAAACATCATTTTTAAGATCACCATTTTTAAATATTTTTTCAAGTACATTTATGTTTGAACTGCATATTGTACATATCTCTCTCTCTCTCTCTCTCTCTCTCTCTCTCTCTCTCTCTCTCTCTCTCTCTCTCTCTCTCTCTCTCTCTCTCTCTCTCTCTCTCTCTCTCTGTGTGTATAAGCTGATATGAAAGAAAAATCATGCCAATTTGTTGATAAGCTAAAGATTCAAGGGTTTGATTGCTATGTATGAGGACCACTGCACGTACTTCTCCCCAGCTGAACTAATTATTCGCCTAACTCAACTAATTAATTATTGGATCTAAAGAATTAATTATGGCTCAACTAAACTAATTATTGGCTGAACTAATTATTGACCCAACTAAATTAAGTATTGGCCCAATTGAAGTAATTATTGGCCTAAAGAGCTAAGTATTGGCCCACTTACAGTCCATAATTTCGGGAAAACATAGAATGGAGAGAAAGTATGGAACAGTGAGACTTTTTCCCGAGTTATATAGTTATGTCTTTTTCATCAGGGTATAATTTCTATTTTTTTTTTTTCTATGCGGTTGAGTTTAAAACTGGCAAGGTTGGTAAAGCACATGGGCGCCGCAGGATATTTTTGCAGGAGGGATTAGGTTTATCTGTGGGGAGGCGGGCACTTAGTCACGGCCAGGAGAGTTAGTATAGTAAGCAGTCTGAAACTAAAGGTAATATTTGCTAAGTGTTTTGAACAGAATTTTGTGACATATTTTCAGCTTCATTTGCATGATTAAACTTTCGGAATTCATATATCTATTTGCAGTATTATTTCCAGCGGGAAAGGAGCGCGTGTAATATACCCCCCCCCCATTGGTCTATGATGCGAACGCCCTTGGCTTAGCTTATAATGGACACATTTTCAAACTGAAAAGTGGAATAATTTTTACTGGAAAACTAAAAAATTAGTTCGGTTGAAAACTACGTACATTCCATAAATCATAGGTTCAAAGCATGTTTCCCTTATTCACTGCACACACGGACTTTCAGTATAGTTATGTAAAGTCCATCATCTAATGTGCGATGTGCGAAAATTCATTTATTTCAGTTTAATCAAATTTGTATGTCTGACATAAGCATCAAATTCTTATTTAAATTATTGTTACCAACATCAGATGTGGAAGGTATTTTAAACTTGAGCGACATAAAATACAAATTAAAAATAAGAATTATTACATAAATCTGAAACAAAGATTATATTCTTTTGCAAATGTTTTATGAAAGAACTAATTAAATATAATAAAGGAGACTCATGCGCTTGGTTAAGATTAAAATAATATTCTTATACAAGTTTAAGACAAAGGTAGTTCAATCGAATCACACAGAGTAGGCTTGCTTTTAGTTTTTGTCCTGTTATAACCACCTGGTCAAATGGATTAGGCATTTCTATTATAATGACCTTGTCCAATGGATTACTTACACAGTTCGGTTCCTCTAAGCATATTACTTCATCAGCACTGTAACTAACTACGACCACAAAAAAGTGTACAAGTCTGTACTTGTTTACAACGTTCAGACATTAAAAAAGGAGGGATAAATTATAATGCCGAATCATTGTTGTCCCCATGGTAAGAGTTAAAGTGTATTATTGATGGCACATTGATTTCATTGCATAATAATCAAACCATAAACACAGAGGACAACACGTCCCTTTTATTTTAAGATAGTTTTAATCCTTGTGTTGATGATGATGTTATTCTTGTAGATAACGAGAAAGACCATCGGATGACTTTGAATGAATTATTGTTGTTGTAGATGACGAGAAAGACCATCGGATGACTTTGAATGAATTAATGTTGTTTTTGTAGGTAACGAGAAAGACCATCGGATTACTTTGAATGAATTATTGTTGTTGTTGTAATGGGCTTCAGAACCAAATAGACTATACATGCCTGTCAGTATGACTGGTAGAAGAAGAACCCGTGAAAAACAACTTATTCACTTGAAACTACTGGAAAGTTTCCCTAGTACCCGAGACCGAGACTCGAGCCCACGCAGACCAGAGGTGAGAAGGCGGTCGTTTGTAATTAGAACTTTAAACTACTTGGCCAGTCCGGACCCCGAATGAACTATGTATATACTACAGAGATTGCAGATTTAATGTCAATTTTGAAAGAAAATGTTTGGTATCAAGGGTATCAAAGCCTTTCTATTTCTGTTTGAGTGTGCATGTGTATCTGTCTGTGTGTGTGATATGGATTTTTAACGTAACTTTAACAATTTTTCAGTCATATTGATATGATGTCTACAGTGTGACAATTTATAGTGATGTCTAGCACTGGGGTATCATGCCGCAGACATGTAACATGATATACCAAGCGGTCACATTATCCTGACACCAGGCCGACATACACTAACCTCTTAATGCTAGGCGCAAAGCGAAGCAGCTGTTAGTACCATTTTTGTACGTCTTTGGTATGACTCGGCCGGGGATAGAACCCACGACCTCCCTCATTTGAGGCGGACATTCTAACCACAAGGCCACCGGACTGGTTTCTTTCTGTTTGAAAACATGTCACTGGAAAATGGTTGATTAGTTGTCATATTTAGGACTGCATTTTAAGCACAGTGGTTCACTTCATTCAGTAAAAAGAGAATCACTGTTGATACTTGAAAACAAGAAATTTGCTTTTATAATTGGATTTAAAATTCAAACATTTTGAAAAGATTTCTTTGACGTAAAACCTTTTGAAACACCAATACTATTGGCATATCAAAACTTAGAAGTAATGATCTACGACCAAAGGACTGGTGTGAAAAAACTTCAATTGACGAAATTTCTTCTAAAATCAACCGTAAGAAGAAAAATCGCCGCAAAAGGAAGAATCGCAAGCACTCTGTAACAAACACTAATGCAACTGTTACTAACACAGTAGTCAACATCTCCAATTTAGAACTTACTGATGCAGAAATAAAACTTTTATCGAAAGGTTTGAGTTTCTGTACCCTTGCAACTAACAAACAAATCAAAGGAAAATATAAGCTGCGACCAACCCACATTTAGAAAGAAAAGTAACTGGACCCCACCAAAAAGCTCAATTCCGAATCTGGAAGCCTTTATCAACTCGTTGGAAACGATACTTCCAGACATATTAACCATACCAACAAAAATTCTAATTTGACAAAAGAAGAAACAGATGCCCTGCACTCACTGAAAAGCAGAACAGACATTATAATTAAGCCTGCAGATAAGGGTTCCGCTGTTGTCGTTATGAATAGGGAAAACTACATTAGTGAAGCAAGTAGACAACTAAGTGACGCTAGGTTTTACTAAAAACTGGACCATGATCCAACGCTGAAATATGCAAAAATCATCACTAATGTTATTGACGAGGCGTACCAAAGCGGACACATAGACCAGCAGACGAAAAACTACTTAAGCCCAGAAAACCCAAGAGCAGGTAGATTTTATCTTCTACCCAAAATCCACAAACAAAGAAACCCTGGCAAACCTATAATCTCAGGTAACGGGCACCCCACAGAAAGGATATCAGAATATTTAGATCATTTTGTGAGACCACATGTCTATAAATTACCATCATATCTTCAAGACACGACAGATTATCTCATAAAAAGCAAAGCTAGTGAACCATTACTGCCAGATACATTACTTGCTTCCTTAGACGTCACATCTTTGTACACCAACATACCGCACAACGAAGGGTTACAGGCATAAAGCGAAGCATGGGAAACAAGAACTGTAAACAATCCACCCACACACTTCTTAGTCCAACTCCTGGAGCTTGTCCTACAACTCAACAACTTTGAATTTAATGAAGAAAACTACCTACAAATCAATGGAACTGCAATGGGTACTAAAATGGCCCCTTCGTATGCTAACATTTTCATGGGAAAACTTGAGGGTCAGCTCTTAGCATCGGTTGAGCGTACACCATACCAGTGGGGACGCTTTATCGATGATATAGAAATGAAGTGGCAGTATGGAAGAGAAAGTCTGGATTACTTCATATCAAAGGCAAACAACTTCCATCCTTCAATAATATTCACGGCAGAAATTTCCAACTCAAACCATATTTTCCTGGACACAACAACCCGACTGGTGGAAAACAAATTACACACAGACATCTACTCGAAACCAACCGACAAACACCAGTATCTCCTTCCAACCAGCTGTCATCCAAAACACTGCATTAAGAACATTCCATATAGCCAGGCACTGAGGATACGCAGAATTTGCTCCGACGATGAAAGATTCCAAGAAAGGTCTGAAGAGCTGGCTAAACATTTAATTTACCGAGGCTACGACAAAGACCTGATTGCAAAGACAATCCAAAGGGCCAAACAAGCAAACTATGCTGACCTACTCAGATATGGACAGAAATAAAAGATTGATAGGAAACTATTTATTCTGACCTATCACCCAGACAATCCCAAGGTAGGTAAAATCATCGCAAACTACTGGCCATCCGTGCAATCGTCAGACATACTAAATCTAATACTTCCGAACAAACCTGTAGTCGCTTACCGGAGACCAAAAAACCTAAAGGACATCCTAGTCAGGGCAAAGCTAACGCCAATCTCTAGTCAAAACCAACCTAGTCAATCTGGACCCTGTGGCGATAAAAGATGCAAAACCTGTCAACATATATTAGAGACCAAGATATTCACTAGCACAGTGACTAAAGAAAAACTCAACATACATGGTCCAAACAAAACGTGCAAAACAGAGAATGTGATTTCTCTCATCACATGTAAGATCTGTGGCCTTCAGTACGTCGGAGAAACTGAAAAGCTACACAAAAGGATAAACCTTCATAGATCTGATTGGATGACAAAAAAGCTGTACAGAAGCCCGGTCGCAGAACACTTCTCCTCCCCTGGCCACACTTTCAGTGATATAATACTTATCGCTATTGCTAACAACCACAGCTGGAGTTCCGAAACCAGGAAGGAAAAGGAATCATACTGGATACACCGCCTTAGAACATTGAAACCAAGCGGTCTAAACGAAGACTAGAAAATGAAAACTATGCACTAGTAGAATTTAACATTTTCTAAATCTTCTTATTATCCTTCAAATTTTACTATAAGAACAACCGGTATAGAATCAAATATCCTGGATATAATCTGCGTTACATATGTACACAAAGTAAAAATAGATGTCACTTTGGCTTGTAGACTTTTAGGGAATTATACAACGTTTTCAGTTTCCGCAACTAGTCTATACAAGCTGGTTGAATTTATAGTTTTAGCACATCTGAAGACAGCCATGTAGAGGTTTACAAACACAACGTTTTTGTGTTTATTTGTTTGTCGTATATATGTTTTGTATTTGCCTTTGAAAAAGACTCATTAAGAGTCGAAAGCGCTTAGGCTAGTTAGTTACTAGTTTTGTACTAGTAACGCAGATTATATCCCGGATATTTGATTCTATACCGGTTATTCTTATAGTAAAAATTGAAGGATAATAAGAAGATTTTGAATATGTTAAATTCTACTAGTGCATAGTTTTCATTTTCTAGTCTTCGTTTAGACCGCTTGGTTTCAATGTTCTAAGGCGGTGTATCCAGTATGATTCCTTTTCCTTCCTGGTTTCGGAACTCCAGCTGTGGCTGTTAGCAATAGCGATAAGTATTATATCACTGAAAGTGTGGCCAGGGGAGGAGAAGTGTATTGCGACCGGGCTTCTGTACAGCTTTTTTGTCATCCAATCAGATCTATGAAGGTTTATCCTTTTGTGTAGCTTTTCATTAAGAGTCGAAAGCGCTTAGGCTAGCTAGTTACTAGTTTCGTACTGTTCGTCGTCAGTTTATTGCATCTATTTTAATTAATACCTGACACACGTGATCCCTTGGTGGATCCAGTACGCTTGAAAGGGTTGTTATTCGCCATACGATTTGCATTCTTTATATATATATATATATATATATATATATATATATATATATATATATATATATATATATATATATATATATATATATATATATATATATATATATATATATATACATATATATATATATATATATATATATATATATATATATATATATATATATATATATATATATAGCTAGGAAGAATTATCACCTATATACAGAAGATGCAATGTCACTTTATATATAGAAGTATTAAGTAAAGCCACCTATATAATGCAGTAGGAAGTAGGAAGTAATGACATATATCTATATATATATATATATATATATATATATATATATATATATATATATATATATATATATATATATATATATATATATATATAAGTAGGTAGCAATATTATCTATATATTGCAGTTGGCGGCAATGTCACCTATATATATAGAAGTAGGAACAAATGTCACTTTATATCCTGCAGTATTAGGTAATGCCATCTCTCTCTCTCTCTCTCTCTCTCTCTCTCTCTCTCTCTCTCTCTCTCTCTCTCTCTCTCTATATATATATATATATATATATATATATATATATATATATATATATATATATATATATATATATATATATATATATATATATATATATATATATATATATATATATATATATATAGAGAGAGAGAAAGAGAGAGAGAGAGAGAGAGAGAGAGAGAGAGAGAGAGAGAGATAGATAGATAGTAGCAAGAATTATCACCTATATATAGCAGTAGGAAGCAATGTGACCTATATATAGCAGTAGGAAACAATGTCACAATGATCTTAAAGTTGTTTGATATATAAAATATCAGAGCTTTTGCAATCTGAATCATGTCATAATTTTTCAAGCTGTATTGTGTTTTGCATTTGTTTCTTTGTTGTTTTTTTTAAGCGGGGAAAGTTGGGCTTTAGCGTTATTCTCAACACCGCTTGTGCTATAACATGCGGTGAAAATAGAATTTTAATGCATTTCTCAAGGACACACAGATGCATCCATCACGGGCTTGTCTGAGTGGATATCAACCCCCGAATTTATAATATACGAGCAAATGATGTCTGGATTCAATTCAGGCCATAAACATTTAGAATTTGTCAATTGTTATATATGAAAGGAATTATGTGAGACACGAGTAGCTTTCAAATATCGATAAAGTTCCCTTCCCAGTATCTGTTTGTTCAGTTCACTATTCCTTGATAATAGTACATTCCATAGCACATTCTCAAGTTTTCAATGCAACTGAATTGTTCACTGCTAAAATTTGTAAATTCAGTAGTATTTGTATTGATACATGCATCGACGTGCGAATTGATTTTGTGTATAATGAGCTGTGGCGTCAGTTTGAACTGCTTCGCACCAAAAGGCAAACACATTGTTGAATAAAACTCGGCCTTTGAATTAACTATTATCCATGGAGAAAAATATTAGCCTGGTCTTTAAAGATTTATACATATATTTATGAGATTGACCAGTCGTTTATGCCACAACGTTGTATAAAGAAAATACTGAAAGGAGACTTTTCTGCTATTAGACTGCTGTTCCTATGCATATTATGTTATCTGGTATTCATTACCATTCAAATTTTATAATTGTATCCCGTTATCACTAGACCAAGACCATTTGACTGTAATATGTGAACTAGATTTAGCATTTGTGAGAAAATGACTTTGTGATTCAGCTAGAAAATGTCATGTTATCATGACAAGTAGGATATATTTTTAAAGAAAGGAAAGTGATTATTTCAGTGTTATGAAAATTAACTTTGATTTAAAGGTGTGTAGAATGAAGTACATAGAGCCATTATGATTAACAAGTCGAAGTTATCTTGTGCTTCACTTTATTTGAAAACTAAAGAATACAAAGAAGCCAACTAGAAAAAGAAATATATTAAGTAGAAAATAAAGAATATTACAAGCAGAATAAAGAAAGAGAGGGACGAGGAAAAATCGAAAGAATGACAAAGAAGACAAAGATGTATTCAATAATTTAATTTGATCCAGCAAAAGTCATATAAATATTTTTCTTCACATTATTTGCATGCATACATCGTTGCTCATTTAAGATACAGAGAGAAAAGAAAACAAACTATTGTTATGAGCGCTATGTTTTATGTCGTGTTCAAGTTTTGCAAAATCAATTTTTTTATTTGTCTTATCGTCGACTTGTCAGATTTAATTCTAACCGCGTAAACTGGAAGAGGAAGGGTTGACGTTTATTTACTTGATTACTGCGTAGACTATTCATTTTTATGCCCCTTTACAATGTTGATGAAAGGTAGTTGTGGATGTGATTGTGGTGGTGGCTGTGGTGTTGGTTATGCCGCTGTTGATGTTGATTTGTTGTAATGGTAGTAGACTTTATGAAAGCAAATGTTTAAACCGCATGTCAAAATACCAAGTTAGAATTCTTACAATATTTAATGAAACTTCAATTAATAGCACACATGCATTCATATTCTACGGTGTAAATGGCTCACAACTGAAATATAAAATGTGCCACCAGAATTGAGTGGCCAGATTCTTTTTCACGTAGTAATTTTTCTGAGGATTTAATGCATCCATCTCTTCTTTTTTATATTTATAAGTAGTGTTTACTGTAATCCCGTCTATAAAAGTTTCATTAGTTCCCAATCTTTCCAGTTTGGCAAAAATGTGTTATATAAGGTGAGCTATTCGTTAAATGACATATAATCGATCTTCCTCCCTGTAATAGAAAGAAAACATAGAATACATATTTGTATTTGTGTTTGTATAAAAGACCTGAAACCTGTCAGATCATCTTCATGCAAACTTCACTAAGTTATTTGGTACTAATGTGAGCGAGAAAGCACCAGGACTGACAAAGAAGTGCAAAATCGTCGTCTGTGAACTTTAATTTGATTGAAAAGACTAAATCCGCAGGCTTCAAAACCAGTGACAGCTTTCTATAAACTGGCAGATCGGTTACGTGATGCACAAAAAAATCCAATAACATCAAATACACTTGTCGGTCTTCCTGGATTGCTTGTCATCCAGTTTCCAGATTTCAAATTGAAAGCACATGTTAGTGCCTTGAAAAATGTGACATCAAGAAGCTGGGGCCGATGTGTGCCATGTGGAGGGAAGGTTGCCACTGGAGCTCTAATGGCAAGATATGGATGCCTTTTTATAACGCCTTTCAGTCAATTAATACCTGCTGCATCACCTTGAAATGGAGGTTTTTAATATTCAGATAACTACTACATCATATGTCAGACGCCGTACGTCAATAGTGGTAAGGCCAAATAAGGCATTTTCCATGAACTGAATGTGATCGACTAAAAGTAACTCATAATCAGGCTTGCAATAAGTACTCTTACTTCTAAATTTGGAGACTCCAGGTTACAAAACCTTCAAATCGATATGGGTGCACAACGTTTTAGCTGAAATTCCATAATTCCTGGCAGCAGCTTTCAGCGGACTTCTACAAAGAATTGCTTCAAGAGCCGCATATAGAACTGGTGTCCCATAATACCCTTGATCAGTTTTCGTTCTGTAAGTTCACACCATATGCAAGAATGTGTAGAATAAATTTAGGCAAAGTAATGGTTAGTTACAAAGTGTACAATATTTAAATACTTATGGGGAAAACGTATACCCCCTGTAGGGGACTCTTGCCCTCTTGTACAGCATTGAAGATTTAACAATATACGGAATTAAGAACTGCTCAGAATAGTGAAATATTATACATAATGCGTCTCTAAACTAAGTTGTTTAAAAACATACGTACCCTGTTTTCTTTAGGTAGTTCCAGTAAAAAATACTGCAAACAAATGGATTGAACAGTTGTACAGGCAGATGCCAATAAAGTAATATTCTTATATAAACACCATGCGTGCGGCTATATGCAACAATCGCCGCCATTCACAAGGCCTCCGTAACCTGGGCAAGCTGGCTGTATAAAGACAAGTCAGGAGGGTTTTTACCCCATTTAGGCTTTTTGACCTCCTCTACCTATATATATATATATATATATATATATATATATATATATATATGTGTGTGTGTGTGTGTGTGTGTGTGTGTGTCATAAGGAGACTTATTGGATTGGATATTGGAGACTTATATGTATATATATATATATATATATATATATATATATATATATATATATATATATATATATATATATGTATATATATATATATATATATATATATATACATATATATATATTTATATATATACACACACACATATATATATATATATATATACACACACACACACACATATATATATATATATATATATATATATATATATATATATATATATATATATATATATATATATATATATATATGTGTGTGTGTGTCTTATAGAGAGTTATTGGAGAAATAATTTTCTTCTGTGATAAATTGCTGAATCGGACTTTCATTGCTTTCGGCCAAATATTATGCATGACGTGTTTGCTTAGCCCCAGCTATAAAGTAATGTATAAGCTATAATCTACATATCTTGGGAATATAACTGCGGCCATGTGTTTGATGTCTAATGATTTCCACCGGCTATTGTTAAACGCTTAAGCAAGGTTACATGACCCGCCAGAAACCAGAAGATTGATTAGTAAAGGCGATAGATCGCACCACATAAAACCTATGTGTTAAGGGTTAATCCAAAGATTAAAAGGAGCTCAACAAGTTGAACGGCGCGTATAATCATTCTTTCCCACGTTAACAAACAGTTTGAGGGACATTCTCTGCTACGTTTGATTGGATCGGTTCATAGCAATATCTAATCGAACTCGTAAGAGAAAATTTAGCAATCGCCTAGAGTGATTGCGGATCAATCAGGTTTACTCCTAGAAGAAACCAGTCGTAATTTGGCGGCAAAACGTAGAAGTAGATTCTAAGGAAAGACACACCTTCTAAAAGGTCAGTAAGTTATATGCTCGATTTTCCAGAATATTACGACATCATAATTGTAATTTTTGTAGTATGTATACTTAATTACTATGATCGTTTAGCATGCAGAATTACCCTTGTTGTCTTTCATTTGCATAAGTATTTGAAAAAGTGGCTTGAGATTACCTAGATAATTATTAGATGCGAGGCGGCATTATGTAGATTGTTAGCTTGTGGTAAGAATTAATTATGTGATTTTCAATTAGGTTACTTCATAGTAAATCAGTGCATTTATAAATGCGATATGTTAGAGTTAACACATGCTTTAAATTGTGAATTTTGGAATGGTTGAAGTATGTAAGATTAGTTACTATGGAAGCATGAATATATCATAGCATGGATATCTGAATATTTGCGTACTTTTTATGAGTTATAAGGTAAAAATGCGTCTGATTATTGTGATATTGTGTAGTATAACGGGATTAGGAATATGTACTGATGGGATGGAATTTATTGATGTATGTATAAGAAGTATTTGATACCGTGCTGTATTATGACGCTTTTTTTACAATGCAAGAACGTATGGGTATCTCGATGTGAGCGAATGCGTGACCGAAGAAGTTTAATAGTCATTATATGAAGATAGGCTGTGTGTAGTGTGAGATGAGAGGGCTAAGGAAAAAGATTGCACCGTCCTTTTGTTTTCAAAGGAAGAATTTTAGGGAACAAAGAATTTCATTTGGTCGTCAAGAGTCGTCAAGAGTTGGAGACGGAATTGAGGCTGTAGCTGAGACAGTCGAAGTCGAGAGAAATGTATCCATGGTAGAGAAGTGGCTGAGGAGGAGAATGAGTCTAAAGAAAGTAGAGAAGGTGTAGCAGTCTAGAGGACGTCATCGAGGAGGAGGAGGAGGAGGAGGAGGAGAAAGAATTTGGAGAAATGTCGAAGAGTGACCTTTTTCGCAATTTAATTCATGGGAACTCTTGAAAAGAATATACAATTTTAATTATTAAACTGTCATATCTTTTAATGATCATGTTATAATTGCTTTAGGTCGTAAATAATATACTTTTATCATCAAATGCAGAGATAATTGTCTGGTTCGTACAGTACACGCAATGGCTGTGATGTTTTCATCGTATCATGTCGTACAGTACACGCAATGGTTGTGATTTTGTCATCGTATCATGTCGTACAGTAAAAGCAATGGTTGTGATATTTTCATCGTATCATGTTCATTTCGTTTTTGTCCTCTTTGCCCCAAAGTACTTTTATACAGATCGAGGATTTTTTTTAACAATGGCCTTGGTGACACATTTTGTTTTGAGAACGCTGCCATTTGTGAAATTTTATTCTGTATATTTGTTTATCTCAGAGTAAGAGACTCTTCAAGAGCTTTACGTCCCTCATCTTAAGACTGGCCACATAATGCCAATGGTGTGAGTTGAACACAAATTTAAATTAAGGATATCTGTAAATGTCGCATGAATATTTTCCTTGATATTCATAAGACATTATATGTAAACACTTCAACTATCAAGAAATCAGTGTTGGCATGCAACAACATTATTTTATCTCTCGTTTTATTTAGATTATTTTAGAGGACGGCATAAATTGATGCTGTACATGTGTGTATCTTTTAACTCGAATTGAAATTTGTTCTGGCTAACAAATGTCTGGCTTTGTCCATTGAGGACGAGGAGCATGATTGTATGTCTCTGTTATAGGTCCATTATTTAGGCATATAAGGCATTGTTTAGAAGCTTGACTACATTTGGTTCTTAATCAGAACCGTTTACCTGGTTGAAAATTTCAGTTTTTTTAACTGTGCTTAATGTTCAGACTTAATCGACGACTTTAGATTAAATATTAAGATTTAATCCACTACTTTAAATTCAACTTTAAGACTTAATCCAAGACCTTTTAGTAAATATTGAGAATTAATCTACGAACTTTGATTAAATATTAAGACTTTACAACTTTAATTACTCACGTGTTGCGCATTGGTATGCATCTTTCTCTGGCTGATGAAAAAATGAACAAACAATATGTCCCATTTCAAACAACGATGCCGTTGTTAATAATGTTTTGTTGCCTTTTTCGTTGTGGCAGATATATTCAAGATTAAAATATGATAGTCCACGAAAAAGGAAATATTAATGATTGTGCACCAGTTGTTATTGCCCAACCTGACTTATTACCCTGAAAGTCATCAAGACCCATACTTATTCTGACTCGTTACTCTTACAGTCATCAAGACCCATACTAATTTTGACTCATTACTCTTACAGTCATCAAGACCCATACTAATTTTGACTCGTTAACCTGAAAGTCATCAAGATCCATTCTAATTCTGACTCGTTACTCTTACAGTCATCAAGACATATACTAATTCTGACTCGTTACCCTGAAAGTCATCAAGGTCCATTCTATTTCTGACTCCTTACCCTTACAGTCATCAAGATCCATTATATCTCTGACTCGTTACTCTTACAGTCGTCATGATCCATACTAATACTGACTAGTTACTCTTACAGTCATCAAGACCCATACTAATTTTGACTCATTACTCTTACAGTCATCAAGACCCATACTAATTTTGACTCGTTAACCTGAAAGTCATCAAGATCCATTCTAATTCTGACTCGTTACTCTTACAGTCATCAAGACATATACTAATTCTGACTCGTCGCACTAAAAGTCATCAAGATCCATTCTATTTCTGACTCCTTACCCTTAAAGTCATCAAGATCCATTATATCTCTGACTCGTTACTCTTACATACTAATTCTGACTCGATACTCTTACAGTCATCAAGACCCATACTAATTCTGACTCGTTACCCTGAAAGTCATCAAGGTCCATTCTATCTCTGAGCATTGCTTCTCTAATTGCTTGTCTGTCATTTCCTACGTATTTGTTGTCATTATACTTGAGATAAGGTTCATTTTTAGCAATACCGTTTTCAGGTTTGTTAAAAGATATTTTTATACAAGCTAAGATTTAAAGCCAATATTTTAGTTTAGTTGATTTGTATTATTACTATTTATTAGTTATTATCTCTTATAGGTTATACAAATTGTTAGATAAGGATTGCCTCTTGTCCTGGTTTGAATTTGTTTCATAATAATTTTTGGCAAATTTGTTTGCTCTCGATTTTGAAAGCATGCACAGTTGATACATCATCAGCATCATCATCAGCAGATTCATCTTTATCATAGTCTTCTGTCACTAGTCGTTCATCTTCCTGAAAATGCAATAGTAAATTGGACTGGTCACGTTTGCTTTATCATAGTCTTCTGTCACTAGTCGTTCATCTTCCTGAATATGCAATAGTAAATTGGACTGGTCACGTTTGCTTTATCATAGTCTTCTGTCACTAGAAGTTCATCTTCCTGAATATGCAATAGTAAATTGGACTGGTCACGTTTGCTTTATCATAGTCTTCTTTCACTAGTCGTTCATCTTCCTGAATATGCAATAGTAAATTAGACTGGTCACGTTTGCTTTATCATAGTCTTCTGTCACTAGTCGTTCATCTTCCTGAATATGCAATAGTAAATTAGACTGGTCACGTTTGCTTTATCATAGTGTTCTGTCACTAGTCGTCGTTCATCTTCCTGAATATGCAATAGTAAATTGGACAGGTCACGTTTGCTTTATCATAGTCTTCTGTCACTAGTCGTTCATCTTCCTGAATATGCAATAGTAAATTGGACTGGTCACGTTTGCTTTATCATAGTCTTCTGTCACTAGTCGTTCATCTTCCTGAATATGCAATAGTAAATTGGACTGGTCACGTTTGCTTTATCATAGTCTTCTGTCACTAGTCGTCGTTCATCTTCCTGAATATGCAATAGTAAATTGGACTGGTCACGTTTGCTTTATCATAGTCTTCTGTCACTAGTCGTTCATCTTCCTGAATATGCAATAGTAAATTGGACTGGTCACGTTTGCTTTATCATAGTCTTCTGTCACTAGTCGTTCATCTTCCTGAATATGCAATAGTAAATTGGACTGGTCACGTTTGCTTTATCATAGTCTTCTGTCACTAGTCGTTCATCTTCCAGAATATGCAATAGTAAATTGGACTGGTCACGTTTGCTTTATCATAGTCTTCTGTCACTAGTCGTTCATCTTCCTGAATATGCAATAGTAAATTGGACTGGTCACGTTTGCTTTATCATAGTCTTCTGTCACTAGTCGTTCATCTTCCTGAATATGCAATAGTAAATTGGACTGCTCACGTTTGCTTTATCATAGTCTCATGTCACTAGTCTTTCATCTTCCTGAATATGCAATAGTAAATTGGACTGGTCACGTTTGCTTTATCATAGTCTTCTGTCACTAGTCGTTCATCTTCCTGAATATGCAATAGTAAATTGGACTAGTCATGTTTGCTTTATCATAGTCTTCTGTCACTAGTCGTTCATCTTCCTGAATATGCAATACAGGATCATGAGGTCATCATGTCCTACATTTAATTCATCCACATCTTTGAGCTGTGATTTCATGTCCGTTTTTTATGCAGTTCTTCCGGTATCGTTGTTTTCGCAGATACTTTGTGGCATTCATTCCAAAGATAGGTCAGTATGACACATTTCTCGTGTGACTTTCCCCGAACTTGATTGTTGGTTTCAAAGTTACATTTTTTCTACAAGCACATTAGTATCTACTTTTATCATAGTGAGTAGTAGATCCGGGATATCTCTAATTTGAGAGTACTTTGTTTCCATTCACCTGCTTTTACGATTGGCTTACATTTGGATAAAAACATCTAGTTAAATGGGCCCCAAAAGGAACATCATGATGTTATCAGCAGTTTAGAGTGCTAAACTTTCATTTAGAAGAAACCAACTTAACTTAAATGCCTATCAAGCAATGTGTCACAGAATAAGGCAAGAAAAAACTTGATTTAGCTTTAGAGTGATTTTATCATTTTCTTCGTACGAGCCTACGACTTTGGCTAGGGTGGATAATTGTTTATATAATTAAGCGACTAAAATAGCACGTATCTCGTCGTAGATAGCTCCAGGCGAAAGACACTAAAAGCACGGTAGGTAAGGATACTTTGCCCTTACTAATATTCATTCTCCTGGAAATTTAAGTCAAGGTTATTATCTAACTGACGCTTTAGTCTTTCGGATCTTGTCAACATTTGTACGTTCTCCATTTTTGTTCCACAGCTATATTTTATTTAAATATGTGAAGCATATACAGTTTTATTGTTGTAGCGTGAAATATTGCTTTTACTACTACGCGGATTTGAAAAGGTGTGAACTTTTCATTTCTCACAAGTTGCTATTAAGAGTTTAATTTAGTAACATGTATCTGTAGATTTTAATTCAGTATCTGTTATAATGACCAGTTTGGTTTTATTTTTTAGCAGTGCGTGCGTGGTGTGTGTGTGTGTGTGTGTGTGTGTGTGTGTGTGTGTGTGTGTGTGCGTGTCAGGCTGTCGGCCTGGCCGTCTGTATATGTCTGGGGATGGAAGCAGGTGTGATCATCAAGGCAGTGCAAGGATGGAACTGCTGATTTGTTAACTTGTGCGCATGGTGGATCCATGAATGGTGTGTGTGGCCAATACAAGTATGGATCAACCCAAGAATTCAGGAGAACATCATGGTATGACAATGGACCAGGTCAAAATGTTTCGTTTGTACGTTTTTACAAGAATTTATATGAGTCAAACGCAGTTATGAATCGTATAGGCTGTACAAATGACTGAAACACCAGTCATGTGTTTAGCACCATTGTTATGTTGATTCAATTGAGTTACCTTCATTACATGAGATTAAATGAATCTTACCTTCATTGCATAAGAATATATAAATCACATTTTTGTTTTCTCATTGGTGAATGTTTTGTAAACTAATCGAATGAGTCATTTGTTTGGAGCGTAAAAATCATAATGCATATAATAGAGAGGATTATTGTTATTAATTCATTTCATAGACTTCCATTTTTCATCACTGTGTTGCGTGGTCATTTAATCCAAGCATCCCTTTAGGTCAAATCCTGTTACGCAAGGATTTCCTCACACAGGTAGATCTGCATCTAATGTTACCAGATATCATTAGTGGAGAGGAGAGTTATGCGCCTTCAGACAACTATTGCTTCATACTTAACAAATAAATTTTCATGATGAACTGTTTATGCAGCTTGTTTTCAGGCGGTATCTCTAATTAAAAAGCTAAATTGAAATCTCTCATTAGCACTGCATGTATTTGTTTGTTATAAAGGGAGCAAATCTAGAATGTATACATTTATTATGATGCCCAGGTTACTTCCCATACCGTACTATTCGAGGAATACACAATAATTTAGCATTTATATTTACCAGTCTAGTATAAGAGTTCAATTAATATCTATATACGTTACAGAAGAATATGTAAGATTTCAGAAATGGGAAGCAATGAGGAATTGAATAATTATTTTTCCTCATAGAATTCTTTTGTTTCTTTTCATTGCCATCTTGCTCTATCTTTAGTATCTTGGGCTAGTGCTATTGAATGGGTGCGGATTGTCAAATGCCGAGGTGCAACCGAGGGCAAAGCATTTTACTCCATTTACCGCGGCACTAAATAACTATCTTGTGTTGCTGTGCCATTAAACACCAACCAATTCGTTCTTACCTTCCCTGCAGCATAAACTGGGAGGTTACAAATGTTAAACTACTTTGTTCCCTGTATCTCTAATTTACATGTCCAGTTTTACAAGTGGTCTCGAATTCATTTACGGATATTGGCGAAACCTTCAGAGTTGCAATCATAAACTATATTTGCTAAGAATAAAACAAGAAAACAATAAATCTCTTTAACTAACCGCAGTTAAATATGTTTCAGTTTGTTTTGTTGAATACCATATATGAATTACACATAACCAAACATTGCCAAATTAGATACTGTCCTAAAATTTTGTCAAACTTGTACAAGAAGTAAAAAATGACCACACACAAACACACACGCACACATGCACACAGAGAGAGAGAGAGAGAGAGAGAGAGAGAGAGAGAGAGAGAGAGAGAGAGAGAGAGAGAGAGAGAGAGAGAGAGAGAGCAGTTGAAATTTCTACGCATGTAAGCACATATCGAATTCGACCTAGGGACGAAAAAAAAAACAGCAATGTATTCCATTGTCTTCGTGACCAGCGATATGTCAGCCTATTCTGCTCATGGCTCTGGAAAGATGAAATGTTTATTCACTGGGCAATGAAAATAAAATTACAGACTTTCTGTCAGCATTTCACCTGGGAACTAGCCAGGTTTGTTGCACGTTTCACAAAATTGAAAAAGGGCTCCGAGTGGTCTAAAGCGTTACGGATCAATGTCATCTTACCTCTACCTGCGTGGGTTCGAGTCTAGGATTCGGCGAATGTGGATATGTGAGAAAGCTTGCCAGTAGCTTCTCGTGGTTCGCTGGTTCTTTCAGCGGATTTCCCGGTTTCTTCCTCCACCATTAATACTGGCCGCCATGTATAGCCTATCGTGTGCTGAAGGATGGCATTAAACCCCAAAACAACAACAACAAAATTCAAAGTAAGATTGTCACAAGGCAATAGGCACTATACCGATCTTTTTTAAACAATTTCATCATTATATAAAAATATGTTTAAGTTGATGAGAAATACCAATAAATAGGATTATTGTATTTAAAACGTCCCGTTTATGGAAAAACTATAACAAAGAATATTGAAACATATTATACGACCGTGAATTTATTGACAATTCGTTCGAGCGGGAAGTTGACAAGTTGGTTAGCAGACGAAAAGGTAGTTGCGGGATAATTTCTTGCGAAAATAGAAAATTGCATTAGGATGCCTTATCGTTTTAAGATAAATATTTCGATCTTTCAAATAATGAAATTATTTGTATAATTCTAAAAGATAAACATTAGATTCAAGAGGGTCAAGGAATGGGTCTTCATAGTGACATTTAAAAATCACATTTTCATCTCCAAATAGAATAGAAATGTGGGATATTTTAACACTTTATGGATATTACTTACCTAAATTAAAAAATAATCGCTCTTTACAGTGTGGATTTTCGACCAAAGGCAAGACGTTATTTAACGTTTACAGAAATGATATATCATTGTGTAGTATGACACGCAGAATGGGCTGAAACTTTAGTATATCAGATCATTGTTAAATGTATATTTTACAGTTTTGGAACAGGCAATGAAAGACAGTGGTTTGATAAATCTTCAGATATCTAGATTCTGTAAATTTTATTGAAAGCAGACTGTTACTAATACGATCTGTCAATGTTCCTTTTTTAGTAGGTCAGATAAATGAATATAGATAATAAACTTTTTAAAATCAATTACCAAATTTGTTTCGAATTTATTCTATAGGAAATTATAAAAAAAATAAATTTCATATGAAAATAAAAGAAGACATTTATTTTAACAGAAACATGACATAGTTCATAAATGATGGGCGTAGGCCGAATGGGACACAATTAGGAATAACCCGAGGGATATGTTTGAAAAGTACAAAGTTGTAGAAAGAAGAGATTCACTGGACAAAGAATTATCTCATATAATAGAGAATTGCATGTGTAGATTGGAACGATAAAGGATGAAATGAAAGATACTAATCTTCATGAAAAAGGTCTTACAATCTAATGGGATATTATATGCAGAATGAGTAAACTTGGGTTCACAGAGAGAGAGAGAGAGAGAGAGAGAGAGAGAGAGAGAGAGAGAGAGAGAGAGAGAGAGAGAGAGAGAGAGAGAGGGGGGGCAGTTGCAGCGAAAATACAAAATGAAGAGATATACAAAGTTCAGAATGATATTGAATTGAATACTGCAGTTTGAAAAGCATGATAGAAAATACAACTTGTTACTCGTTGATTTAAAAAAGAAGAGACACGAAAAGTAATAAGACATTATGGAAGACTTATTTGAAAAGAGCCGGTGTGTGTGTGTGTGTGTGTGTGTGTGTGTGTGTGTGTGTGTTGTTTCTGTATTTCTATGAAAAAATATGAATCAGTTTTTCTGAGTAATACTGCAATGTATTATTTGTCTGACAAACGGGTTCGTATTTTCCCATACAAACGCAGTAACCTGTTTATATATATATATATATATATATATATATATATATATATATATATATATATATATATATATATATATATATATATATATATATATATATATTCGTTCTCTTTACGGTCATATTTTCAATAAATATGCATTTAAACAAATTTTGTTTTTCTACTGATCCAACACAATTTTGCTTTTAAGCTAATAATGGACTGCATATATTAACTGAATCAATTCCGTACGATGTGCATGTGATTTTAGCTGCCATTCAATTAAACGAACGTCTGTTCCATTATTGTTTGTTCGGATTTATACTGTACGAGAAATATTAATTCTTCTAATTTTTTTTTTTAATGACGATGTGGAATAACACTTTCATTTCGCTTCAAATGCAGTATGGAGAATATAATTTCCGCTGGAATGTAGTGGAAATTACAGTACAATTGTGAGGTGTTTATCAGTTTGGAACACATGACATGGGCCATGTAATTTGGATTTGCATAACTAAGCAAAAAAGCACATTACTTACTGTTTAGCTTTCTCTCCCATGACAATACGATTTTTCATTACAATAGCTTGCAACGAAATTAAATAAAATACAAAAGAAAAGAATTAAAACACTTTTACACAAGTAATTAAATTACATACATACATACATACATACATACATACATACATACATACATACATACATACATACATACATACATACATACATACATACATACATACATACATACATACATACATACATACATACACCTACACATATTACACTATTCTTATTTACCTACATACAAACATATCTACCTACCAACCTACATGCATACATACAAGCAAACGTACATTACTACAGAAATTTATAAAAATACTGATTTTCCACAATTAATATATTTTGATAGTACGAAAATATGTTCATAAATTGATAAAGACCGATACAATTCTTTCCCAAACTAGAACAGATAAACTTCAATTGCGACACACTGACACATTGGCCGCGATGAGACGCAGCTGGCAGTGAACACCGCATGCAAATCGCTCTATCCGTTCGTTGTTATCTTCCGTAAACCGTGCATTGGGAGAACCATGGGCTAGGAGCGCCGACAAGAGGCGATATTTTTCCCCTGGCCAAATGGCTGGAGTGAATCGCTATTACAATATACCAGTAGATTGGGCTTCATGAGAGGCGTCTAGTAAAATATCATAATTACATTCGTCTTGTCCATTCGTCCGTAATCTGAGGAAAACTATCTTTTTAAGCCCTCTCCAATGTTAAAGACGAAATGTCGATTAAACAAAATGCTTTCTCCCCGACGTCTGGATTTATCTTCAAGTGCTATATGCCAAATGACTGACGAAAATAAGAGGCGTCTTCCAGTGCAAACTACCTTCAATTGGCTCCGTCCGTTCGTCCGTGAGGTCTTGAAAATCATTTGCCTTCGCGTTGTTTCAAACCAGTTTATTGTTAGCTTACATCCACTTTTCTCCGAAACTATTGCATCCAGTCTGGAATGAGTGAAACCAATAGAGAGGTCTTGACAAGGCACGCTCAACCCCATTGAATTTGCCTTGTCCGTTCGGCCATGCGATGCAGAAAGTGAACTTGTTCAAGGCATGTTCGGAAGAATGCGATAAAGATCAAATCGACTGGTAGTCTCTTTAGTCTAGTGCAACATGCCATATGTCAGGAGACCGGCGTTGAAGAGTTACATCTAGTAGTGAAAACCCAGGAAAGTCGCCTTGTCCAATCGTCCGCGCGACGAAGAAAAGGACCTAGTTCATGGCAATATTGCTAAGGCGCAATAAAAGGATTGATTCGAGTTTTCTCATATACGCTTTGGTCTAGTGCGACATGCCGTATGTCAGGAGATTGGCGTTGAATCGTCGCATCCACCAGTGAGAATATGATATACCTGTATAACCCAGACCCTAACCTAACAATAGCAACAACAACAATACTACTACTACAATACTACTACTAAAATACTACTACTACTACTACTACTACTACTAATAATAATAATAATAATAATAATAATAATAATAATAATAATAATAATAATAATAACAATAATAATAAAACGACGATTCAATCACGTGGTTTAATTGGTGTTCTCAGAGAAATCAATATCGTACACCTGTTTGATTGACAGGTTAAGACTTAACAATATCCTACACCTATTTGAAATGTTAACCCTTAATTCTCACCCTTTGACACTATATAATCTACCCGTCTATAAAGTTTAGATGATAAAACTACAATTCTACTTTCTATCAAGATGGTTCCGCTTTTCGTTTTAGGGCACAGTGTCATAGCTCATTTGACAAACTTTTGCAATGGGGCTGAAAAAAAATTACCCAACAAATATAGCGGGTGTAGACATAATTTAGAGGTTGTAGTGGTGGAACCACTGAAACCATTTTGTACTTTTTAGAACGATCACATCCGTCAAATATCAAGTATGTGTTTCTACTTATGTTTGTATTACAGAAATGTAGCTAAGAATTCAAGTTTTGCAACAATATATAAAGTGTCTAGGGATATTAATAATTACTTGTTCGTTATTAATATTTGTTACAATTAAAATGTTCAGTTAAAATTTAGCGACTATACCTATGTACCTACCTATCCAAGGCATCCGACTCTAAGGCTTGGTTTTCTTGTATCTTAATTTCATATATTTACGATATTATTATAAAAATGCAGCTGAGATCTGAGACTTTACAACAGTCTATAAATTACTTGGGTTAAATAATTATATGGCTTTTTTTATCTCCGTTGCACTGGTACGTTAAGGAAATAAATTTGACTTTACCTATATCGATATACAAGTTTAACTCTCTACTTCTATATATGTCATTCTGGCTCCTAAACTGCATATACTTATGTTAGTATTATAGAAATGTAGCTTAGAATTCAAGCTTTGCAACATTATATAAATTGTAAGGGTAATTTAACAATTCGTTGTTCGTTACAAGGTTTGTTTCAACGAAACTTTTCGGTAAAAATATAGCGACTCTACCTAGTTGCACATCCATGCCATCTGATTATATTTTCTTGAATATTTCTTCATGTAAATTTGGGTATGAAATGAAAAATATAGGCTTATTTAAACTGAAGTCTGTCTATCTGTCTTTCTATCTGACTGTCTGTATGTATATGTATGCATTTATTTATTTTGTAAACGGTTGCTGTTTATGTTTAGCTATAAATTATGTTTGATATTCAATTTTGTTTATTGGGACGATTTTAGCCAGCGATTAGCTGTTTTCCGAAATAATCGTTTGTAGTTTCATGATGTGCGTTGAAAGGGCCGTTAGTACTTCTTTTCATTCTTGTATTCTTTATTGTCTCAAAAGTGTCATGGTAAATACTCTTATTTCTCTGAAATGTACAACTCTTCTTAATAAACATGCCCTGAAATATCTAGCTTCAAAACTTGAGATGAAGTAAACCATTGTCATAAAACCTAAATTGTGACAATGAATGTAACAAATATTATCTCTTATAAAAGTTGCGATCTCTATTCCAGTCTTTGTGTTATTTTTTCTATAAAAACAGTCCAGTCATCTTCTTCCTATGGTAATCAAACACAACTTGAATCAGTTGTTCAGAAATTTTGAATGAATTAACGAGATTTCCATTATCACTGTCTACTATATCTATCTAAACTACAGCCAACGGAATGAGTCTTGCTATTTAGATGATTAATTATTTGGCAACCTCCTTAACATAGTCGTATTTACACATCCGTTTTCTCGCGCCGAATTTAAATATCTTACGCTAGCACGGGGCAGAAATGAGACTGCCGCAACACATGGCGACGCTTCGCAATGCTTTGCTTTAATTAGAAAGTAGGATTTCCCTGGCAGTTCTCCGCGCCAATTCTAAGTGGCTATATAATCATATGATCGAAATAATATGATACATGCCATATGTTTATTTTAATTTTAAATATTAGTGGCTACACTTTACCGCCAAATTTTTATCTCTATAATATAGATTTGAAGGCTGTGTGTGTCAAATATAAAAAGCATGCAAGTGAGATATTCAAGCGTATGTATGTATGTATGTATGTATGTATGTATGTATGTATGTATGTATGTATGTATGTATGTATGTATGTATGTATGTATGTATGTATGTATGCATGTATGCATGTATGTATGTATGTGGTTGTATGTACTACACGACATGGGGGCCCCTCTACATAGGGGCAAAACGAGTTCTTGTTAGCAAACTGGTACTTGTCACCCCCCCCCCCCGCTCCGTAAATTACCTTTAAACATGTTTTGGCCTACATCCATAAAACATGATAGATTATCACTACACGTTAATAATTCTGCGGGCGCCAGTCACCAAAAAAACTATACCGCGATAAACTGGGATACGAAGATAGCGCGCCTCTTTAATGCTTCTTCCACCCATCAAGTTTTGAAATGGTAAAATTCTTTACAGATTGTAGGCTGTTTTTCTTTGTTTGTGATTGACTTGAATAAAGAAAACGTCAAACTTCATGATAGTTAAATGTAAAACAATGTAAAATCTTTTAGAAAAAGAGAAGAACGTATAATGGAGAATGTATGGGGAATATTGCTTCTTGTCCTATGCCGAGTTTTCCCTTGAGTCTGCTTGCATTTGGATCTACTAGTTCCCAAAAGGATTAGGCTTTTATATATTTGTTTAAAGAAATAATTTTCTTGAGTCTTATTTGCTTAGTCTACGTCTTGGTCGACATGCTTGTCGCTTTTTATTCGGTGGGGATTTTCCAGCATGTGAATGGGAGTCGGACTGCACTAAGGGAATCAGTCTCTTAATTTAAATTGTGTACCCAACCTGGTCCCTTTGGCTGTACTAAATTCCTACCACATTTCAAGCAATCATCGTCCTTCCAATAATATAGACGAATCGCTAGCATCCGTCTGGACTATTAAATACAAATAAAAATAAAATTAATTCTGCTTTTGACCGATGAAATGGAACGGACGGACGAAAGAACTATTTTCCCAATTTTCCCATCATTTGCTTTGATTAGGAACCCTTTCATTAATAATTATATTTAGCGAAAAGTTTTTCTATGATCAATAAAATTGTCTCCCTTTCGTAGATAGGCTTTTAATAATGAGGCTTGTGAGGTCCTTATACGTTAACCTCTTTATTTATGTTTAACTTTACCCATTTCTTTCCTTTTAATACAGCGTAAAGTGATTAAATGTTCTTGTAAATAGACCATGGTAGCAGTTAAAACATAATGGGATGTAGGGAGTTAAATTTCTATTTGATGCTCCTAGTTGACCATGCATTTTGTAAGTATAGAAATATTTTATATTTCATTTTATTTGGTCTTTAATTTTGTTCCATGTTTCTAACCAGTTAAGATGTATTTTATTAGCATTTTGGTTTTGTTTATTTCTTACTATTAATAGATTTATTAAACATGTCCATATTTCCTTCTATCTCGAATTGAAGTGTATGTTTTTCGTATTAGCTACTTATCTTTCAGCACCTTATTGTTGTTGTTGTTGTTGTTGTTGTCGTCTAACGCCAATTTTAGCACAAGATGTTTTACACGGCGGTCGGCATAAATGACGGAGGAATAACCCCGGGGAAAACCCCATGAAAGAACCTACGAATTACCAGAAGCTACTGGCAAGCTTTCTCACGCAACCACAAATTGCCGAGCCCGAGACTCGAACCCTGGCAGACATTCGTAACGGTGAGCGCTCTAGACCACACGGGGTCCACATATATATATATATATATATATATATATATATATATATATATATATATATATATATATATATATATGGACCCCGTGTGGTCTAGAGCGCTCATATATATATATATATATATATATATATATATATATATATATATATATATATATATAGCTTAGCTGATATAAAATCGGAATTTTTTGTCTATCTCGTTTACTCTATGCAGCATAACTTTGCATTTTAGTTATATCTAGTACAGTAGATCTTTTCTTGCATTGCCGTCCATTTTTGTTAATATGATAGATTATCTCTCCACAATATACAAAGATGAAACATTTGATGTGTATGTAGAAAAAAATTTCATGTGAAGCTTGACATTTTACCCATCTTAACAATAAGCACACGTGGAAGAACTATAACCGCTCCGGTGGCTTAGTGGTAAGAGCGTCCGACTCGGATGCGTGAGGTCGTGGGTTTGATCCACGGTCGAGTCATACCAAAGACTTACAAAATCGGTACTAACATCTGCCTCGCTTGACGCTGAGCACTAAGAGGTTAGTGTTAGGACTGATCGGCCAGGTGTCTGGATAATGTGACTGGGTGGGACATCATGCTACATGTCTGCGGCATTATGCCTAAGTGCTAGACATCACTATAAACTGCCACACTGCTTACATCGTAGCGATATGGCTGAAACATTGTTAAAGCTACGTAAAAAATCATCACGAGAAGGAACTTTACAATAACGTAGCTCTTTTCAATTCCTTTTGTCAGTGGAACAATGTCCTCATTTCTATTTGCAGTAACTGTAAAATTATTCTAAATAAATAGACGAGAGTTTCATGGATTTGAAACAATGTGCCAGAGATTCTCTAGTCTGATACACACTTGAATAGCTGAAAATAAATATGGTGCCAAATATGAAGTCAAGGAAGCTTTATCAGTGTCATACGTGGATGTTTTATTACTAAATGTTAGAGGAGAGTGATTTTATAAAAACAAATAATGTTTTTCACCAAGTAAACTACCAAAATCAAGAACACGCTAAAATTTTGAAAGCCGAATCTGCCAGTGATGTAATACAGCATTCAGAATTTGTGGACTTTCATTCAAAGTAAAAAAAAATGTTGTAGACTGGTTAAAAGCGATTAGTATCTTTAATTTATCATTTTTAGTCTGTATTCACGTACTAATTCATATGGATTTATGGATTTAATTGCAGATCCAGAAAAGTAGCAAACATGTACGTTGTTCTTATATATATATATATATATATATATATATATATATATATATATATATATATATATATATATATATATATATATATATATATATATATACTGCAATTATGCATATGCTATATACATTGCTCTTATGTTTGAACTGCGATTTTTTGCAAATAGTATTAGTAATAAATAAATTATTCCTTTTCTTTGGTAGATATGAATGATCATGCAACGTAGCAGTTCAGGTGCAAATCTAATACAATTAGATTATAAATTAGGTAAATAAACGAAGGTATAAAATCATTTTATTGATACTCATTTCAGTCATGGAAATGGAAAATACTTTTCAGCGAAAGGGTTAAAGATTTGCGTGGAGTTCTTTAAACAACGCGGGCACAAAGTGACGGTTTTTGTGCCCCAATACCGGTCGTATAGGCCTTTGAAACAAAAGCCAATAGAAGATCAAGCTATTCTGAGTGAGCTCAAGGAAAATGGCTGCCTCGTCTACACACCGTGTAGAGCAATAGGAACAAAAATGATAACAACATATGATGACAGGTCAGTACTAATTAGGATTTCTATATGTAATTGTTCTTGACTAGATGTGTATTATTACTTGTAACGGGATATTGTAATGTCCTCCATTTGTCCATATCCATGTTCATATTTCATGAACCGCTTGTTAGCAATACATCAAATTTGGTACGTAGGTTCCCATTAACTATGTGCAAGAGGATATGTGTTTTGTACCTGTGAGTAAAAGGTTATGCATGACAGTATTGCTATTTATGTACATTCGCAATCTTCGGCGCGCTTTTTCTTGTTAGAAAAATTACTTGAAACAATTATACGACTCTTAAGACCTGCAGTTTTTCTGGTAGAATTTTACAGAACGGTTTGAAACTTGGTTAACATTATGCCTAATATCTAAAGATGCAGATGTTGGCAAATCGGATTGATTCCATAATTTTAAGAGTTATTGCCCTTGACATGTACCTGGATGCAATGAAAGAATTTTTTAATGTAACTACTCTCTAGTATGTTGTTTGTGCCTTTCAAATGTTAATACATGACACTATCATCAGAATATATCCATATAGACAACATATGTAGTATTTCTTGTACTAGATATCATCAGATGTCCACGTTGACAAAGGATTGATATGCAATCCATTATACTACCAAACTTCAGTACATATCCACGTTGACAAAGCATTGAAATGAAATACATATTACCATCAGTAGATATCCACGTTGAAAAATCGTTGAAATGCAATGCATTCTAGTGCCACATCGGTAGTGTCAACATTTGCAAACAATTGTACTGACATTATTTTAAAAGGAATTGTACATTTCTTGTCATATCGATGGATAGTGGTGGTATGTGGGGAATGCATGCATATAATAATCCAAATAAATTGCTCTCCATTCTTATAGCTTTGTGTTAAGTTTATTTGACAAAAATACATATTTCATGGTTAATATACATTATGGCAGGACAACGGTTTTAATTAAAAGCATTGTATTGTAATATTATCTTGCTTACCTCTTCCATGGTGCATGTATATTACTCCATGAATCTAGTAACAAAAATGAATATTTCGAAGTTAATATACACTTTGGAAGGACAAAGATGTTAACTAATAAAAACATTGTATTGGAATCTATGCTTACTTCTTCCATGGTGAATGTCTATTACTCCATGCTTACAATTTGTTCATACCAACAGCAAGGAAATTATAAAATGCCTACAAACAGCAGAACAGACCCAGTCTGACAGCATATAATAGGCCCATTCGAAATTTTTCTTCGCTGCCATTTGCAGTACATTGAATGGAGAATTGCTTTAAGTTTGTGTTCTGAAGATGTATTTTGATGACTCTAGTGTAGTTGTGGATCAAGTTGGAAGTGTATTCAACCTGAGCATATTACATTCTTGTCTATTCTAGCTTTTGTCGAACTTAATCATTTATTGGAGAAGGCAATTGTGATTTTGAATTAAGCTAACTATTTGTGACATGTAAATATTGTAAACCTAAAGTTTTTATTCGTTCTTAATCTTACGGATCAGTCACCAGTGAATTATGAAAAGGCTTGCACTGCAAATATAAACATTATCCTTTAAGCTCGATATGTATTGAATTTGAAGCATCTATTGTTGTTTAATTATTAAACTAAATGAAAACTAACTTAAACTTTAATATTTTGACTAAATATATCTTTATTTTTTCACTTGGTTTGATAATCCATTTAATTGACAGATTTATTTTAAATCTTGCTGTGAGCGAAGATGGTCTGGTTGTATCAAACGATAGATTTAGAGATCTAATAATGGAAAAGGCAAGCTGGAAGAAAATCATTGAGGAAAGGTAAGCAACATGATTGAGCGTCTACTTCTTGTATTAGTTTAGTTTTAATGACTTCTAGTTCCAAATTCAGGCACGAGTTTCAAGTTTAAGCGATTTTCATCGTGAAGTACAAGTTTTAAAATTATTCAAAGAATTAAGTTAGTTGTGAGAATTTGATTCACTCACTCTACATATGAGACTTTGATTACACATACCAACTGTCCATTATATTTGTATCGTTACTTTTTGAACTAATTTAATCTTGTGCTTGCATAGCCATGGATTTCACTTTCATGATATGTTAAAATACGAAATAATAAGTTATTTTTATTAAGATGTCTTTTAATCCAACATAACACTATATGAAAAATAAGACAATTTGGATTTTTACTGAGACGTATGATGTCTAATTGGTGCTAACTATACCATAGTTTCAATTTGCTATCCAATATATCTACTGTGGCAGCCATTTTGAAAATCTTTGCACTACACCGACGTGATTCTGGGATGTATATTGGATAACTGAAAAGATCAGATACATTGGTGGAATCTATTTTAAAAGGCGTTTAAGATAAAATTTAAGATAAAATTGACATTTGTACTGTATAACTTTAAATATAGGCAACACCTCGAAAATCTCGAATTTTCTGCTTTAGATCCGACATATTCATGGTTGTTATGTGTCAGTTCTTGTGGCATCTGCCTGTCTATAAATGAAAATGAGTAATCCTGAATACGATCATGGTGGAAAACTTGAAAATATTGTCATTTCTGATCATTCAAATTGGACCGTTGCTCCTTTCAGTCTGTGCCCCGTATGGCCGAGTGGTCTTTAGTGCTCTCCGTTACGGATCGCGGCCATTTCAGCTCTGCGTGGATTCGAGTCTAAGATTCGGCGAATGTGAATATGCAAGAAGACTTGCCAGTAGCTTCTCGTGGGTCGGTGGTTATTTCCGCGGATTTCCAGGTTTATTCCTCCAATATTAATACTGGCCGCCATGTGTAGCATATTGTGTGCTAAAAATGGCGTTAAGCCCCAGAACAACAACAGCAACAACTCCTTTTAGTTAGATAGCTACGTTTTCACTAACAGACTTAGAATACATATTTGGCCATAGATGAAAATTGTTCTAGGTGTACATCATAATTGGCTATCATGATGGTTATTGTAACATATGGTAAAATGATGCATTTTAGGGTCTGGCTTACATCTTAAATGTCAAATGTTGTCATGTATTTTGTTAGAGAATTCTTTCCTTCACGTTCTTAAATTGTATAGCTAGTTGAGAAGAAGGTATGGAATTTGATACAAGTATATCGTCGCATTTAGATAAATAAAGAAGGTGGCAGGTCAATAATTTATGTCTGCATCACATATTCCATTCATTCTATCTATAATTAATTTACATAGATTCAACTTATCAAACCTGCATATTGATTACAGTTATCTTTCATTCAACATGGGATTCTCACCTCGGGGCAGTATATTATGTTTTTATGTTGTATCTGGAAAGTGAGGTATAGAAATGAAAATTTCATCTATGCTTTATTTCATAGCATTATTTTGGCCACCAAGGTCAGGTGTTTGCACAATCTTCAGTTATAATCAAATTATAATAGAGAGCAATGTGAAACTTGCTTTTAATGTATAACAAGTAAGGCAAGACAGAATTTCGCTGTATTTGCTGCATTTTCTAAACAATGATTTATGGTCTCAATTTCTAATGCCATCGTTTTCGAAAAAAAATGACACGATTTTTATAATCTCAACTAAAGTATGGAAAGAAGGAAATGATTGGTTAAAGAATCTGACCTTTAAACTTTCGAAATAATTAAGGTTTTAGTTTTAATGATGTACAGGTATTTGTTTAGAAAAAAAAACCCAAAGAGATGCCACTCATTTCAGTCCCGAAGTCGCATGTACTTCCATTTCTGGCGCGTGGTCCACGAGTAGGGATATGATACAATCGAGTGAAATCGATTTATGAGGGAATTATGACTTAGGCCTAATTATCTGAAGTGGATGTGAGAAGAAAAGCATACATTGGATGCACGTAAGATTGGGAAGAATATTGATCTGAGCGGACACTATAATATTTTGAAAGGTGAACTTTGTAGGCTAACCCTGGTGATGTATATTTCCATATTAATTGGAAAGCATAAACAAGAACTTCCGAAAGATAATGTACACTTTAAGCCTGTATTCACCTTGTACTGAAACTGTTTGACCATGGATGTTGCCAATCAACAATCAATTGTTTGCGTGTGAAAAGATGTTAGTTGAAAACTACATGTCATATTTGATGAAACATTAAAATTATCTAGTGTTAAAAGCCCTCAATGATGTTTTGAAACAACAACATTTAAGATTCAATATTAATCAGATGATTTGGGATACACGGCATGTTGCATTTAACGATGGCATTGGGCTTTAAGTAGAAGAAATCTGTAATACAGAAAATTTTAATACTGGACAGACGAAAAGTTCATATAAATTTGCGGAATCTAGTTTTAAAATGTTTCAGATAAAATTCCCATTTGTATTGTATAAAATGAATGTTTTGATAAATGGAAAAGGTTAACGATAATCAACTACATGAAACATTCATTTGGCTGAATGTATTTTCATATTCGTTGACAATGAAATAAGTTGGGAAGTACCATTAATGAAGAAATTCATCAGTTTGTCTTTTATTCTTCCATCATTTTTCATTGCAGGTTATTATTTTATTCCTTTGTTGGAGATTTATTCATGCCATCAGTAGGAAGATATAGACGCTCTCTTGACGAATTCCTGAAGAAACCCAGGCAGACCCGGATGTGAGTATCCCCATCCTATGCAAATGCACACCCGCTCAGACACAGCTTGCACGTGCTATGAAGGAATTTATTAAACAAATTATGCACGTGCTATGAAGGAATTTATTAAACAAATTATTTTTCAATAGATCTGAAACATACCAATGTACGCATTATTTTCAAAATTCTACACATTTGATCAAGTTTATGATCAGGTTCGTCTTACTTTTGCCATGGCATAATAAACTATATTGGGAGATGTTTTCATTTGGACAATTAACTCGTTTTAAGTTTGACCAAGATGCGTTACTTCAGTTTCCACTTTGGTGTTAAACAGCAAGCATATTAAAATCAATTTAATATTTCAAGGGAATGGTTGTTAATGCTTTCACATAAACACATAATAATTCCTCTAATAGTTGTACTGTCATATCTGTACATGTCGATAGCTAATCCGTTCCACAAGGAGGAATCTTTCTTTCATTGGAATTGAACATACTGAGAAGGGAGAAGTTGTTACATATTTGGCTTGCCTAAATCACTCGTTGGACGATGTTGTGAGAGCCACCTACTATTGGTTTTACACTACTTTTAACCTTTTCATCCTTAGTACACTAGATCTGAGAGTTTTATCCCTTTGTGTTAGTGCTGGCATGTGGCCCAGCCTTCTGCAAGCCTACAGTAGTGGAATCACCTCTCAAAAAGTTGGCTGTAGTTGTTTCCTCCTGTCCGTTACATTGAGGCTATGAAATGCATCAATCTGGTTCTACTAAAATTAGAAATTGTTCCGACTTTGCCTACTCACATATAACAAGAGCTCTTTCTTTCTTGCACTGAAATGTCGCTTTATAAGGTAATACATTTCTACTATCAAACAAGACAAGGACAAAGTTAATATTGGTCATGTTGCACTTGCCCAAAGGTTTTATTTAATTGGGTCCACACAAATAGAGGTGGCATTTCATTGTTGCTGCATTGGGAACAATGGAACTGACAGTATGCTCTCCCTAATAGCTTACTTATAATAATTTGGTAGGTCCATTATCTGAAGTAAAACTTTGTAAATCAATACACCATTGAAGATGTAAAACGGGTCCTTGGTCTGCATTACAAACAATTTGGACAATTCATCTTAAGAAACATCATTGTTTTATCTGCATAATACATACAAATATTATCAGAGTGAAAATAAATTAAGTAAATTTGTTTGCTTTGTCAAAACGTTTGCTTTTTCCATGTTTCAGTTTATTAGGTGATCCTAACTGGGGAAGTAATCAGCTTAGCCGCAGGAGTAGTGACAACAACCCAGGTACATAAGCATTTTCTTCTACATTAAATGGAAAACTGCCATATGACAATTTTGAAATCCTAAAAACATTAAATTTGTGATATAATGTTAAGAGAAGCAAAAGTAATTATTTTTATTTCAATATTGCGAAGTATAGTTCAGTTTTCTTTTTACCACTATTTAAAAGACTTTTGTCTTATTTGAAGCTATTTCTGCAGGTAATTGACATGTCATAAAGATTGGCGGAGAATTTTAATCATAACATATTTTCTCAGTTAATTTTAGAAACCATACTTGTTATGTTTTACAACAATTCTGACAACAATAAACTTTTACTTGAATGTTAAAAGATTTTACATGAAAATATTTTCATAACAAAACAGATTTTAGAAACAAAACAAATACTTTAGATTATATGCATATTGACGTTTTTGTCACAGTCGTTAATATCAAATGTGGAAAATTGTTTGACAAATGATACTTTTTCATATATGTTCAGATGTAAAGAATATATCCTTGTATTTTCAGTTGCGAAAATGCTCGATTTACTACTTATTGTGCAATGC
This sequence comes from Potamilus streckersoni, assembly GCA_016746295.1. NCBI lineage: Eukaryota > Metazoa > Mollusca > Bivalvia > Unionida > Unionidae > Potamilus > Potamilus streckersoni. The sequence continues at coordinate 272,868 of JAEAOA010000505.1, forward strand.
ATTGCTCCATTGTGGCTGTTTACAGATGTTGCACCTGCAATACGAGAAATGGGCACTTTGTGAGCTAAAGGAAAATCTTTTTGCTGCAGATTATTAATTAAATACCGAATATCAGTTATTTCATCTTGCTGTCTTGAGAACTATAATAAATCCTCTGTGATGATCGCTGAATTATACTTGCTTAGTGGTTAGATAGGGTCAGCTAGTACATAAAAGTTCGAAGATATAATTGATTGCAACATATTCTATCATGCCAGGCTCTTTCGTCACTGACTAAGCATAAGATTCAAGGCAATGTCAGTTTGTTGTGAGGTTGTTTTGCTGAAGAGTTGATGTTATGCCATTTAATTGTGGAAACAAATCGTGATGGTGTCAACACTAGTTTAATATCAATTCTGTGTTTTTACCAAGCCGGAAATCCATAATTCTTGTTTAACCTTCATATCTATCATTTTGATTTATTAATTCACGGTATAAAATGTGTAATTTCAAATATTAATTATTTTTTAGAAAACAAAACATCTAAAATGGTAATAAAAGTATAAAATAAAATATTTTATTAGACAATGATTTTGGATGTAACTGACCTTGACCTTTCCAGTACCCATATCTTACAATGTTTCCATTAATTTAGCTATGTAAATCTTTATTCCAGTGGCTAAACAATAGCATCACCTCCCCGGACAGGATAATCTTAGGTGTATTGTGGTTGATGGCTCCAATGTTGCTATGACGTGAGTATTCCCGATTGTATGCATTTGTATAGAAAATGGAAGTGAGATCACATGGTGTTGCCTATATATTAGAATTTCTCTTTCTGAGAGATTCCGAATGCTTGCTGTTACTGAGCTCTCTGAAGAGTTTTAACATGTTAACTTTTCTACTTAACAATTGAATTGTATTTGGTTCATTATTAGTAAATTATAATGTTGATAATAACAATTGATGTGTATACAGAAAAATGTGCATTTGAACTTTGACATATTCTTATATTTGGAAAGAATACGAGCACAGTGGCATAATAAGGAAATGGATAGTTTCAATTTAGCTGACATTTGTGTGTACATAATTTAAACTGTTTGCATGTTATCTTTTAATTGTAATTTGCTCATCATTCTTTGCCAAGAAGGAAAGAAATTGCATTTAGAATATTTTTTGGAGTTGGCTAACTCGCCTGATTGGAAATATTGTAACTACATCCCAACCCATCATTTTGATGCATTATTAACTACAGATGATATGTTATTATCAATAAACTTCATATTTGTTCTCTGCTCAAGCCATTTATCATTCAATTACTTTATGCAAAGTGTATGCTGCTTCTAATTTCATCCACTTTCATATAATTGAGGGTTGTAACTTTAATATTTGATGCAGAGAAAACATGTCGCGTACAATTCTGATGGGAAGTTTGTTCAAGAAACAGGACGGTGACATATTAATTGTGACACTAAGTATTGGCATGCAAAGTAGGTCAATTTAAATGGGAAGCAACAAAAAGTTTGCGCGAAAGGGCTAATAAATGATCTGTTATTTACTAAAATGTTATGTGGTTGATGTCTCTTTTTACGCTGGTGAATGTAATTGGCAACCTGACATCACTATGGGGATGAAACGCAAACAAACATTATCAATAATGAGACAGATTACAAAATGACACATGTAAATTTTTAGAAAGGAAGAGAATAATTTGAACAATTTTCTTCGTTACTAGCAGAAATTAAAGTTTGGCCATGGCAAGTTTTCATCTGCAGAAAAGCACCGACCTGTGAAATGTCGAGCGTTATATAAATTAGCAAATAAATGGACAGTAAATAAAAGTAATAAGTTGATAAACTACGCTAATTTGGTTCATAAACATGTATATTAATTCATAGTTTTTTTTTTTCTCATTTCAGTCATGGGAATGGCAAATTTGTTTCTACAATTGGCATAGGATTATGTGTCCGTTTTTTTCAAAAGCGGGGTCATAAAGTCGTGGTCTGTGTGCCCCCATCATTTGATCCATTTGAAGATTGTCTAACGCAGCTGAAAATAGATGGCTGCATTTTCTACACACAAATCGGAGCATCGTATAACCGGTTAGTGAAACTTCTTTCTGCATGAATCAATACGATATCTTTGCGTTCGTCCTCACCTTTTGCTCTATGAAGAATTTGCTACTGCAATTCGTTATACAACTGCCAATATGATAGAATCTGTTTATATCGCTATATAATGAGGATGCCTTATACTGGAGTACATAATGCATGCGGTACTTCTCGTTATAAAGCTATCAATAATAGGTTTAAAGTAATCTCCTCGAAGTTAAACTGACTTGTAATGAAGTACAAAATGTATATCACTTTGGTACCACATAAGGAAAAGGTACCTTTGACCATATTCACCTTTTGACAGGAACTGTTTCATGATGAAATGTTTTACTGAAAGGAATCGGTGTACTAGTATGGAAGCAGTATTCATATTTTTCAATGAGATGCAGCTGATACTTCTAAAATGCTTCTAAATTTGTAGTCGATACTTTTTCTAATTTGAACAAAGTACCACTCAAAAGCTTTTGTCTCACTTGGATCAAATAAGTTAGATGGACATATCGTTTTTCTCAAGAGAAGCAAAACGTTGGCAATCATTGTTGGTGGTAATTGCGTTTACAAACATTAATGGCCTTTTCGACATGTATGGTCATGCAACTTGATGGGTACTACATACTACAAAACATCCACCTACTTTTCTATGATCCCGTGATTAAACCAATTTCGTCTGTTATATTTCTATAATGACTGATCATTATCTCAATGTGGACACTTCCAATAATTAAGAAGTTAATGTTAGGACTGGTCGGCCTGCTGTCAGAATAATGTGACTGGTTGGGACATCATGCTACATATCTGTGCTCCAGTCACTATAAACTGCCACACTACAAATACCCAACTATCTAACAGCTGATGAATCTTGATTTGATATGCATGTCCATCAATCTGCCCTGCTGCAATTGGACATTGTAGATGACCTGCTTAGATGTTCAGGCCATTGTCACAATTTTTCTATGAAAAAATGAGTCGGATTTCCCAAGTGCATAGTCCTGTTGGAACCAATAGTGAAGAGCAGTGGTGGTCTAACTTTCTGCCTTCACAAGATCAAACAAATTGAGAACCAGTAAACATGCCTCCGAATGGGCAAATTCAATAAGGGAATTGACAGTGACAGTGGAATTTTACTGATGCTTCAACGTCGGGGTTATGGTGGAAAGTTGAGTGGATGCGGTGGTGGACTATATATAATTGTTTAATACATGTCATTCAATATTGGAGAAGAAGTCTAATTGTAATGAAGGTGTTAAAGCCATTAAATAGACTTTCTATGCAAACGTATTTAAGATCCATCAAATTCATGTATTGAAATAGAAACTACTGTTTGTTATTGATCTAATAAAACAACCATACTTTTAAATTTAATTATATTATCTTATTTATTCTCTTAGTTGCATAATCTATTTTGTTCAGGTTTGTGTTAGACTTGGCAGAACATGAAGAAGGCATACTTGTCTCCAATAATCCATTTAAATTCCCGAAGTTTAAGAAGGCCAGCTGGATGCAAATCATCGAGGAAAGGTACGCACATGATTTAACTTCTGCATCTTGTATTAGTCGCATGTGAAATGCGTCATAAAAGACTGGATATGGTCATCACCATGTTCATACATTTTAAAATATTTGCTTATACTTAAATGAAACATTAAAATTGTTCGAATGAGTTGCACACCATCAACAAGTACACAATACTTGTTAGACAATCTCAAAACCATATCTGGTTATCATCAAGGACAAGGACACATATCACTTTTTATTGCGTCATGCCTTTCTGTTATACTTGTATTTCAAGAATAGACTTGTTTGTGATCCACATTGTCGTTCTGATTAAACTCCAATATGTTAAACCTTTTGGTCACCGCCTTCCCATTCTACTACTTCACTTTAGATCTGTCAGAGAACCATGGGAGTAACTTGGTTATTTATGCAAATATTTGCATGTGTAGAATATACAGACCACGAAAGTATCTTGTTTACATTTCATTTGTGCTGTTTGTATTCAGTCACAATTGATTCTAAATTCCATTTATAATGCAATATAATTTTAACATTTTAAAACTATTGGACCCCGACAAGCAATCAGAATTTGCTGCATTTATTTCTGTACATTTTCTTTCAGTGCATTTGTTCAAGTAACATTTATGATAAATTAATGCTATATATCACTTGAAATTTGAATTATTAATTATTTTATTGCAAAATGTTTAAGGTGTTTAAATTTTTGAATTTGCATTTTTATAAAACCTAAATGTGATTCAGTGTTGAAATATTTATTTACACTTCTCCTTGAATAACTTGTGAATATCATTTTGTCTTAAATGGAAATGGATGCAATCTGACATATTTTGTTTGTTGTATAATACTTACCGACTTAGCGATGGCCTATGGTAAATGCTGCTTGTCATTTTTATGGTATCACAGGCATAAAATGTATATAGCCTTGGCCACGTTCGGATAATTGTTTTCCGTATAACTGTTTATCCACTAGTGTTCCATTTACACATTTATCTGTGAATATATATTCACATGACAAATTAAAGATTCTTGGAAATTGGATCTATCATACATTAAATCCATACATTTGTTTTCTATTTATTCATCATCCAATGCAGATTGCTAATGTATTGCTTTGCTGGAGACTTGTTTATGCCACCAGCTGATCCATTAGGGAGAAATGGACCTACACTTGATGAATTTTTGAAGAGACCAGGATAGACAAGAGGACATATATGTGAGTATTCTCCCCACACTACCATAAGAAAAATTTCTTGCACTGGTGAAATATGGGATTAAAATAGAAAAAATCTAATATAAATCCTCAGGAAGAGTATCTAGTTTAAGACAGTGTAGTCGTAATTGAACTGTCATAGATTTCAGTGAATTGGGACCGCATTCTCTTATTCAATTTTTTTTTTGGCCTCATTTGGTCCAATGTAGTATGGTAAAGATGTAATGGAAACTATGGAACTGACAGTATGTTTTGGTCCCCAATAGTTTAATGAGAACATTGAGGTACATGCATTATCTTTTAATAAAACCTATATTCTAATTTTGCAAATATTTGCAAAAGTTATAAAAGATACCATTGAAGATGTAAAGCTGCTCCTAATATAAATGTGATAAATGTTAATATAAAACAAACGGAAAACGTTAACATTAAAATTTAGTAAATGTTTATGCTTTCTGAAGAAAAAAAAACTTTAATTTTCCTTGTTTTAATCCATTAGGTTATACCAGCAGTGGATATAAGAGAAAGAGTGAAAGGCAGCCTTCTTTCTTCAACTTCTGTCAAAACTATTCTTCAGAAGGAAAAATACCGATGGCACACAGATCATGGATTATAATTCCAGATTTTCATTCCCATCTATTGACAAGAATACATTTGATGCAACACACGTATCACCTAATTTATTCTCCGAGTATTACATCATTCTACACGGTGTGAAGACCAAGCAACCATCCCTAAGCTCATTCAGATTTTTTTGATCTTTTTAAGGCTTGTTTGAAAGACATATACGACCGGAAGAGGGGCACAAATGACAATCAGTTTGGTCCCACATGTTTTGAAGAACTCTACACAAATCTTTAACCTTTTCTTGCATTTTCTATTTCCAATATAATAAGAATAAATCGGATGGATTATTATTACATGTTATGTATGTGTACGTATATGTATATGTATGTATGTGTGTGTGCATATATATATATATATATATATATATATATATATATATATATATATATGTATATATATATATATATATATATATATATATATGTATATATATATATATATATATATATATATATATATATATATATTTGTGTGTTTTTACATTTATATATATATATATATATATATATATATATATATATATATATATATATTATATTAAATTTTATTATGTTATATTTTATTATATTAATATTTTTTATTTTTATCATATTATATCATATCACGTTATATCATATCATATCTTATTACATCAAATCATATCATATATATATGTGTATATATGTGTCTGTCTATATATATTATATTATTTTAGATTATATTATGTATGTATATGTACATATGTATATATATATATATATATATATATATATATATATATATATATATATATATATATATATATATATATATATATATATAGACATAAATAGACATATATATATTATGGATATTTATAATTGTGCATATCAATATATATGAATAAATATAAATGTAAATCTATAGGTATTACATTACATTATATTATATTTTATTAAGTTCTATTTTATTCTCTTCTATTCTATTCTATTCTATTCTATTCTATTCTATTCTATTCTATTCTATTATATTATATTATATTATATTATATTATATTATATTATATTATATTATATCATATTATATTATACATAGATCCATATCTATGTATCTTTCTATCTATCTATCTATTTTACTATCTATCTATCTATCTATCTATCTATCTATCTATCTATCTATCTATCTGTCTGTCTGTCTGTCTGTCTGTCTGTCTGTCCGTCCGTCCGTCCGTCCGTCCATCCATCCATCCATCCATCCATCCATCCATCCATCCATCCATCCATCTATCTATCTATCTATCTATCTCTCTGTATATATATATATATATATATATATATATATATATATATATATATATATATATATATATATATCGTTATAACTTTATTCATTAAATTTGACATCTTTTCAGAAATTTGGTTCAGTTCTGTTGCACCCGATAGCACGCAGTTCGTATAAACATTGTGTTCGCTGTTTAAGACCTGGAATTCATATCGTTTCTGCGCTGTGTAGGCAATGTCTTAAAAGAATATTTTAGTCTTTTAGTAAGATTCTTTCAGTACAATCAAATCCTTGCATGGCTTACGTTATAAATGATATATGATATTGCCAACTCTCTTGAATGAAAGTGGTCACGTGTGTCTATCACGTGGTTTATTTTGCGTTTCAATTAGAGCCAAAGTGACATTTCAGAGTCATTTTTACTTAACTTCTTAGATTTGATTCATAAACTGCAATTCCTTTTAAATGTTTCTAACTTGTTTTTCTAGGGAAATTAATTGTTAAATTTATAATGTTGTTGGCTTCACTCTTTTTTTTTTCTTTTGTAAGATTCTAATCACGTAACTTAGAAATGCATTAGTATATTGTATATTTATATGACACTTGTTTTTTCATAATGCAAAAGTTGTAGATTATTTGATGTATCATCGTGCTTTTAGTCTTTGAAACGTTTGATAAAAATTCAAAATTCTTTATATATTCGGTTTATAAATATCAACTACGTTACCTTCCTCATGACTCCAGGGAAGAGACAAATCACCCATGTGTTGTAGATTAGTTATCACACCTAATTAATGTACCATGTTTGATATTTTTAAAGCCGATTTATTAAGCTTATTTAGAATGAATGTTCTCTATCCAAATACAAATGACCTGAGCTTGCAAACATTCATTTGAATTTAAAATAATTTAAACAGATCACTGTGTCATTATTAAAAAATCTCGTTCCAATGGCATCAATGAAAACGAAACTCATTACATTAAAACAGATTATTTACCTAAATTGTGAAATTATGCTTTGAGTAAAACCCGGCAATCGTCTTGTTTATTTAGAATGTATTTATCCTTTACAGATTACGTTTGGAAGGCCTCTTTAGTCGCGTAGAAGCCCATGGTCTTAGCAATAATCTTGGGCAGGTCGAAATGACCAGTAAAGAGACCATGCCACTTTAAACAAATCTCTATACCACTCCTAGAATCTATTTTCTACTCCAATGACAGAAGTAAGGATACATGGTCATTAGTACACAACTTTATTCACATGATAGAACAGGTTCCACCCGAAATCGAGAACATTTGAATCTAGACATCGTATTGGTTTGTGAGCAAAATTTGTTTGCTAGTTGGATTTCCTAACTTCTCACCTTACTTCCAATTCTTCTACCTGATGAATAGACTAGGGAATCGTCTTTTAGTTTATTTAGGATCGCTTGATCTATTACAGGTGTTGGTTTTTAATTCGTCTTTATTTAGTTTATTTGCAAGTTCTCGGATGTTCCCTTTTCGAAGCCGATATGACAAGTACATGATCAGCGAGACCAACATATTATACCTCTTTTCAAAAATACCATAAACTCATCTCTTTACCCTTCCTTTGGGGTGGGAGGCCAGTGGCAGAGTGGTCTAAAGCAGTATCAGTTACTGATCACCGCCATATCACATCCGTCTGGGTTGGTTGGAATCTCAGATTCGGCCAATGTGGGAAATAGCTTGCCAGTAGCTTCTCTTGGGTCGGTGGTTCTTCCCGAGGTTTTCCATGGTTCTTCCTTCACCATTATTACTGGCCGCGATGCATAGCCTATCTTATGCTGAACAATGGTGTTAAACCCTACAACAACAACAACAACAACAACAACAGCAAAATTGTTCTATATGGGTATGAGCTCATTGACCAAGATATTATTCAAGTGAACAAAAAGGCCTAAATATGTTGATTTGGGTCAGGGCTTTTGGCTCATGGTCTTTCCGTACCCAAGTCGTTTCGTACACAGTGGAAATTGGTCGTTTCGTACCTAAGGCGCTTGTCGTTTCGTACCCAATGTGCTGGTCTTTTCGTACCCAAGTTGCTAGTTGTTTCGTACCCAAGGACCTGGTCGTTTCGTACCCGTTTATTTACAAGGTCAGATATACATTATTGTCATATTTACCACTCCCTCTCTTGGTCTAATCTTTTCCTACCTTAAAAATTGCACGAGCAAAGCATACCCGGGCAATAAATTGAAATAAGACAAACAATTACAATAATTGTATTGTTTTCATTGTATAATGGTATAAATAGTATATATGTACTTAAAAGAATTAACACAAATTTACGTTGCCAGTAAAAATAGAAAGAAAACGTCGGCCAGGATTAAATAACTGAATAAATCCATTCTTTTATCTATCGTTTAAATTAACAAACATTATCCTACTTCTTGGAATTATTTAGCAATGTCCATTGTGACTGGGAAAAAAATTACAAATCCCCTCAAAGCAACTAGAAATTATGCGATCTTTAAATAATGGGGTTGGTGAGGTTGAATGCAGATAAAACAGTGTTGCTTGATTAAGATTCTGTTTTCCAAGGACCAGTACTGGTATTAATTTCAATTTTTGTCGCCTGCTTTTTTGAACGTGTTATACTATACGGGCAGTTAAGTCATTGTTCGGTAGACTTTCGGCCGCATAAACATACTTGTGCAACGTTTTGGACATGTTCACCGATCTCAAGACACTAACAAGTTAGTGTCTTCATTCAAATTCTCACTGTTTTCAACTAATTATAAATATTAATAATGTTTCTTATCAAGTGAAAATTTGTTTTCATTGTTTGGCATAATCTGATTTGTTTTGTTATCATCCTAAATATAACACATAAATAATCGCGCAGAGAGAGAGAGAGAGAGAGAGAGAGAGAGAGAGAGAGAGAGAGAGAGAGAGAGAGAGAGAGCTTGGCACATATGTATGCATGTTTTGATTCTGCCAATATTGAAACCTTTATAATACAGCATCCCATGTAATACGGCATATATATTTTCCAGAATAGATCAGTAAAAAATAAATTGCAATCCATTGAATGAAGGAGACTTTGCAGAAAGCCGAAAGATTATCTCAAACAGGTTTCTTAAAAAACAAATGACTAACAACATTGTTCCGAATTGTACATTCCTGTTTTATTACATCCATGTAGAAAACATAATTACATTATGCATTTCTGTTTTCAGATTTAAAATTCATTGTCTAGTAATACAGTTTATTTGCCTGGTCAATCAGTTGTTGGACCGTATATGTTGCTGTAACGTTTCATTAATTTTGAGGAAGAGATAACGTAGTTCTTATACTCTTCCCACACCGAAAATATTCTACCCTGTATATTTTATGCTTTTTTTCTGAACGACAAAATATAAATTGTGGTGCCTATGTCAATTTTAACCGACAAATAACAGTAAGAGCATCCATGAGAACTATTGAATGAATTTTCTAACTGATTCTTTTTGACTTAATGACTGAATAACAGTGACCTTGTGTAAGTATTAATAAGTGCAATAAAAACAAATAAATAATCAAACACGTGTGAAATAAGAAGTGGAGCAATTGTAACCGACAAAGGAGAGTAAGAGCAGAGACAATTAAAATTAAGGTATGCTATGCCTCCATGAGAACTATTGAATAAATTTTCTAATTGATTCTTTTTGGCGTAATGACTGATTTTAACATTTGAAAACTATAGTAGTGGGTACGAAACGACCATCTTCTTGGATACGAAACGACCAGGACCTTGGGTACGAAACGACCAGTACCTTGGGTGCGAATCGACTCGTTTAGGTACGAAACGACTTGGGTACGAAACGACATGGGTACGGAATTCCAGTTCCCGGGTTTCCAAGATTCCAAAATGAATTGTATAGTGTATTATATTTTAAATAAACAAGGCTCATCAGATCATTCAAGAAGGTTATTATCCACTAGGTAATGTTTGCTTTTAAAAAATGATAATTTTTTACTTGGGGTCAAACAAGAACTATATTATCTTCTGACTGTCATGATGTTAACAGTTGTGTGATTCAACATCAGGCTCTGTAAGGTGTATTATGTTGTTTCCACTTAGTATAACATATATATATATATATATATATATATATATATATATATATATATATATATATATATATATATATATAAAGAATACAAATCATATGGCGAATAACAACCCTCTCAAGCGTACTGGATCCACCAAGGGATCACGTTTGTCAGGGATTAATTAAAATAGATGCAATAAACTGACGACGAACAGTACGAAACTAGTAATTAACTAGCCTAAGCGCTTTCGACTCTTAACGAGTCTTTTTCAAAGGCAAATACAAAACATAGATACGACAAACAAATAAACACAAAAACGTTGCGTTTGTAAACCTCTACATTTCTATCTTCACATGTGCTAAAACTATAAATACAACCAGCTTGTATAGACTAGTTGCGGAAACTGAAAACGTTGTATAATTCCCTAAAAGTCTACAAGCCAAAGCGACATCTATTTTTACTTTGTGTACATATGTAACGCAGATTATATCCCGGATATTTGGTTCTATACCGGTTATTCTTATAGTAAAAATTGAAGGATAAGAAGATTTAGAAAATGTTAAATTCTACTAGTGCATAGTTTTCATTTTCTAGTCTTCTTGGTTTAGACCGCTTGGTTTCAATGTTCTAAGGCGGCGTATCCAGTATGATTCCTTTTCCTTCCTGGTTTCGGAATTATACAACGTTTTCAGTTTCCGCAACTAGTCTATACAAGCTGGTTGTATTTATAGTTTTAGCACATGTGAAGATAGAAATGTAGAGGTTTACAAACGCAACGTTTTTGTGTTTATTTGTTTGTCGTAACTATGTTTTGTATTTGCCTTTGAAAAAGACTCGTTAAGAGTCGAAAGCGCTTAGGCTAGTTAATTACTAGTTTCGTACTGTTCGTCGTCAGTTTATTGCATCTATATATATATATATATATATATATATATATATATATATATATATATATATATATATATATATATATATATATATATATATATATATATATATATATATATATATATATATATATATATCATTTAAAACAAGAACCAGTCAAGCATCATCCGGCGCTACTTTATTTTATCAGGTGTATAAGAATAGGACCATGTGGTCTGTAAAGCACAATTAATCTGAAAATTAGATGGCTTAAGAGAGATAAGTTTGACTTGGTAGCACCAAATGTAGATGATCAACGATGTTATGAGCTACGTAAGGATTTTAATGAAAATGCAAAGTCGTTGTATGAAGATGATTAGGATAATGATGTTATTGATTTTATCACCGATATAGATGAAACGCCATATGTAGACGATCTTGATTGACGAATTAATAATCTAGTAGTATACGATGACGTAATGCTGGACAAGCAATCAAATCCAGCTCAGATATTTTCCAGATGCAGACATATTAACACTGATGTAATACGTTACACAGCGATACGCACATAACCAAATTAATCATATATAAGAGACATATGTAATATTCTAGTTGTAATTAATGGAGTATACTTTGCAAAATATTTAAAATGCTTGGTGTTCAGAGGATATGGATATAATTAGGTTGAAAAATTTCTTTTCAAAAACGGAAGTTACCCTACACGGATTTATAATGATAAATTTACCTGACTTTCGGTCACGATATCGTATAGGTCTCGATAAAATTTTTGGTTGACACCACAGCAGCAGAGAGGCAAAACGGTAAATATCAATGTTTAGAGACTAATTTATTACTGGGTCACAAAGAGCGAACTTTCTGTTTACATCTTAAATTTTTGCCACTACATTAACATGTTGAATAATCGAACATAAAGTCATACTATATATATATATATATATATATATATATATATATATATATATATATATATATATATATATTAAGAAATTGAAGATTCAATCTCTTTCTTACCTACCTGTCGACTAGATTTCTATTATTCATTTTTGGGATATAATTAACAAATAAATTCTAAATAATATTGCATTATGTTTATATTTTCTTTTCTTTAATTTCTACTTGAAAAGCCAATGCCGACGTCTTTTAAAAATTTCCCCATTTTGAGGGAAAGACATTATTTATTAAAAATGCTATCAGACATTTTATAAAATAATCAATTTGTTTGGTTTAAACGACGTTCAGTAGTAAGAGATGCCATCCATTATTCAGTCCACGACATCGTTTGTAACTGTAAGGATATTTGGGAGTGCTCCAAAAAATTATGATATGATATATACGACATTTTCGTTAGTGAATAGTCTTAGGACTGACCAATTTCCCCTATTGGATGACCTTTAGGACTGACCAATTTCCCCTATTGTTGACCTTAGGACGGACTAATTTCACCAATTTGTTGACCTTAGGAGGAACCGATTTTCCTTACTGGTTGACCTTAGGAAGGACGAATTTTCCCTATTGGTTGACCTTAGGACGGATTAATATCCCCTATTGGTTGATCTTAGGACGGACCAATTTTTCCTATCGGTTGATCTTAGGATGGACCAATTTTCCCTATTGGTATACCTTAGGATGGACCGATTTTCCTTATTGGACCAATTTTCCCTATTGGTTGACCTTAGGATGGACCAATTTCCCCTATTGGTTGACCTTAGAACTAAACAATTTCCCCTATTAGTTGACCTTAGGACGGACCAATTTCCCCAATTCGTTGACCTTAGGACTGATCAATTTCCCCTATTCGTTGACCTTAGGATGGACCAATGTCCCCTATTGATTGACCTTAGGATGGACCAATTTCCCCTATTGGTCGACCTTAGGATGGACCGATTTTCCTTACTGGTTGACCTTAGGACTCAACAATTTCTCCTATTTTTTGACCTTAGAACGGACCAATTTTACCAATTTGTTGACCTAAGGAGGGACCGATTTTCCCTATTGGTTGACCTTAGGACTGACCAATTTCCCCTATTGGTTGACCTTAGGACGGACCAATTTTCTCCATTGGTTGATCTTAGGACGGACTAATTTTCCCTATTGGTTGATCTTAGGATGGACCGATTTTCCTTATTGATTGATCTTAGGACGGACCAATTTTTCCTATTGGTTGACCTTAGGACATTTTCCCGTTTTGGTTGACCTTAGGACTGATTAGTTTTCCCTATTGGTTGATCTTGGGACTGACCAACTTCCCCAATTGGTTGACCTTAGGACTGACCAATTTCCCCTATTGGTTGACCTTAGGACGGACCAATATCCCCAATTGGTTGACATTAGGATGGACCGATTTTCCTTACTGGTTGACCTTAGGAGGGACCAAGTTCCCCTATTGGTTGATATTAGGACGGACCAATTTCCCATATTTGTTCACCTTAAGACGGACCAATGTCCCCTATTAGTTGACCTTAGGACGGACCAAGAGGTTTCGTATTAAAATAGATGGCTGCATCGGCACCTTCTAGGTTAGTCCTTGGTTTGCAAATACTTCAGGTGATCTGATGGGATCTGTAGAAATACATTCCAAATTGATCCGTAGGATGACCTCAAAGTTACAAATGTCAATAACTGTAAGTGGGATATATTTAACAACAGGTCATAATTATAAAAAGACTATTTCAAAGACACATATACAGAATAGGTATTGTGATTCCAATGTTGTCTGTACTCTCTCTCTCTCTCTCTCTCTCTCTCTCTCTCTCTCTCTCTCTCTCTCTCTCTCTCTCTCTCTCTCTCTCACACACACACACACACACACATATACAGAGATATCAGACTTGTTTATGAGAATTGAATATTATAATGTTGTTGTAATCATAATTACAAGTATGTATTATTAGTTCTCTAATTACTTTTAGATTTATATTCCTCTAAAGAATTATTTCCTTTATAAACTTTGAGTCAATGGCTCCACAGCATTACAACCATATCGCGTGTCTGGGGCAATTTAAAAAGACACAAAGTTCCGATCACAGATCAGTGAGACTACTTTTTCCGGTTCTTTAAGATAGTTGCTCTTGAAATTAAATCTTTGACACTAGTAAATATTCATCGAGTGGTTAATTTAGAAATATTGCCAGCTGACTGGTGATCGCATGTTGGCGTCTTGACAAATAAAGGTTCGTTTTAAAAGAAATATTTATATTACCAATGACCAATGAAGGTTCGTTTTAAAAGTAATATTTATATTCACTGCAAGTTTGTTTGCTTGACAGAAATGAAATGTTTTGCATATGAACATGTTTATGCCTGTGCAAAATTGTGCTTTTAAGTTGTACAAACACTGATTTCATCGACAAAAGTCGAGTATATATGTTAGGTTTAGAATTTGGTAAATTTAGGATTATTTGCCTTCTATGTTTATTTTTTGAAAATTTCATTTTCTGCTGAAGTACTTTTAAGGACTAAATCATGGGATAAACATGAAAGAACGATTTCTCAACTTTTCTAATGTGCAGTGAGAGTCGTTTCCATAACAAATCCCTGCAAACTGACTCTTTCGTACTGCTCTCGATTTAACCCAACATAAAGATCTATATAGTCAACAGTCTTAGTTGTGCAAAAATAGACAAAGCCGTCATGTCATATTTAGCATTTTATCTTACAAAACATGATAATAATTTGACAATACATACAATTTTGTACAAAACTTTGCTTCAAAGAACACCAAAAAGAAAGTGATACCTTATGGAAAATTACAGTGTCTCCAACGGCAACTATAATAGCGATGAATAGCTACATCTATAACTAAAATAGTATGAGAATAAAACGAGCACATTACAGCAGGATATGCTAGAAAATTGTTTCCTCACCACGTTTCTTCTTTTTCCTTGATGTTTCTTATTCTTCCCGGAGATTTCACACGAATAAATGGACTAACATTTAATACTATAAACTAATATTTATTTTTCATGTAAGCACACTATATTCCAAAATAAACTGTGGGTTGTAGAAATGTGAACATTAATTCACGAGAGAAGAGGTCGCACGAGAATCAAAATGCGGGATTTAAGCCATCAACACTCCACCTAATTTCGAAACAACCTTTCGAAGTTTGCTTAGTACATTTTATACATTGATTTACGTTGTTTGCTTTTTATATGCAGAAATAAAGTGCCACAAAATAAATCACTGCATATTAACAAATGCCGTGTCAAAAAGTAGCAGCCATGGCCATATATGATACATGTCACGTGTATCATGTTGGCATGTACAATTATTAAAAAAATCTTTTAAAAGAATAATATAACACTCAAGCCAATATCGACACACTGAAATATAAAACATACATATTTTTTAAAGAACGAGACAGCATCATATGTTGATAAATTGAAGTGTTGATGCAAGGGTGACGTATAAAGTTATATAACCGTCGGACGAAATGAGTATTAGTTAGCATAATTCTAATTAAACTTAAACATACAAACAAGTTAGCAAAATGGATATATATTTACATAAACAACTAATAACAGGACTTCTCTGTATACCATGCCCAATTATGTTAAAAATTTTAGCTTGAGAGAGAACACTGTAAATTGGAATCTCGCATTATTTTGACAGATACTAGTGTTAATTAAAATCTCACATTAACGATTTTTGGCAAAGTATGACCTAAAGACTTTTAACAATTTCTCAGAAATTTGGAACTGATACACTGTAAATAGAGCTGTTAATTTTTATCTGTGTTGACCATCTTCCAATTACACTTATCTTGTCACAAGCTAACCACATAATATCATATTAGATTTATTCAGAAAGGAACTCTGTTTAGATGACAGAGGTAGTCATCCTGAACACGCGTTTTCGTGTAATTTTTTTCCTGATTGAAGTCCTTTAACAAAGTTATCGTTGACAAACTGATCAAACTGACAAACTGATCTTTAATGTCATTTATTTATAGAGAATTAAATTATAACACTCTTTCAGGAATCTCAAAATGCGATTTACAAATTCTGAGCTCGGTGATAAACCCTGCTAACATACGTTCGAAAGAATGTATATTATCAGAGTTTATCACCGAGCTCAGAGTTGTTTGTGAATCGCACTTTGAGAATCATCAGAGTGCTATATTTTCATTCTCTACCAGTAAATGACATTAAAGAGGATTCTTGGGTATATGTATCAGCAGACGTGTCTCCGGACGAGGTATCTACCAATATAATCTTTCTACATATCGTTTTGTTTGATTTACATGAACTGAATATCGTTTCCAATGGGCGTATTCAGTGCAGTACCTATTAAATTCTGACCATTACTGTATGTGAAATAACGGCACTCATAAAATAATAATGAAAAATATCAGATGTACAAGCGAAAGACTAAACAAAAGCCAGGAATATCTAGCACATATTAAACAAAGCCGGCCTCTATTAAGAAAACTTTTTGATGATTTGACTAATGTATTGATACATTAAAAACTAGATTTCTAGAAATGAATCCAGGACTAAAAATGCATCATCTATGGAAAATCGCTTACACTGACTAGAGCATAAAAATGGAATATGGGACATTAATTCGTATTGGAGGAATGCAAGCAAGACCTGGACTGTGTCCCCTAAGTCATGACCGTATTTTACACAATTCGATGAATTGTCCCATAACCTTAGACGACAGAAACCACTTGATGGAAAGTATATTTTCATATATGCCTCCATTGATTTATCGTCATTTTTGTAAACAGATCGATGATGATTAACAGATTATGCTATTGGTTTAAATGAGATTTGGATTATCAGGCATGGATTAATGTGATCAGACTCTCTACCAAGTACTTCATTAAGATGAAGGATTCTATATACTCGATTCAATAGGAAACTTAGAATATAAGAAATGAAATATTTGTTCTCGACTAAAGAACGATCGGGATACTATTTTTAATATCTTTTTGTAGTTCTATTTTCCAATGTTGAAGCATATATTTTCTCTGTAGTTATATTTTTAAAAAACAGAAATATATTGTAATCTATATAGGTTAGTAACTATATTAATATATGTATTACTTTGTTATTACAGGTAATTCAGAAGACTTTATAAATAAAGAATCTACATTTTTGTGATTCAACGTATAACATTGCATTCGATAATATGTCTTAAAATCTTCAGAAAATGGAGTCATAAAAGAATCTCTCTCTCTCTCTCTCTCTCTCTCTCTCTCTCTCTCTCTCTCTCTCTCTCTCTCTCTCTCTCTCTCTCTCTCTCTCTCTCTCTCTCTCTCTCTCTCTCTCTCTCTCTCTCTCTCTCTCTCTCTCTCTCCACCAACCAGTGACGTAGATCGTAAACACGATCTGGTTGGTTTTTCTACAGTAATTACAGTAATACAATATGTAGTTTATAAGACAATTTAAACAATTTTTTGACTCCATCCTAGGAGACCACGTCAAAAAAGAATTACTATTTATTCCGTGAAAGTTTTGACTAAACCATATGCCTGCTCATTTCTATACAATTTAGTCACATGAACAATAGCTCTGTCCACGATACCATGAGATTGCCGAAGGCTTACCCAAAAACTTAAAACGTCACCGATTTTGTAATTTTCAAAAACAGGACACATCAAGTTAATGTATACTGACAACTTTACGCTAAATGTTACATAAATATTATCCCATTCCGCATGGCCATTTTGTAACTTTTTAAATGTTATCGGAATAAATTGT
Source organism: Potamilus streckersoni (assembly GCA_016746295.1). NCBI lineage: Eukaryota > Metazoa > Mollusca > Bivalvia > Unionida > Unionidae > Potamilus > Potamilus streckersoni. The sequence goes on from JAEAOA010000505.1 coordinate 291,206, forward strand.
ATACACATTTACTGGGCAAACAGTTTGTTAGTGGTGGCTGCGGTAAAATCTTATTATGTTTTTGTTTATCATCTTTTTGATCATGTTAATGTCTACAATATTAAGACGAAAAGTGATATATATATATATATATATATATATATATATATATATATATATATATATATAACTAGAACAACAGAGGATAATATATGATATGTCCATTATCCCATGATAATAAGTAACTTTTACTACGATCACTTGTTAACGAAAAGTACGATACCATGGTATTCATTTTGAAGGGATTTCCGAAGGCAAGCGATATATCTACAGCTCGTTCGTTTGCATAGAAGTCATATGTGAAGTCAACAGATGACTGATTTACCGTTGTATCCTTTATCAGATATATCCTACCACAAGTAATAAAACCATTTCCATAGGAACCACGTGCAACATCGATCTGCCATAATTTCTCACGTGACATCGAAATCAGGTCGGCCTTTATAACGAATATCGATGAATCCTTGCCCAACTTGGAAAAGACTACCCATAATCCATTTTCATCTGCCGTTATATCATAGTAAATGTATTCTGTTTTGTATAGGTAGTGGGAGTTATTATGATTGGTTCCCTCCAATGCCATGGCAGCCACTACGTCTGCCGCTTTGAGTTCATATCGGACAACTATTTCCTTTCCAGACCAATGGTAATAAAACGAACCGTTATACATCGCATGCTGTGTGCCATGGTATCGATAGTGACGTAGATCGTAAACACGATCTGGTTGGTCAATTTCAAAACTATTCAAAGAGTTGAACTCTTCGAGAGTATTGCCATAGTAACTGTAGGTAAGCCAGTATTTGTTCTGTTTCAAAGGGTCCATCATCCAGGTCCCCAATGCTGAACTAGAGGCACGCAAATATACCGGCTTCCCTATCATCTTAATACTGCAATCTGAAATAAAATCAGTGCTTTAATTGACCTTCAAGCAGTAACGAGTCAAATACTAACGATTTTTCATCTATGAACCAATATATAATATCATAGCAAATATTACTCGTTACCAATTTATTAATTTATTGTTATATGATTATCCAGCATCGTTATGAATGTAATGAAAGAATGGATTTATCCATTAGCACTGATTAGGTTTTTTCTTAGTCTTACAATCGAACAACACTGCTTTTAGTTACTCGTTGCTGATGAAATACTCGTGTCTTGAAGGTGATTTGAAAGAAAATTACAACAAAATAGAAGGTAATTATCTTATAATTACATACATGGCTAAGGATATTATTAGAACAAGATACGATATGTGCGCAATTAGTCCCAACATATTTAAGTTAGAGATTTCTTAAGGGATCGACCTAACTTCTGCCGACGTCTGCTTTTTCATTATCGAAAAAACATTAGTTCATTTGTCTAAAAGCAGTTATTTGTCTGTACCTTAACTTCTAGAACTATCCTTACTGCCAAGAACCATATCAGACGGTATTTCAGAATTAGTAAACGCAAAGGTGAGGTTTGTCCTTTTCAGTGCGCTGTCCGATATTCTATCAATTGATCAGGTATTTTTATAAAGATGTCCTCAGATACAAAATATGATATGATTCTTAACAAGTTTCGCAACTTGCAGAACCAGTAATATCAAATCTGTCTGATTTCATCTTCGCTACCAAATGATTGTCATTTGTTTTCTTAGATATCGACCATCGGCATGTGCAGATATTGAATTAGTCAAAACAATGTTAACTATCTGATTGGACGCAGTTTGAAAGAAACTAATGGAATCAGATTGCTCGTCAGTTTTACTTAGAACTATAGTTTGGAATGATTGTCGTAGACTTAGTAAACAACGACACATGGCGTATGTTATTTCTCTAATTTACACCTTTCACCCGCAAAATATTTACAGTGCCGGATTAAGGCCTCCAAAGGACCTTTGTACTAAACAGTTATGCCTCCCCCCTTTTCTTACAAAATGTGATACAAAGAAAACAGTATTAAAAGCTCAAAATGCGAGAAAATACCTGTGTTGCCATCAATCCAAATCAAAATACTCGTACAGGCAGATCAAAATGGTCATATATAATTCATTCAATTTTATTATCAATAATTTAAGCTGAATTTTTCTATGGTGCCCAAAGCAAATGCATCGTGTAACTACTGGGTTATCCGTAACTGTGTCAAGGCATGTGTACATGAGTAGTGACTCTTATCAAGGTCATGTGATTAGTTTTCTCCAGGAACAGTTTTATTTACGTTTGCAAGCTATGGGCAATAACTCTTGCAAACGCAGTAGATCACGTGTTCAAAGCAAAGTTAAAGCACTTTCCCTTTGCAAGAATCGATTTTAAAAAAAAAATGACAGACGACCCTTAGCTAGGAAATATAGCAGCATCTTTCTACCATACCTGAGTGGTTTGATGTTCCTTCGCGAAATTTGTTAGAACTGTTTGTTGATTACGTTAGTGAATACTGAGTTAGTTTGTATATGTGAATTAGTGAAAACTGAGTTTGTATATATGGATTAGTGAATACTAAGTTAGTGTGTATGTGTGAATTAGTGAATACTGAGTTAGTGTGTATATGTGAACTAGTGAATACTGAGTTAGTGCATATGTGTGAATTCGTGAATACTGAGTCAGTGTTTATGTGTGAATTAGTATCAATGTTAAGGCTGTTATGACAGGATATAACTTGTCAAATTTAGCAGCAATTCCTTTTCTTATTTGTCAAGAAAAAGCAACAACAAATTAAATACTGATCGATGCACAACGACATGCTGACAAAATTCGACGATCGCAAGGTCGTGCATTTAGATATGGAGGGATACGTTTAAGCTCATAGTTTACATTCCCTCCCCCTCCCCACTACACTCTGTATCATGCTAATTACATAAAATGCATACTTGAATTTCTTATCAGATTTACTATGTACTATGACTCAATTATAGGTCCTAATATATACCAGTGATAATGCAAAAGTGGAAGACCTTTATGCTGAGAAAAGAAGAAAAAAAATCAACTCATTTAATCGGCCTTTTCATTGAAAGAAATCAACAATATGAATCAGTTAATTAGGTGCAGATTTTTCTGCACCAACAAACAGAGAAATTGTTTGTCGATGGAAAAAGAGAAGCAATCTTACATGAAAATGGACGAGGTTAGTAGCAGAAGGCTGATGATTTGTTTATAGGGCTGTGTTATTGGAACATGCAGGAGGTGACATGCAGTAACAGCGCCTCCCGATTTGTCCACCTGTTTTCCTGTGCTAACAGCATCTGAAATAACAGATTACTTTTATACATAATTACCTAAAACTGAATAGTAACAGGAATTATCACTAACCACTGACCTGCAATTATTGCGCTTTTAACTGCAGTTTTTAAGTCTTACCAAGAGAACCAGAAAGAACGCTTTTTATATGTGGTTTCTTACGAGCTCATATTCATTAGATAAGAAATGTTCGCAAGGGTGGCTGTAAGAAGTGTCATTAGCGAAGACATCCTTGAATTTTACTGGCAACGTTTTCTACAAGTAACTTATTAACTCATGACATACAAGGACTCTTTGAACTTATAAATAATGTATAATAAAGTTAATAATCACAACTATTCTCGATAAAGTCGAGGACTCTTTATCGACTGGTTTCAAATAAAGATGTCTAATATCTATAAATCACAACTCCTTTACATCTTCTGACGCTCGGGTCTGACCATTTGGGTCTTTCAGTTGTGCTCATAGAATTAAGATGAGTTAATTTTGGTGCTTTGTCCCCAGATGATTAGCAACCATTTCAATTGCTCTTTCCCGTGGTCAGTTGGTGGTTAGTGAGCCTGAATTGCGACGAGAAGGTTGCGAGTACGAATCAGATCGCGACCAGGCAGGGCTTGGCAGCCTTGATATGTCTCTAGAAAAAACTTTACTTTCATAACCTTTGCATCATTAGTTGATGTTCGGCTACACATCAATCAATCAATTAATCAATCAATTAATCAATAAATCAATCGATCGATCGATCAATCATTCAGTTATTGATTTTCGAAAAGGAATGGGTGTAATTATAGTGAAACTACATTCGCGGGGCACTGGGTTACCGAGTAGTCTAAAGTGTTAGATATCATTGCCATCTCACCTCTATCGTCTAAAGCATTCTTTTTTTACCGATCATTGCCGGGTTATTTCTTTACAAGTTATACTAGCCGCTATGTCTAGCCTCTCATGCGCTGAAAAAAGGCGTTCAACCCAAAACAAAATTAACAGTGCATTCTTTCCATATCATACATATGTAATGCAGTTGATGTGATAACAAAAATCACTTCATAGCTTTTGATATTACTTGGTAATTATCTTCGTTCTTCCCACAAGAGCCAGCATAACGACAGCTATTGAATTACTCTATCATAACGACCGTCATTGAATTACTCTATCATAACGACAGCCATTGAATTACTCTATCATAACGACCGCCATTGAATTACTCTATCATAACGACAGCTATTAAATTACTCTATCATAACGACCGCCATTGAAATACTCTATCATAACGACCGCCATTGAATTACTCTATCATAACGACAGCTATTGAATTACTCTATCATAACGACAGCTATAAAATTACTCTATCATTACGACAGCTATTAAATTACTCTATCATAACGACAGCTATTGAATTACTCTATCATAACGACCGCCATTGAATTACTCTATCATAACGACAGCTATTGAATTACTCTATCATAACGACAGCTATTAAATTACTCTATCATAACGACAGCTATTAAATTACTCTATCATAACGACAGCTATTGAATTTCTCTATCATAACGACCGCCATTGAATTACTCTATCATAACGACAGCTATTGAATTACTCTATCATAACGACCGCCATTGAATTACTCTATCATAACGACAGCTATTAAATTACTCTATCATAACGACAGCTATTAAATTACTCTATCATAACGACCGCCATTGAATTACTCTATCATAACGACAGCTATTGAATTACTCTATCATAACGACCGCCATTGAATTACTCTATCATAACGACAGCTATTGAATTACTCTATCATAACGACCGCCATTGAATTACTCTATCATAACGACAGCTATTGAATTACTCTATCATAACGACAGCTATTGAATTACTCTATCATAACGACAGCTATTAAATTACTCTATTATCAAGATATCAATTTTAAAGGAAAGAAAATAGAACATTTGGCTTGTGTAGAATATATTGAAATCTCTAGTTATTGAAAGACAAAACCTGCGAATTTGAAAAGAATGTTATGATATTGATTTGGATTGTAAAAGAAGCATGGCCCAATCAATAATCCATATCCTGAACATAATAGAACGTTGAAATGAATTCAGATTAAACTCTGTCTTTGTTTCCTCAACTTGACTTAGTCATGGAAAAAGCCTGCTTTAATCAAATTAATAAGCCTTGTTTAATAGTTCAGTATATGGATAGAAGCAACCAGTAACGTTACTGCCTCACAATTCAATAAATAAATAAAATTAGTTGGGTTAAAAGTTCAGAACGTGAATGACCACTTACAAATAAAAAGGTTATAGACAATGTATGATCTAAAAGGTCGTTCACTTAGGAAAATTACTGAGCATGCACACTCTCTCTTTGTAAGCTTAATGGCGAGCAAAGACCGTCCTTGGCAGTCAAAAGCATGCTCTCTCTTTCTCTCCCCTCCCCACTAAACTTGATAAAAGGTTAAAGCAGTCCTTGACTATCACGCAAGAACACGCGTGACTTTTAGAACAAAGGCATTGTTCATTAGACAGACCTCTCTGACCTTGAATGAAAACGTGGTATACTGATGATCGCCAGCTTCCAAGATATAAAAAAGGCTGTGGGCTGGTGAGTCTCAGTGTGACTTCAAGCTTCAGAGAGTGTTGTGTCTATTTCTTACAGGTAAGAACATTATGCTTTATACTCACTCTTAAAAGGTAAAAGATTTTATAGTAGTTGAGTTCTTTTTATTTTATCAATATAATGTAATAGTGAGTTTTCTTTTTTTTTTCTACTATGAAATATTTTACTGATTTGATATTTTACTGAATTGATGTTCATTGTATTTATAATGTAATATTATTGAGAGTTCCTTTCTTCCACAATCATAGTGTAATGAAATATTTTACAGTTTCGATGTTCATTAGTATTTGTTTGAAATAACTACCAGCTTCATGTTATAATTTAATTGCGAGTAAATATATATTCTTTAAATAATAAGTATAACATTCACAGATCTTTTCCAGATCGCTATCTTACATTAAATGGAATAAAATATATTACTTGAAAATGATTATGACATTTATTACAGTTATTGAATTTTAGGGTCTTTGAATATTTAAATCACTTGTATTCAAGAATGCATAAAAAAATGAATAAACAAATGAAGTAGTAGATTGTGGAAGAACTATTATTGTAATATGTATTGTATGTAGTTTCATCATAAATAAATTTACATGTTGTATCTTTAGAATGTAGTTCTATATATCAATACAGTGCGACTTCAAGCTTCAGAGAACGTTGTGTCTATTTCTTACAGTGCGACTTCAAGCTTCAGAGAGCGTTGTGTCTATTTCTTACAGTGCGACTTCAAGCTCAGAGAAGTGTCGTGTCTATTTCTTACAGCGATCCCACCTCTTCGCAGCCGAGCTTATTCCCACAAGATGCAACATAGGTGTGATCCTTATTCTTAAGAATGCCGAACTTTCTTTCTTCTCGTAACCAGGCACGAGAAGAAGGTTATGTTAGAAATAACTACTAACAAGCTCAATTTTCCAACAGAGCAAGTAGACTCTTACATAACAACTAATTGAAAATTTCTAACATAATACTATCATAACGACAGCTATTGAATTACTCTATTATCACGACATCTATTGAATTACTCTATCATAACGACAGCTATTGAATTACTCTATTATAACGACAGCTATTGAATTACTCTATTATAACGACATCCATTTTAAAGCAGAATTTGCTGCAAAATGGCTGAACAAATATTATTTTGATAAATGTTTGAATTGATCTCCATTCTACAATGCTAAGCACTTATAACTTATAAGATATAGTTTCTATAGTGAGTTGTTTTTTTTTTCAAATGTATTGTCTATATTAATAATATATAAAAACCTTATATAGAGACATGCAATAATAATTTATCTGGCTTAGCGTATCAAGTCTGTAATATCTCACTATTTAGCATCTATAAGTTCTATATTTCTTCCGGATACATATTATTAATATTGGAGATTCTTCATCATTAAATGCTGTAAAAGTAGTACAATGTGTTAAGACATACGTTGCACCTGACCAAACAAAAAGTTTTACAATAATTGTAATAAGTAGATAAACTTTTGTAAGATACCACCGTATACATCTTTAAAATATCAAGCCAGTGTTAGCACAACTATCCAACAACAAAGGTCTAATTGATCCATACAGCTAATACTTACTTCAGTGTCTGCTACATTCAGGTGTTTAACGAGGCATGTATTAGCAGAGCCAGGAGTTTGGAGTTGACTGATTATCAATATTAATCATGAAATTGTCAATATTTAGTCCTGACAGTGTGATAAGGAGTTATGACAATGCCAATATTTAGTCATGACAGTTTGACAAGGAGTTATAAAAGTGTCAGTATTTAGTCATGATAGTGTGACATGGAGTTATGAAAATGTCAATATTTAGTCATGACAGTGTGACAAGGAGTTATGAAAATGTCAATATTTAGTCATGACAGTGTGACAAGGAGTTATGAAAATGTGAATATTTAATCATGACAGTGTGACAAGGAGTTATGAAAGTAATGACAGTATGACAAGGAATTATGAAAGTCAATATTTAATCATAACTGTATGACAAGGAGTCATGAAAGTGTCAGCATTTAGTCATGACAGCATGACAAGGAGTTATGAAAATGTCAGTATTTAGTCATGACAGTATGACAAGGAGTTATGAAAGTGTCAGTATTTAGTAATGACAGTATGACAAGGAGTTATGAAAGTGTCAGTATTTAGTCATGACAATATGACAAGGTGTTATGCACGTACTTGCTTGTGTTCTTTTGAGTGTTCAATGTACACGTCTTCTAATTTATACTGAAGGTACTCACGCTTACTGTCACACTTTATATTTAAAACAACCGATTAACTTAAATGTTCAATAAAAATATTGAACGTGCTTTTTCAGTGCAATACGTGATATATACGTTATTCGAATGTTGATTTCATTTTCTAGTTTCTGATTTGAATTCTTATGTTCGTCGTATAGCTAACATTTTTTCACTCACATGTGCTTTTTTATTCGTAAATTGGACAGTTTTATAAACACCTTTTATAACTGCAAATATATATTTGAACCGCTCCGGTGGCTTAGTGGCTAGAGGGAGATCGTGTGTTCGATCCCGTGTCGAGTCATAACAAAGACTTAAAACAATGGTATTAACAGCTGCCTCGCTTGATGCTTAGCATTAAGAGGTTATTGTTAGGACTGCTCGGCCTGGTATCAGGATAATGTGACTGGTTGGGACATCATGCTACATGTATGCGGCATGATGTCAAATTGTTAGACATCGCTATAAACTTCCACACAGCATACATCGTAGCGATATGACTGAAATATTGTTAAAAATCATAATCACATCACTTCATATATATTTGCAACATCGTCACGGTTTTCAAATTAAATTCATCCCATCCAGAATTCTACACCGACAGAACTTAAAAAAGTTAAGTTTTTTTTCGTTCTTTAGTTCTTCATGTTAATGAAGTAAAAGTCTACTTATGGTTTCAGAATTTTATTCAAGGGCTTGATAACAACGGTTAAAAGCATTATACGATTGTGCCGAAAAGGAATCACTCTAGGAATATTTTTGTTTGTCGAAGCGCGTGCTGTCAGAGTTCGGTGGTACCTGACTTAATTGGAAAACCAATATCAAATGCTATCTCTAGGCTCTCTCATAGTCATACTCTTTCAAAAGATATCGCTGCCTAAATGTTTTTGTTTTACTTCAGGGTATGGTAAACGTCAGTACATCGTTTTTGAGCATTAATAAATGAGTATTGACTGGCCATTATCGTTTTGTCTATTATCAAAAACTCAAATCCAACCTAAAACTAGGTATGTACAATCAGACTATGTAAGGATCTTCAGACGAGATGCTGTAAAGAATGCCGCTTGCTACCGTCCAACGTTGTTAGCCCAGTTCTAACTCTCTGACAGCATGGATTTATTGACATTTCGTCTTACGTTTGTTCACATTCTACACAAAGCAACGAATGATCGCAATAAAGTGAATTGCTGTGATGCAGTTACCAAAGCCTACGATTTTCTCCAGGTGGAATTTTACCACCAAAATTCACACATGTCAGTGGTGTTTTTTTACCACCCGAATTCACACGTGTCAGTGGTATTATCTTCAGGTTGTGCTCCTGTGGTACGTGCCACGGTACATTGTCGTTGTACTGGCTGTTTCCGTCAGTAAGGAATATACAGAAATTCCCAAGGAACCTTGCTACGACCTTAAGTATATTATATATTAATAGCGGTTTGTTTTACGTTATTCAAGACACAATGTTTATTTTTTTTTAATATCTGTTACAAATGAATGATGACAAGTATAGAGTCTAATGATGCTTTTTTAATCACATCTGTGACACCAGTCATGTATGCCAACGTGGTGGCCAAATCAATTGTGCAACATATTTGGGCAATATCGAACGATCAGAAAATGTCGGATTCAGAAACCAATAAACACCTTAACCCCCAAAACAAAACCTGTTATATTTTAGTTATTTATTAGTGTAGGAGAATGTGTTAAATACATGTATTCCTTTAGTAGATTTAGAATAACTATGATTTTCAAGAGCATACGTGTTTTCTGTCTGAACTATGCGAAAGTTGTCAAAACCTCTAAATATTTTCTCGTTTGTCGAGTAAGTGCACTTAATCTTTACTAACCATTATTGAAACCTATCTTGCCCGTGTGTTGGCATCCCACTCAAGTATCCACTCCTATTATATCAACAGTGTAGCTAACAAATTGTAGGCTTCACTATCAATACTTCTTGTTTTTGTTAACAGTATCTCTAAAATCAACACGATGTCTTTCACAAATTCAGCGATAATGTCACATTAATCATCCCAATTTAGTTACAACTATAGTGTTACATTAATCGTCCCAATTTAGTTACATCTATAGTGCCACATTAATCATTAAAGTTTAGTTACAACTATAGTGCAAGCTTAATCATCGCAATTGAGTTATAGCTTCTTGATTATACAAGAGTTAACATGCACATAGAAAATTCACCAACAGTAAGGAACTAGCTATTTGATTACGGGCGGGTTGCTGTGATTTTCTTTTAAGCTAAATTTTTTTCTTTTCTTTTACCTCAAGATAGTTATTATGTTTTCCCTAACAAGGACATGGATACCATGGATACCCTAACAACGCAAGGATATCATGAATTCCCTAACAACGCCATAGATACCATCTGGTGTTCTTTTGCTATAAAGCAGAGCAATATATATTTTGTCCAGTTATTGACAGACGGAATTAAATAAAGTGTCGGGCTTCTGCCCCAAAAAGCAATCAATTATTGGTCCTTGAGATAACTGCGTTGTACCGAGGTACCCAGCTCTATTATTTTTAGTAACGGAAATAGGCTTTGTGAGAAGAATGGTTGGTCTCATGTCCTACGGAAGGGAGAAGTAATAGTCAGCAAAAACTCGTTTCCTGTGCGAACATTATTTAGAGCAGGTGTCTCAAACACGAAGCCCGCGAGTAGCATGCGGCCTGCCAAGCAGTATCAAGTGGCCTACATAATGATTGGCGTCACACAGTACCGTGAGAAATAACAAAGGTGCCCTCATGCGGCCCTCAGAGTGGTTTCAGATCCCTGATTTAGAGCCAAATATTTTATACACATGGATAGGCGATGATTCGAGCTTCAGTGTACCTTTTAACACTTTATTACACCAAAACTGTTTGTCCTTTAAAGCCACATACTTCATGAAATCGAGGAAGAAATGTAAAGATGGTTTTGATATTTCTCTACCTAAATGTCAAAAAATGAGTTTAAAGGTCCACTAGAGTGTAATACACACCATATATCAGAATGTTCATTTTCGCTAAATAACTAAAAAAATGTGCAATAAAAATGCATAGTTTAACTCACTGAGAAAGAAATGAAGATATTGTATGCATTTATCGATGTCTTATGGAAAACGCTCAGGATATGTTTGCATAATTCCGGTGATATTAGGAATTCCGGAAGTGACGTATTCTCAGGAAGTCCCTCAAGTTTAGGGTATGAGGTTCAGAGTAGATTGTCATATTATTGATCAGTAAGTAGTGGTGTTAAAAGTTAAATGCCTAAGACTCAGACTGTGAGAGATGTAGAAATAAATACTTTATTAATATTATGATTCACGTATGTTCTTTTAAACCGTGATAAATTAATTGCAGACACTGAAAGTGTAATTCTTTACTACCCTCAACTGGTAATAAAATTAAAGCATTTTATTGAAAAGAAAAAGAACTCATAGATCTGGTGTATCCAGATGTTCAGCAAGCATATATTTTCTCTGTATGTCTAGGTATATAATACTAGTGGTAAATGAAGTATACAGATTTGTTATTGGGAATAACAATACTAAATAAAAACAACAACAACAATAATAATAATAAGAAGAAAAATAATAATAACAATAATATTATTAATGATGATGATAATACTGTACTAATACATTTCTTATTATTGTTATGATATTGTGGTACAAAAGGAGGAACAAAAGTCTAACCATATATATATATATATATATATATATATATATATATATATATATATATATATATATATATATATATATATATATATATATATATATCATACTTTAACATATTGCTGTCTGTTCATATTCACATTTGATTCATTTAGCTTCCTAATACTGGTTGTAGTAACATAAAATGTTATGCTAAAGACTCTGAAAACATGAAATAAATTCGGCATGCATGAAATAACAATATTTTATTCAAGTTTAAAAATTTACAACATATTCAATTTTCAGTTATAATAGATTTTGAATATTTGCTACAAAAAAGACTGTGCTAGCTTTGTTTTGATGAATATCTTGCAAGTTTGAGTTGCTTTGCTTTAGTTAGTTTCTCCCTTCTGAGTGTGTATGTACAGGGCAGAGGAGGAGGAGGTTAAACCGATTCCTTGTGATATATTCACTGTCCAACTTATTATAACTTTGAGTTGCTTTGCTTTAGTTAGTTTCTCCCTTCTGAGTGTGTATGTACAGGGCAGAGGAGGAGGAGGCTAAACCGATTCCTTGTGATATATTCACTGTCCAGCTTATTATAACTTTGAGTTGCTTTGCTTTAGTTAGTTTCTCCCTTCTGAGTGTGTATGTACAGGGCAGAAGAGGAGGAGGCTAAACCGATTCCTAGTGATATATTCACTGTCAAACTTATTATAACTTTGAGTTGCTTTGCTTTAGTTAGTTTCTCCCTTCTGAGTGTGTATGTACAGGGCAGAGGAGGAGGAGGCTAAACCGATTCCTTGTGATATATTCACTGTCCAGCTTATTATAACTTTGAGTTGCTTTGCTTTAGTTAGTTTCTCCCTTCTGAGTGTGTATGTACAGGGTAGAGGAGGAGGAGGCTAAACCGATTCCTTGTGATATATTCACTGTCCAGCTTATTATAACTTTGAGTTGCTTTGCTTTAGTTAGTTTCTCCCTTCTGAGTGTGTATGTACAGGGCAGAGGAGGAGGAGGCTAAACCGATTCCTAGTGATATATTCACTGTCCAGCTTATTATAACTTTGAGTTGCTTTGCTTTAGTTAGTTTCTCCCTTCTGAGTGTGTATGTACAGGGCAGAGGAGGAGGAGGCTAAACCGATTCCTAGTGATATATTCACTGTCCAACTTATTATAACTTTGAGTTGCTTTGCTTTAGTTAGTTTCTCCCTTCTGAGTGTGTATGTACAGGGCAGAGGAGGAGGAGGCTAAACCGATTCCTAGTGATATATTCACTGTCCAACTTATTATAACTTTGAGTTGCTTTGCTTTAGTTAGTTTCTCCCTTCTGAGTGTGTATGTACAGGGCAGAGGAGGAGGAGGCTAAACCGATTCCTTGTGATATATTCACTGTCCAACTTATTATAACTTTGAGTTGCTTTGCTTTAGTTAGTTTCTCCCTTCTGAGCGTGTATGTACAGGGCAGAGGAGGAGGAGGCTAAATCGATTCCTTGTGATATATTCACTGTCCAACTTATTATAACTTTGAGTTGCTTTGCTTTAGTTAGTTTCTCCCTTCTGAGTGTGTATGTACAGGGCAGAGGAGGAGGAGGCTAAACCGATTCCTAGTGATATATTCACTGTCCAACTTATTATAACTTTGAGTTGCTTTGCTTTAGTTAGTTTCTCCCTTCTGAGCGTGTATGTACAGGGCAGAGGAGGAGGAGGCTAAATCGATTCCTTGTGATATATTCACTGTCCAACATATTATAACTTTGAGTTGCTTTGCTTTAGTTAGTTTCTCCCTTCTGAGTGTGTATGTACAGGGCAGAGGAGGAGGAGGCTAAATCGATTCCTTGTGATATATTCACTGTCCAACTTATTATAACTTTGAGTTGCTTTGCTTTAGTTAGTTTCTCCCTTCTGAGTGTGTATGTACAGGGCAGAGGAGGAGGAGGCTAAACCGATTCCTAGTGATATATTCACTGTCCAACTTATTATAACTTTGAGTTGCTTTGCTTTAGTTAGTTTCTCCCTTCTGAGTGTGTATGTACAGGGCAGAGGAGGAGGAGGCTAAATCGATTCCTAGTGATATATTCACTGTCCAGCTTATTATAACTTTGAGTTGCTTTGCTTTAGTTAGTTTCTCCCTTCTGAGCGTGTATGTACAGGGCAGAGGAGGAGGAGGCTAAATCGATTCCTTGTGATATATTCACTGTCCAGCTTATTATAACTGAGTTGCTTTGCTTTAGTTAGTTTCTCCCTTCTGAGTGTGCATGTACAGGGCACAGGAGGAGGAGGCTAAATCGATTCCTTGTGATATATTCACTGTCCAGCTTATTATAACTTTGAGTTGCTTTGCTTTAGTTAGTTTCTCCCTTCTGAGTGTGTATGTACAGGGCAGAGGAGGAGGAGGCTAAATCGATTCCTTGTGATATATTCACTGTCCAGCTTATTATAACTTTGAGTTGCTTTGCTTTAGTTAGTTTCTCCCTTCTGAGTGTGTATGTACAGGGCAGAGGAGGAGGAGGCTAAATCGATTCCTTGTGATATATTCACTGTCCAGCTTATTATAACTTTGAGTTGCTTTGCTTTAGTTAGTTTCTCCCTTCTGAGTGTGTATGTACAGGGCAGAGGAGGAGGAGGCTAAACCGATTCCTTGTGATATATTCACTGTCCAGTTTATTATAACTTTGAACATAGAACTGTTATATTACTATATGTGCTTTTTATCAAATGGGATCATTCAGTGTAGTAAAAATTGCAATATCTACAAAACCTTGGCTACGTGCCACACATCATATTAGTGTGGGCTCTAATATTCTCTCTGATACATTTCTGTATCTGAGCATGCCTGACTGTAATAATAGTGTCCACCTCCACACTGTGGTTCTACAGTATTTATGACTCACGAAAGTCCCTGTTTCTCCACATGCCTGACTGTAATAATAGTGTCCATCTCCACACTGTGGTTCTACAGTATTTATGACTCAAGAAAGTCCTTGTTTCTCCACATGCCTAACTGTAATACTAGTGTCCATCTCCACTCTGTGGTTCTGCAGTATTTATGACTCAAGAAAGTCCCTGTTTCTCCACATGCCTGACTAATAATAGTGTCCATCTCTACACTGTGGTTCTACAGTATTTATGACTCAAGAAAGTCCCTCTTTCTCCACATGCCTGTCTGTAATAATAGTGTTCACCTCCACATTGTGGTTCTACAGTATTTATGACTCACGAAACTCCCTGTTTCTCCACATGCCTGACTGTAATAATAGTGTCCATCTCCACCCTGTGGTTCTACAGTATTTATGACTCAAGAAAGTCCTTGTTTCTCCACATGCCTGACTGTAATAATAGTGGCGATCTCCACACTGTGGTTCTGCAGTATTTATGACTCACGAAAGTCCCTGTTTCTCCGCATGCCTGTCTGTAATAATAGTGTCCACCTACACAATGTGGTTCTACAGTATTTATGACTCAAGAAAGTCCCTGTTTCTCCACATGCCTGACTGTAATAATAGTGTCCTCCTCCACACTGTGGTTCTACAGTATTTATGACTCAAGAAAATCCCTGTTTCTCCACATGCCTGACTGTAATAATAGTGTCCACCTCCACACTGTAGTTCTACAGTATTTATGACTCAAGAAAGTCCCTGTTTCTCCACATGCCTGACTGTAATAATAGTGTCCACCTCCACACTGTGGTTCTACAGTATTTATGACTCAAGAAAGTCCTTGTTTTTTCACATGCCTGACTGTAATAATAGTGGCCACCACCACACTGTGGTTCTAAAGTATTTATGACTCACGAAAGTCCCTGTTTCTCCACATGCCTGCCTGTAATAATAGTGTCCACCTCCACTCTGTTGTTCTACAATATTTACGACTCAAGAAAGTCTGTTTCTCCACATGCCTGACTAATAATAGTGGCCACCTCCACACTGTGGTTCTAAAGTATTTATGACTCAAGAAAGTCCCTGTTTCTACACATGCCTGTCTGTAATAATAGTGGCCACCTCCACACTGTGGTTCTACAGTATTTATGATTCAAGAAAGTCTCTGTTTCTCCGTGTCATAACTACTCTTCACTTCATTGGTCTGAAGAAAAGAGAAAAAATAGATGTTGAGCAAACTTAACAATACTTCTGTTTATTGAAATGTGACATCTTTTTTATATACCTAAAATGTGTTTACCGACATTTTAAAAATGGACTTAATAAGTAAGTGAAATTAAGAAAGTAAGCTCATTTTCTTGCATGAGAGTCATGTATGAAAGTTTGCAATGCCGTCGCTACTTCTCTTGACTTGGTGGACATTTTGGTCCCAACCTGTGTAGTGGGCGAAATTATAGACGTGCATTCTGATCATCGTGGTTTTCACACCGATCAGGGAATATGTGCCATTAATAAATACTAACAAGTAGACAAGTGTTTGGTCTACCGAGTCAAATGCTTATATAATCAAGCTGAGCTCAGTTAATACAATGTTATGTTGCGTTTGTTTGTTTGTGTTTTCTTTAATATCCTTTCAGTCTAACATTGAACAGCAATAATGCATGATGGTGTATCTAGTCCCTGTAATAAGAGTATAAAAAAGTGTTTCGTGTCATTGCAGTAGATATGGAAATCACACACGAAGTATTCTGCATGTCTGAACAATAGTTGACAAATTTTTTGCTTACTTTTACAGCTAAGGGTTGGTCATAAAGTTTGACACATTACCAATACATTTTAGTTTTTCCACAAATAATTACATCACTTAATTATTGACTCATATGCTGATACGATTTGTGAGGCCTTAGGAATCCATAGCAACCATGAAGCTACACAACGCATGTAAACAGGGAATGTATGGAAAATTTCACTGTGGCATCAAAATGCATCACAGGATATGTCACACAATCTACTGTCTTCGCGTCTTTTTAGTGCATTATCTTCCTCGTGCTGGTTCTCAAAATTCTCATTCAGTACCAATTATACATAATTAGAGCAGCATTAAAAATCATTAAATTATTTTTTTAAAATTCCTTTGAATTATGGTTCTTTACATATTGTGAATAATAATGCTGTACTCTCCACATTGAACTGACATTACACTCACAAGCAGTGGGTTGTGGGTTTGAGTCTGACCTAGACCGTCATCCATTGATACAGTTGTGTATATTCTGGCAAACAAGGTAATTTACTCCCAGTGCCTCAACACGAAGTGGTAATTAGCCTTTACAATTAAACTCAATCAATACATCAAGTATTAACAACATATTAGCTTTAGCTGAAATCTTGTTTGTCATTTTTATTATTGTTTGAACAGGCATGACTTAAGCCTGGCTTGCATTTGAATTTTTTCTGGGGTGATGCAAATAGTAATTGGGGAGTGGGAAAACTAATATCCAAGGGTCACACACACATATATATACACACACACACATATACACACACGCTCGTCATCGTTAAGTAGGATTAATTAGGGTAGTAGTGGGGCTATTATGGTTTCCAAACACCCTCCCCCGTAAAATCGCCATCTCCCAATGAAAGTTCTTTTGCTAAGAGCATTTATGACAAGGGGTAAGGGCTGGCAATCAATAAGATGACAAGATAAGGATGTATCTATATCTTACCCTCGCTAATTCTCGCTTCTGTACAAGCTTCTCTCAGTATGCTCACGGACTTGGTTATATAAGAGAAAACACGCTTGGTACTGCATTTGGCAGGAGTTGGTTGATGGTCGTTGTACCAAATGACTCTTTAATGATATGGACGGTATCGAAATCGTGGTCTCTGAAATGGCCGCTGCAGACTATCTCGCATGTCACTGGTCGGATAATGCACGGTGCCATCTACTGAATGCAACTAACAACAAAAGTAGAAATGAACAGTTCCCTACAGCAAGTCACTTCCGCTTTGTCGTATGGAAATTGCCGAGCGCGAAATCGGTTTGGGGCAATTTTCCTTGTGCAATAAAAATGGATGTTTAGTGGTCATTATTTTCAGTACTGATGATGTATTTAGCATAATACCTTTTAAAATGACAGCTAGAAGATTAAATTGTCATATAAGCGAAAGTTGCGTGAGTACACTAGTAGACTTTAAGTACATCTTATAAGGCATAGTACAAGTTAAAACACAAATATACTAGGGTAATTACTCTTATCTATACTAGAGCAAATTACTCTTATCTATACTAGAGTAAATTACTCATTAATACTAGAGTAAATTACTCTTATCTATACTAGAGTAAATTACTCATCAATACTAGAGCAAATTACTCTTATCTATACTAGAGTAAATTACTCATCAATACTAGAGCAAATTACTCTTATCTATACTAGAGTAAATTACTCATCAATACTAGAGCAAATTACACTTATCTATACTAGAGTAAATTACTCATCAATACTGGAGCAAATTACTCTTATCTCTACTAGAATAAATTACTCTTATCTATGCTTGAGTTAATTACACTTTATATGTTTTACGTTAAATTACTTATACTAGAGTAAATTACTCTTATCTGTTATATGGGAAATTATGCATATATACTAGGGTAAATTACTATTTTATATTTAACTATTATGTGTTTGACTATCATGTGTCTAGGTTCGTGAACGCATCCGCATCCACAGAGTGAATCGTTAAGCACGAGGATATAATTACTGACGTAAAAATTATGTTGGACAAATTAGTAATTTAATGTTAAATTAGTAAAAGTACTATAGCAAGCACATAGACCATGCAAAGGATGGTCCAGTAAAACAAGCCAATAAACCATGCAAGGATGGTCAATTATACCAAAAAGCCGTGGGGAAATACTTGGAGGGACAGTTGGTGTAGTCTGGGTGCTTGTGGTTGGTAGGGTGGCCGTGGTTGTAGTTAGCATTTTTTTTGTTGTAGTTGAAGTGGTTGTTGTTGTCTTTATCACTGGAAGACATACACATCTGGGAACTGAGAATACAATCACAAACATACATCAAAATAACACCCCGGAACAAAATCCACTAACAGTCATCACCATCGCCATTCTCAACGTTGTCATCTGTATATTCTAATGTGAATTTAACAATTGTGATTATTTCCTTGAAATATATTGATAATCGTTTATTTTGTTTTTAGAGACATGTCCAATCGAGTAATGCTGTTTTACTGTATGACGTTGTCATAATATATTTTTTATTATTAACTATTATTATTATTATTATTATTATTATTATTATTATTTATTATTATAATTATTTTTATTATTATTATTATTATTATTATTATTATTATTATTATTATTATTATTATTATTATTATTAAAAGTGTATGTAACATTTCGGTTTCAGAATGAAATAATCTTCTACCATGTAGCATAACATGTTTTGAATTCGACACTTATCTTCTAATCCAATGTTATCATCATAAATTAAAAAATAATAAGGAACCACGTAGACCTCAGATATATGAACCTTTTGAATGAGTGAATCACTTGAAAATTTTGTCAACATTAAAAAAAAACAGTTACGTTAACTTACTCTGCTCTTGGGAATACAAAGTTTGTCTGTTAGTTTGTCGACCATTCAAGGGCATATCTGAAATAAAACCAACAATATCGTCAGTTTCCCTGACTTTTATTACATTCTGCATCTTTTGTGCATCTGTGCACATTGTAAAAAAAATTAACAATGCCATCTGTTACGTGTCTAGGCTCGTACAAAAGTAACAAAGAACAGAGTTATGCCATCAAGCTTTGTGAAATTTAACAAAATAATTTTTTTCCGTAGAAAACAAGAAAAAGGACTTACGATTTATGAATTTAATCCAAAATTAATCCTAGAAATAATAAATATAAGTCCTCTCAATAAAATGTCCTTAGTGAATCACAGTTCGAATCTCAATGATGTTCCAAGAGAGAATGCAATGACGTCTTCAATAACCTGTTTTGTGTTTTCATGTTAACAGTTCCTTGCTGAATCACTAAGAATAATATTCCGGCTTTAGAGTTCCGACTAATTTTCAATAAATGTCTTTGTCCAAGAATTCTGATGAGCACTAGTATTTTTCAGGAGACATAAATTATTAATTCCGAAAATCAGAAAAAGTTCAACTAAAACTGTTCACAAGAAATAACACCTTTCAGCTGTGAAAGTGGAATGCAAGAATGTCTAAAATCACTATAATAATGTGTTTTGAACCTAACTATTGAGAAGAATTTTTCACCTGATATTGCCACGTGATCACTTCCTTTCAAGCGACCTAGAAATACTATATGCCGACAATCACATATGCTACAGACGAATTTGACTCTACTAAACGAATCTTACTGCAAGATTAAATATTAATAATAAAACCGTAATTTAAAAAGAACTGCCTTACTGGTTTTGAGTTAAGGCCAGCAACAGATACAATGTTTCTAGCAATGCATGTTTATCATGTCAAAACGAACTGAACTGCATTTTCCGGGAAAATGTCACATCCAGTGAAAAAAGTTATCATTACAATAATATGTAATAAAATATAAATAAAATAAAAATTTAAAACAAAAAATTAAATTACATATACATTACACTTCATCCCATGAAGAAAAAGACAAATTTATATAACAAAGCTTTCTTTTCATCATTAAATAAAAAATTATACAAAGTGTACATGAAATAATATTTCTATACAGGGGGAATGTGCATCTGTTATAAAACTATATTTTCTCTTGATGTGCCTGATGTTAATATTATATTCATGTAACAATAACTCCACATTAATAATCTTTTATTTTTATTATTCATCTTGTCGATGAAAGTAAGAGGGTTGTGATCACTAAAGACAACAATCGGAGAAAGAATTGAGCTAATGTAAACTTCAAAATGTTGTAATGCCAATATCAGAGCCAAACATTCCTCCTCGATTGTTGAATAAGTTCCTTGTCCTTGGTGCTTATTTAATTTATTAGAAAAATAGCACACTAGATGATCAACACCATTTCTCCCTTCTTGAATCAATACTGCTCCAATCCCAGCATCACTTGCATCAACAGATAGTTTAAATGGTTGACTGAAATTTGGAGCTGTAAGAACTGGTGCGCTTTTAACTATGGCTTTCAACTTATCAAAAGACTCCTGACATTTTTCAGTCTAAAGAAATTTGTTTTTCCTGCTTAAAAATTTGTTAGAGATTCAGTAATATTTTTAAAAAATGGAACAAAATTTACAATAGTATCCAGAAATACCTAAATATGGCATCAGTTGATTCTTACTTAAAGGCATATTGAATTCAGAGATAACCTTGACCTTAGCATCTATACGTTTAACTTGTCCATGTCCCACGATATGTCCTAGATAAATTGATTGTCAACTTGAATCACAAAGTCTATCAAAGAATTTCCGAATTGTTGATAGATTTTTTTTCCAGGTGTCATTGTAAATGATGGCGTCATTAATCAAAGCATCACAATTATCTAGACCAGTGGTAATCATATTTACCAATCGTTGAAAAGTATGTGGCGAACCCTTCATCCCAAACAGCATTACTTTATATTGATAAAGTCTATCTGGAGTCACAAATGACGCAATTTATTTTGCCCTTTCCGTTAGAGGAATTTGCCAAAATCCTTTCAAAAGGTCAAATACGGCGACATACTTTGTATTTCCAGTTTTATCCATGCAGTCGTCGATTCGTGGTAATGGAAATGAATCTGCTTTAGTCACATTGTTCACTTTCCTATAATCAGTGCACATACGGAAAGTTATTTCTGGTTTCGGAACAAGTATGCATGGTGAACTCCAGTCACTTTTATTGGACTCTATAAAATCATTCTCCAGTAAATACTGAATTTCTTTTTTAAATATTCCCGTATGAGAGGGTTCATCCTGCATGGGTGTTGTTTCACAGATTTGGAATTTACAATTTCAGCGTCAAGAATGTTTTGTCCTCGTAGAAACATTTGGAAACAAGTACTCATATTCAAATAATAAATGTTTAAGTTCATTCCATTATTGTTGTATGTGGAAGTTTCTGGTCCATATTATTCATAATTTCCGAATACCAAAGATTTGTTGTTCCAAACCAGTAGCGTCCAATTAAATTGCTTAAATCCTCAGTGAGTGGGACAACATAATTAATTGCATGATTGACATCAATATGCTGTAATTTATTTAGATCAGAGTATTATTATGATAATTTAACTCAATCATTTTCTTTTTAACTTTTTAATAGCCATAATAACAAATTTAAAGAAATTTTGACGATTAAGCAAGAGGGAAAGAACTCTATTAGAACACTCAGAAGTTCTCTCCACTGCCGTTCTGTCAAAACACTGTGGTCAAAACCTTTCGATTGATCCAAACAAGGAATGGAAGTGGCCTCATCAAATGCCTGATTAGTGCATGTGTCAGCTAAAAAAATATTTTCCTTATTCGAATCATTCTCATTAGCTTTTGGTCATAGCTCTAATAACTGCACAAGCTGGGTAAAATCAGGGAATTTTTTTTCTTTTTCAATAGGATCAGCTTTCTCATCCAAAGAAGGCTTTTCAGTTACAAGAGGATTAACCACAAACTTGTTTCCAGCTAGGTCGTAGCCTGCTAATAAATGAATACCTTGAACGGGTTAAGAAGTGTATTCTTTACCCGTTCAGGGTATTCATTTATTCATTTATTCCGACTATCACAGGTCGTGAAACTAAGTCTGGTGACAAGTTTGCACAATGGATAGTAACATTAACAAAGCCGCACTCTACTCTATGAATAAGAACACTCTCATATGAAGATACCTTCGCAGTAAAAGGCAAAGTACCTGATAAGAAACGAATATAAGAAGCTCCCGTGTCCCTTGAACTTTTAATAGGGATATGATTAGCCAAATCACTCAAGAAAAATACAGAACCCTTCGACATGAATGGTTCATAATTCTGCATGATAAAATCAGACTGGGGATTATTAGATCCAACTAAATTTATTGCTTTCAATACATGACCATGACATTGACTTTAATGAAAAGAGAGCATTTGGGATAGGTCTATCTTGATTCTGATGCTTTTATTTCAATTTTAAGCAATCAGAAATACGTGTAATTTCTTCTTGCAATAGGTACATGTAGGAAGAGACAAGTAGATTGATTCAAGCTTATCAGAAGCTTGACTTTTACAAGTTGTACCAGACTGAGTTTTAGAAAGACTGAAATACCTTTCTATCAGTAGACTGCTGAGTGAAAGACTTGCCTAAAACAGAAACTTTATGAGTCAAGAAATACTCATTGGCAGCAAGGGCAACATTATCCAAGGTTTCGTTTTTATGATCGTCAAGATACATCCTAATGTCACCATGGACACAGTTTAACTAACATGAGTTGTATGAGACTTTCTTAATCTTTGCTGACCTTTCTAGAAGAGCTCGACCAATCAAATTAGTTTGCTTTAACCATGCCAATTAGACATAAGTCGGGTCGGTTGATTTTCTAGAATTCCTGAATTTTTGCCGATAATCCTCAGAGACTAACTCATAACCCTTCAAGACACATTCTTTAACCACATCATAGTCAGTATTTTTCTCTATTGACAGTGCAAGATAAATATCACTAGCTTTCCCAATAGGTACACATTGCAAAAATAGAGTCCAATGCTCCCATGCCCATTTAAAATTTTCCGTAATTTTTTTCAAAACGAGGGAAATATTTGTCTACTTTTTTCCAGAAAAGGGGGTACTAGCTTGATATTTCTTGAAACATCTAAAGTAGGAGAGTGTTTTCCTTTTGCGAACTCAAATTCTTTTAACCCAATTTGAAATTTCCGTTCATCTCTCTCTCTCTCTCTCTCTCTCTCTCTCTCTCTCTCTCTCTCTCTCTCTCTCTCTCTCTCTCTCTCTCTCTCTCTCCAAGTTGCTACTGCATTTGGTATTTGCTTTTATCTCTTTCTTTCTTCTTTATCTAACTGCATTTGTCGTACGTCTCTTTCTTTTTCCATTTGTATCTTTCCTATCTGAAACTAAACCTGTCTTATCTCTAACTTTTTTAATGCACTTCCGTTTTCAAAATATCCATCCAATATTCGGTAAAATTAAAAAAATCTCTAATTTTTCTAATATTGTAAAGTAAGCCTGTTGATTTCACTGAATATTTCAAACAAAATATGAAATAGTACCTGGAATATAAAACATTCTGAAAACTATGTCTATCTAAGTTTCTAAAATAATTTTCCGAAATATATCAGTTAAACTTCTTGTATCCCAATGACCAGGCCATAATTCTCTTTGTTACCTGTATAGGCTCGTAGAAAAGTACCAAAGAAAAGAGTGAAGCCAAAGAGTTTTATAAAATTTAACAAAATAATTTATTTCCCAGAAAAGACAGTAGAAATGAAAAAATGACTAACGGTATATGAATCTAATCCAAACTTAATCCTAGAAATAGTAAATATAAGTCCTATCAATAAAATGTTCTAAGTGAATCACAGTTCGAATCCAGATGAGGTTATAATTTGTGATTTGGAATTTTTACGTGGCTTTAACAATTTTTCAGACATGTTGTTACGATGTCTACAGTGTGACAGTTTACAGTGATGTCTAACACTGGGGCATCATGCTGCAGACATGTAGCATGATGTCCCACCCAGTCAAATTATCCTGACACCAGGCCGAACAGTCCTAGCACTAACCTCTTAATTCTAAGCACCAAGCGAGGCAGCTGTTATTGCCATTTTTGCAAGTCTTTTGCATGACTCGGCTGGGGATCTAACCCACGACCTCCTGCATCTGAAGCGGGCGCTCTAACCACTAGGCCACCGGAGCGGTCGAATCCCGAAGAAAGTAACAAGATGAAATGCAAAAACGTCTTCAATAACCTGTTTGGTGTTGTCGTGTCAACAGCTCCTTGTTGAATCACCAGGAATAATATTCCGGCTTTAGAATTCTGAATAATTTTCAATAAATGTCTTTGTCCGAGAATTCTGGTGAGCCCTACTATTTTCCAGGGGAAATAAATTATTAATTCCAAAAATATAAATATTTTTAAATAAAACTGGTCACAACAAAATATTTCCATTTCAGCTCCGAAGGTAAAGTGTAAGTCTGGCTGGCTAAAATAACTGTAATAACGAATTTTAAACCTAACTACTACGCAAAATAAATCACCTGATAAGGTCACGTTATCGCGTCCTTTTAAGCGACATAAAACCATTACATGCCCACTATCACTTATGGTATGGACGAAGTTGACTCTACTAAAGGAATCTTGCTATAAGATTAAATAATAAAAACCGTTGTTTACATAAAACTGCCTTACTGGTTCTGAGTCAAGGTCAGCAAAAGATACAATGTTTCTCCTAATGCTTGTTTATTAGGTCAAAACGAACTGAACTCAATATTACTTGAAGATGTCAAATCCTGTGAATAAAGTTATCATTGTAATAACATGTAATGAAGTAAATATAAAATAATACAATTTAAAACAAATGCACAAGCAATTGAATTACGAATACATAATACCATCTTCTATTTAAAAGGCAATTGTTACCCCCAAAACCTCAGTCTCCAAAATTCAGACTTTAACTTTCAACAAAAGTACGAAATTACTATAGTTAACTCAAATATTCTGGAATTATTTTGAACAATTTCATTGATGCTAAATGACTCGAAAGAAAACATTATAGGTTTGAAGTTCTTAATAATTTTCACGCTCAGCGAACAGTTTCTTTACTATTGGGCACAAATTTCAAAACAATAATGATAAGAATAATAATCTGAGGAAGCATGTGACGTAAGGGAACAAACTCCTAAAATAAAACTACATTATAATCAACGCATTTGCATCCCATATCCCACTTGATTGAAACATTGTTCGTAACGAGAAACCTTAATGTACATAATCACGATCAATATTCTCCGAGATCATTTGTAATCTCCTTGTAATAAACGAATAAAGCAAAAGAATATCTTTTTCCAAGAATGCAAAATGTTTTGCCAATCGATTGCGCTCGCTCTAAACAATAACGAGAACTTTCTTCACCGTGCACTCTCCCTGATGTTACAATTTAAAGCAGACTAACAAGTGACGCTAATCAGAGCCATTTTAAGAAGTTTGATGGCCCTAGCACAAACACTAAACTGCTAACTCAACCGACACCGGCATTTTGTTTTTGGGCCGTCGCGGTGCCCCCCCCCATGCCTGTGCGGGGCCATAGGCACGTGCCTATGACTTAAAACGGCAATATCGCTAACTGCATTTGATATAACTTAAAATTTCTCTTTAAAAGTACATTTAATAATCTATGTCTTTAGCAGATAGAACAGAATCTAATGCATTAATACAGTGATGTACACATAATCACTTCGTTGACAAAACACTAACCAGTAACAAGGAGCCTCTGATCTCTTGAATGGTGTGGTTATCCCAGTGTAGTACCCAAGTTATTTTGCATATTTTCTTATCCTAGTCTGGTACCCAAGCTAAGTTGCATATTTTGTTATTTCATTCTGGTACCCAAGTTATTTCCCAGTCTGGTACACAAACTATTTTGCATATTTCCTGTAGAGTTTAGCTTTAAACTAAAAATATGTCTGTCCTTTTCAAGCCAAGTAATTAAAAATAATTATTGCATTTGATACAAACCCAAACATATATCAGGTTGAAATGTATGCATAAGTGTGACATGTACACGCTTTTCTTGAAGGTTAGGAGATTTCTGTCGCACGGGTCGCTGATTTGATCTTATAATAGATGCAGAATACGTAACACAGTTTGGGGGTAAATGAGTCATTCATGTTCTGTTTTCAGAAAAATAAAAAATAAATAAACAATGCGGTGCAAGTCTGCTGTCTTACCAAAACTTCGAGGCACGTTATTGCTGACGGATCCTTCACAGTTGTAAACTGAAAAAAAGAGCTGAAATTTAGTCTTCAGACAGCATTGTTTGCATGATAGGAGAAAATATACTAAAACATAACGTGCAGATCAATAAAATTAGTGATACCTACAATCCATACTCTGATTTCAAACCCTGATTTGCTATCGCATTTTGTAAGTAAATAGTCAGCGTAGAGCTGTAAACCCTGATCGCATTTCGTAAGTAAATAGTCAATGTAGCGCTGTAAACCCTGATTTTCTATCGCATTTTGTAAGTAAATAGTCAACGTAGCGCTGTAAACCCTGATTTGCTATCATATTTTGTAAGTAAATAGTCAACGTAGAGCTGTAAACCCTGATTTACTATCGCATTTTGTAAGTAAATAGTCAACGTAGAGCTGTAAACTCTGATTTGCTATCGTATTTTGTAAGTAGATAGTCAACGTAGAGCTGTAAACCCTGATTTACTATCGCATTTTGTAAGTAAATAGTCAACGTAGAGCTGTAAACCCTAATTTGCTATCGCATTTTGTAAGTAAATAGTCAACGTAGAGCTGTAAACCCTAATTTGCTATCGCATTTTGTAAGTAGATAGTCAACGTAGCGCTGTAAACCCTGATTTGCTATCGTATTTTGTAAGTAGATAGTCAACGTAGAGCTGTAAACCCTAATTTGCTATCTCATTTTGTAAGTAAATAGTCAACTTAGAGCTGTAAACCCTGATTTGCTATCGCATTTTGTAAGTAAATAGTCCTGAAGAATGTAAAAAGTCTTAATGAAATGTGTTCATCATTTTCACTGTTCTCATGAAATTATCCAAACCCACGTTTTGCCTTTCCCATAATTGTGTGGTACAGTTATCTTGCAAAACTAATAATAGCAATAATAATAATAATAATAATAATAATAATAATAATAATAATAATAATCTCTCTCTCTCTCTCTCTCTCTCTCTCTCTCTCTCTCTCTCTCTCTCTCTCTCTCTCTCTCTCTCTCTCTCTCTCTCTCTCTCTCTCTCTCTCTCGTTCCTGGTACCAAATTATAGTAATTAACCTTAATTTCAATGTTCCTAATAGCAAATTGTAAAAATAACTTGACATTTCAAGGTTGTTTGAACCAAATTATAGTAATTAACCTAAATTTCAAGGTTCCTGATACCTAAGGTTTGTTGAACCAAATTGACGAAAAATAAATACTTTTCAAATTTTCTTGCATAACATTGTTGTAGAAATATGCAACCAACTGGCATAGGAGTCCTTTTGCAACTACCACTGTTACTGCATAAGACATGTTTGAGGGATTATGACACCTTAAAAGCTTGCGCTAATGTTGCGAAAGAAATGTCCAAAAGGTGAAGGTCACCGAGATACTAAAAGAAATCCATCTTCAAGCTGATGGACGACGTTTCAGTGTGGCGTAACTGGATTCATTGCTGAATTCAAGATATAGCAAAGTGAGTATGTTACCATCAATACATTGCCTACTGAGTAAGATTAAAAATGTTTCAAACCTGAACATTCTCCTGTATCTCCTTTATCTCCCTTAGGGCCGGCTGGTCCCTTCGGTCCAGTGAAACCCTGCATCCCGTAACCTGCAATAACGCGTAGGTTAATTTAACTTATTGATAGATACGACATATGTTTTGCTCTACAAATTCGTGCAAGTTAGAGTGTTTTAAATCTAGTGATACTGCGCATAATATTTGTAAAGAATCAATGTTCCACAAAACTGATTAGATACTAGAAAAATATTAAATTTATCTGCACGCATTCTGTCTTTGTAATGACTGGGTCACCTTCCAGTTGTTAGCATTTCTACTCCACTCTAGAAAGATAATTTTCAGAAACATTCGGAACGTGGAAACATTAGAGAGGTTGACAAACACATACACACACTTATATTTGCTATATTTTGTGTCCTAAAAACAGGAGACACTTTTTATCAAAATCATTTAAACTTTACCTAGATTCTATTTAGTAATTAAAAACAGAAAGGAAACAAAAAAGAGAAGAAGAAAGAAAACAGACCAAAAACAGAAAGGAGGAACGGGTGTATGTATGTATTACAATACAAAAGAAGCACATATATTGTGATGTGTCAAATTTTGAAACCTTTAGAAGTATTGATTAAATGAATTGTACCAAAGTTAACTTAATTAAAGTAAAAAGGGCTAGAGACAGTGACATGATTATTCATTTCATCTCTGAACGTCAAAGGAAACGGTTTTGCATCACGAAATTTGACCGAGTCATCTGTTATAGTACGAAGGTTTTGGCATAACACTTCCAAACTCGACCAGTTAAAAGGAAAAGCACGTCAATAATTGATTGTTGAAAGGAAAATTAATTGCAGCATGATTAGCCTATTCTCGGTAATCAAATATTCTACGTAGGAGATTTTATGAATAAGCAGATTCTGATTGGCTAATAGAAACTTAATGGCATAACACTTGTAAGAAGAAATAGCTTTACTTTGCAAACTTGCTTCAGTCTTCAATCTTACTTGGAAGAAATCAAACAGGACCCCGAGAGACGAACGCAAGTAATATGTTCCCTCGTGACTGAAGTAAGGCGAGTTAGTCGTCTCATAAAGAAAACACTGGAAGTTCGTGGGAAAAACGAACAAAATGGCAAAGGTACGCAATCTTAGTTTCCAGGTTTCAATATACTTTTTCATTTGGTGATTTGTTTGCAAAGGTATTGATGTTATGATGTATGGTTTCATTTTTCAGGCTTTCAGTGAAAGGTTATACACGACATTTTATTCTTTGATTATGTTATCAGTTCATTGAAAGAATTAAAAAGATTACGTGTAATTGAATATTCGATATGTAGGAATGCGTAGGAATTTTCATGAATTTACCCTAATACATGTTGGGTAATATTTTGTAGATTTATGGTATGTCATCTATTGAGTGTATATTCATATACTAGTTCGTAATATTTAATTGATCACGAAAATATTTTGGAATAGTTAGATTTGATGGGCTAAGCCATTTATAATTTAACACCAGACTGTATTAAGTAGCTTAATATAAAGGACTCATGGAGTGTTAAATACGGGCACATACTCGCTAGTCTTAAAGTGGTAGCTAATGAATTCCCCCTAGCTCGTGACCCTGAATTAAGGTCAGGATACCTAATGGCGGCCTCTATTTGCAAACATAAATAGTAAGAGAGCAAGTCGTTAAGACAGAATTAGGAAGTTTACAATCTGCGCTGGGAAAATTTTTAAATATATATATATATATATATATATATATATATATATATATATATATATATATATATATATATATATATGTGTGTGTGTGTGTGTGTATGTGTGAGTGTGTGTGTGTGTGTAGAAAAGGTGATCTATTGTCTATTGCGGGATATTTTTGTTATTTATTACATGAAACAGCTTCCTCGGCAAAATTCCTGTAGCGAAAATTTATCAAGAAAGTCCGCAGCTGTATTCCAGTTCTTGATACTATTGTCAAATCCTTCAAGTTTCGACTGGCAAGGGTCCAAGTCAAGACGATTAGACAAAGATTAGAAGTGCAGGAAGGAACGGAAAATTCGATGTCTGGATAAAGATAGGTGATGATGAAAATTCGCGTTGAACTCAAGTCACGACTCGTAGGCTATGATGAAACAGTATTAATTCTGTCAATGACACTTAATAGTAAAGTAAAATTTGTATTTGTTTTATTGAGTACATGTTCGTACATTTTCTTTCTTTTGTAGTAAAAGCAATTGAATTTCTTTCAATTTGAAATTCTATTGTTAAATTGATTAAATTTTATGCTAGGAGATCTGTATTATTCTTTCTATCCATCCACACTGGATAAATTACATCGCAGGAGGTCATTCCCTAGCAACGAACCGTAGAGAAGGGGTTGGTGTAACGTTTTGAACCCACCACCTTGTCACATATATGCATTATTCGCAGAATCCTAAATATAACAGGGTTTTTCAACCTCATCAAGTGACATTTGCAAGAATAACACGTAAAATTTAAAAGAATAAACAGCTGAAACAAAAGGTAATATTATTTTTCTTTTATCACATGCCAAAGATTGTGTGGAGATTTTCATTAGTCAATTATTTTCCTAATAACCCATCACTGTCAAACCATTCCCATTCAAATTTTTCATGCATTGTATTTTTAACACTAAATGAAATGTATGTTACTTTTTATTTAAGTTTACAAATTAGGTTTGTCTTTTTAATATCTACATTTATAATGAATCGTTGTGCCAACCGAGTAAGTAACTTGATTACATCATCTTTGATTCCAAAGGATACATATTCATTGCATTAAACTAATTTGTTGCTGCGGCAGTACATACACTTCATCACGTGTCATTTAGAAATTAAGAAATGCTAGTGATTTGTGACAATCCCAGTACAGCTGGGATGCTGTTTTAGCATGCAACAGAGCAAAAATCATTTCTGACAATTTTGACTGTTTAAATATAGAATTTTTATCCATGGTTATATGTATAATTCTCCATTGCATCCATTGATAACTGAAACTGAAAATTGCAATGGACATTCTAGATTTGAAGCATACAGAAATTTAAAACATTTATAATCATTAAATCTAACTCAATTATAGATTTTTATCATAACATTTTTTATCTTTTCTTCCATTACTTAGAAACTTGAAAAATAGTGTATTAAGTACATTACGTACCTGATCTGATGGATTTGGCAAAACATATATACATGTGTAAGTGCTGTTTGCAAGATTTTCAATGACTTCTGTCTTTCGAAATGCTGTAAGGCTGTAAGAATGTTTTTGCTCCATTGCAAAGGTAATTCTTGATTTCTCCCATTTTAATGGAGAGTTAAATATTGGAAATAAGGTCCTCTCTCTCTCTCTCTCTCTCTCTCTCTCTCTCTCTCTCTCTCTCTCTCTCTCTCTCTCTCTCTCTCTCTTGTAGACTAGAAAATTAAAAATATTATAATACATGATCTAAATAAAGCAGATTTTAAATTAATTTCTAAGCCATTGAGAATTAATGAGATATCTTCTGCATATTGAGAATTAACATCAGTGATATCATACCAACAACGGTGATGCTTTGATGATCCGAGCCCATATCTCACGGTACATATAAGGATATACAGGAATAGTGTCGCCCTGTCGATATGAAGCCACAGTACATATAAGAATATACAGGAATAGTGTCGCCCTTTCGATATAAAGTCACAATACATATAAGGATATACAGGAATAGTGTCGCCTTGTCGATAGGAAGCCACAGTACATATAAGGATATACAGGAATAGTGTCGCCTTGTTGATATGAAGCCAAAGTACATATAAGGGTATACAGGAAAAGTGTCGCCTTGTCGATAGGATGTCACAGTACATATAAGGATATACAGGAATAGTGTCGCTCTGTCGATAGTAAGCCACAGTACATATAAGGATATACAGAAATAGTGCCGCCCTGTCGATATCAAGCCACATAACATATCAGGATATACAGGAATAGTGTAGCCTTGTTGATATGAAGCCACAGTACATATAAGGGTATACAAGACAAGTGTCGCCTTGTCGATAGGATGCCACAGTACATATAAGGATATAAAGGAATAGTGTCGCCCTGTCGATAGTAAGCCACAGTACATATAAATATATACAGAAATAGTGCCGCCCTGTCGATATGAAGCCACATAACATATCAAGATATACAGGAATAGTGTCATCCTGTCGATAGGAAGCCACAGTACATAAAAGGATATACAGGAATTATGTTGCCTTGTCGATATGCAGCCACTGGACATATAAGGATATATAGGAATAGTGTCGCCTTTCGATAAGAAGCCACAGTACATATAAGGATATACAGGAATTTTGTCGCCCTGTCGATAGAAAGCCACAGAACATATAAGGATATACAGAAATAGTGTCGCCTGTCAAATAGGAAGCCACAGTACATATAATGATATACAGGAATAGTATCGCCTGCCGATAGGAAGCCACAGTACATATAAGGATATACAGGAATCTTGTCGTCTGTCGATAGGAAGCCACAGTACATATAAGGATATGCAGGAATAGTATCGCCTGTCGATAGTAAGCCACATTGCATATAAGGATATACAGGAATAGTGCCGCCCTGTCGATATGAAGCTATTTAGTTAATTTTCATAAATAAATATAGATCGTTTGTAGTTACTTTAAGAGAGTTAACTCTGTTTAATAGATTCAGCAAACGTTACGAAATTCATTACTGGACCTCAAAATCAGTTAAATGCAGCATACTGGAAATTGTATACCTTCTGCTGTGAAACGTCGAATCAAATAAATTCCTAATATTCGTACGAACGTATTTCCCATTCAAAAGACCAATTTGATATTCTTGTATAAATTAGTTTGATATTCTTGTATAAATTAGTTTGATATTCTTGTATAAATTAGTTTGATATTCTTGTAAAAATTAGTTTGATATTCTTGTATAAATTAGTTTGATATTCTTGTATAAATTAGTTTGATATTCTTGTATAAATTAGTTGGATATTCTTGTATAAATTAGTTTGATATTCTTGTATAAATTAGTTTGATATTCTTGTATAAATTAGTTTGATATTCTTGTATAAATTAGTTTGATATTCTTGTATAAATTAGTTTGATATTCTTGTATAAATTAGCTTGATATTCTTGTATAAATTAGCTTGATATTCTTGTATAAATTAGTTTGATATTCTTGTATAAATTAGTTTGATATTCTTGTATAAATTAGTTTGATATTCTTGTATAAATTAGTTTGATATTCTTGTATAAACTAGTTTGATATTCTTGTATAAATTAGTTTGATATTCTTGTTCAAATTAGTTTGATATTCTTGTATAAATTAGTTTGATATTCTTGTATAAATTAGTTTGATATTCTTGTATAAATTAGTTTGATATTCTTGTATAAATTAGTTTGATATTCTTGTATAAATTAGTTTGATATTCTTGTATAAATTAGTTTGATATTCTTGTATAAATTAGTTTGATATTCTTGTATAGATCAGTTTGATATTCTTGTATAAATTAGTTTGATATTCTTGTATAAATTAGTTTGATATTCTTGTATAAATTAGTTTGATATTCTTGTATAAATTGGTTTGATATTCTTGTATAAATTAGTTTGATATTCTTGTATAAATTAGTTTGATATTCTTGTATAAATTAGTTTGATATTCTTGTATAAATTAGTTTGATATTCTTGTATAAATTAGTTTGATATTCTTGTATAAATTAGTTTGATATTCTTGTATAAATTAGTTTGATATTCTTGTATAAATTAGTTTGATATTCTTGTATAAATTAGTTTGATATTCTTGTATAAATTAGTTTGATATTCTTGTATAAATTAGTTTGATATTCTTGTATAGATCAGTTTGATATTCTTGTATAAATTAGTTTGATATTCTTGTATAAATTGGTTTGATATTCTTGTATAAATTAGTTTGATATTCTTGTATAAATTAGTTTGATATTCTTGTATAAATTAGTTTGATATTCTTGTATAAATTAGTTTGATATTCTTGTATAAATTAGTTTGATATTCTTGTATAAATTGGTTTGATATTCTTGTATAAATTAGTTTGATATTCTTGTATAAATTAGTTGGATATTCTTGTATAAATTAGTTTGATATTCTTGTATAAATTAGTTTGATATTCTTGTATAAATTAGTTTGATATTCTTGTATAAATTAGTTTGATATTCTTGTATAAATTAGTTTGATATTCTTGTATAAATTATTGAGCGATCAATTGTGATCCTATTTGTTGTACAAGCAGTGCCGAATTTTGGACTTCCAGGATCCTAAGCACCAAAAATATTATTGTGCCCCAAAATGTGAAACTCAAGAGAACAATACTACAAGCTATAAAGGTGTGAAAAATCAGAATCAGAACATTCATCCATGCAGATCGAAGTGGCCATATTAAATTAAATTTTATCATCAACAATTAATATAAATATTTCTGGTATCCATGGCTGTGGGCCTGGTATAATAAGTAATTGCTATTCCTAATTGGTAAAGTGGCACAGTATACAAGCCAAAACAATTTTATATGACACATATTTAAGTGAAATATTATTTACGCTTTTTTTGCTGTTCATATGACGACTCCACCATATCCAGAATGTAATGCTTCCGCAGAAAAGTATCCAAGATCTTAGCAAACATAAAATTCCATTTAGAAACTGGGCTTTTTCATTCTGCATTTATCAGAGAATATTAGTGGCTTCTAGATGTGAAAATTGCGTGACTCCTTCTGAATATTGTTTCATTTCGGAGTATCAGAATAGACAGCAAGCCTCTCAAGATCAAATATAAATTGTTATAATAATGTTGAACTTATAGCAATATTGTAGGTCTCTGTCACCGCTCTATTTTCTCTGGGGTTCCTGTCACCTGTCCTTTATTTTGGACAAGTGTAGACATAGTTTACTATTGTTGAGCCCCAGATAAGCATTGTGTTGATTTGCATTGTTACTCGCCTATTTTGTCATTTGAATATTTTAAAATTCAGTTGTGAAGAAATAAATTTACCCGTTAAAATTGTGTTTAGTTGGGTAAATATACAAAAACGGTATGTTGTTGAACAGTAGCACAGTGGAATATTTCGGTAGTGAGTTATTTTTGAAGATGTTGTCCTATAGTGGCTTTTTTATTTATGTTTATTTTTACATTTGAATTAATTATATTTGTATATCAGTGTCAAAAAGTAGCTGCTAATAGTAAACATGAACTGTTCAACAAATATTAGAATTTGAACTGTAATTCCAAACAGATATAATCTACGCTTCATCATTTTTTGCATCCAATGAACGATGGCTTGATAAACATAATCGGAGACGACATTTGGACCCAGCTTGCCAATTATCATAAATGTGTTATGATCAAATAGAAGCTATGAATTGGTTCTCAGTCTATTTTTGGTAATAAACTTCTCTCGCATTCTACAATTGTTGCATGCAAAATGATGACTTTGCATATTTTCGCATTGTATCCTTATGCTATAGGATAATTCGTTCGCATAGACCGGGTGTGTCCAACATGGCCCATGTACCTTTCATCATGCCATAAAAGACTGGCTATTCATTACGAAGTTTCACTGGATCAAGTTTTATTTTCGGTTCAGTGATCTTTTGATTTCTGGAACAAGTCTTTCTATAACAGTAACTTGTTTTTCGTGTCCATGAAAGCCTGCCAGTTTTTGTGACTGCATCATTACATTCAGATTCAGACGCAACATTAACAGTTAATGAATTATTTACTTTGCTAAGATCATATTATTTGTCACTATCCTCTTTCTTAAACTGTTTCTTGGTGTTTTGTCTTATTCTTTTGACATAATCTTTCCTGATACGTTCAAGTTCAGTATCCATCACCACGTGATATGTCAACTTTTCTTAATATAAAAAGCTTTATCAGTTAGTATCTGTACTTTAGACTTCATATGTGATAAACAGCAGTGGTATAACTCTTTATTGTGGAAAGAGCTCCTTTAATCAATGACCCATGCTCCACTGAACACACATTTCTCTGAAATTCACGCTTTCATCATGCATATCTAGTAGAAATGCAAGAGTTCCTTTAATTAATGACCCATGCTTCACTGAACACACATTTCTCTGAAATTCACGCTTTCATCATACATATCTAGTACAAAAGCAAGAGTCCCTTTAATCAATAACCCATGCTCCACTGAACACAAATTTCTCCATTGAAATTAAAGCTTTCATCATATATATCTAGTACAAATGCAAGAGTCCCTATAATCAATGACCCATGCTTCACTGAACACAAATTTCTCCATTGCAATTCACGCTTTCATCATATATATCTAGTAAAAATGCAATAGTCCCTTTAATCAATGACCCATGCTCCACTGAACACAAATTTCTCCATTGCATTTCACGCTTTCATCATATATATCTAGTAAAAATGCAATAGTCCCTTTAATCAATGACCCATGCTTCAATGAACAGAAATTTCTCCATTGAAATTAACACTTTCATCATACATATCTAGTACAATTGCAATAGTCCCTTTAATCAATGGCCCATGCTCCACTGAACACAAATTTCTCCATTGAAATTCACGCTTTCATCATCCATATCTAGTACAAATGCAAGAGTCCCTTTAATCAATGACCCATGCTTCACTGAACACAAATTTCTCCATTGAAATTCACGCTTTCATCATACAAATCTAGTACAAATGCAATAGTCCCTTTAATGAATGACCCATGCTTCACTGAACACAAATTTCTCCATTGAAATTCACGCTTTCATCATACATATCTAGTAGAAATGCAAGAATCTCTATAATCAATGACCCATGCTTCAATGAACACAAATTTCTCTGAAATTCACGCTTTCATCATGCATCTAGTAGAAATGCAATAGTCCCTTTAATCAATGACCCATGCTCCACAGAACACAAATTTCTCTGAAATTCACGCCATCACCATACATATCTAGTACAAATGCAAGATTCCCTTTAATCAATGACCCATGCTTCATTGAACACAAATTTCTCCATTCAAATTCACGCTTTCATCATTCATATCTAGTACAAATGCAATAGACCCTTTAATCAGTGACACATGATTCAATGAACAGAAATTTCTCCATTCAAATTCACGTTTTCATCATGCATATCTAGTAAAAAAGTAAGAGTCCCTTTAATCAATAACCCATGCTCCACTGAACACAAATTTCTCCATTGAAATTAAAGCTTTGATCATACATATCTAGTACAAATGCAAGAGTCCCTATAATCAATGACCCATGCTTCACTGAACACAAATTTCTCCTCTAGAATTCACGCTTTCATCATGCATATCTAGTACAAATGCAAGAGTCCCTTTAATCAATGACCCATGCTCCACTGAACACAAATTTCTTCATTGAAATTCACGCTTTCATCATACATATCTAGTAAAAATGCAATAGTCCCTTTAATCAATGACCCATGCTTCAATGAACAGAAATTTCTCCATTGAAATTAACACTTTCATCATACGTATCTAGTACAAATGCAATAGTCCCTTTAATCAATGACCCATGCTTCACTGAACACAAATTTCTCCATTGAAATTCACGCTTTCATCATCCATATCTAGTACAAATGCAAGAGTCCCTTTAATCAATGACCCATGCTTCACTGAACACAAATTTCTCCATTGAAATTAACACTTTCATCATACATATCTAATACAAATGCAATAGTCCCTTTAATCAATGACCCATGCTCCACTGAACACAAATTTCTCCATTGAAATTCACGCTTTCATCATACGTATCTAGTAGAAATGCAAGAGTCCCTATAATCAATGACCCATGCTCCACTGAACACACATTTCTCTGAAATTCACGCCTTCACAATACATATCTAGTACAAATGCAAGATTCCCTTTATTCAATGACCCATGCTTCATTGAACACAAATTTCTCCATTCAAATTCACGCTTTCATCATACATATCTAGTACAAATGCAAGAGTCCATTTAATCAATGACCCATGCTTCACAGAACACAAATTTCTCTGAAATCCACGCTTTCATCATGCATATCTAGTACAAATGCAATAGTCCCTTTAGTCAATGACGCATGAACCACTGAACACAAATTTCTCCATTGAAATTAACGCTTTCATCATGCATATCTAGTACAAATGCAAGATTCCCTTTAATCAATGACCCATGCTTCAATGAACAGAAAATTCTCCATTGAAATTCACGCTTTCATCTTTCATATCTAGTACAAATGCAATAGACCCTTTAATCAATGACACATGATTCAATGAACAGAAATTTCTCCATTGAAATTCACGTTTTCATCATGCATATCTAGTACAAATGCAAGAGTCCCTTTAATCAATGACCCATGCTCCACTGAACAGAAATTTCTCCATTGAAATTCAGGCTTTCATCATACATATCTAGTAAAATGCAATAGACCCTTTAATCAATGACCCATGCTTCAATGAACAGAAATTTCTCCATTGAAATTCACGCTTTCATCATGCATATCTAGTACAAATGCAAGAGTCCCTTTAATCAATGACCCATGCTTCACTGAACACAAATTTCTCCATTGAAATTCAGGCTTTCATCATACAAATCTAGTACAAATGCAATAGTCCCTTTAATCAATGACCCATGCTTCACTGAACACAAATTTCTCCATTGAAATTCAGGCTTTCATCATACAAATCTAGTACAAATGCAATAGTCCCTTTAATCAATGACCCATGCTTCACTGAACACAAATTTCTCCATTGAAATTCAGGCTTTTATCATACATATCTAGTACAAATGCAATGACCAAAGCTACTCATGAAAAGTATTTATACAACCGCTTTGCCCGTGCATTTATCTTGGGTGTAAATTATAAAAGAGCTGCCAGAACAAAAGTAAATGAATCAAATACTGTTGCATCTGCATTTCTTAACATGAAGCATCTATTGAATTGGGTTCCTTAATGGACAATTCTGGCTCATTTAGCAACTGTTGAATATTTTCTTTTAATGCAAGTGTTCTCATCCTATATTCTCTCATGAAGTGACAAAATGCATTGAACATTTAATCATGAAGTCATTTTCTTGATTGAATCTGTCTATGAACGATACATTGTATTTTGTCTGTAGACGGGTGACTACTTGTTCTTTATTTGTTTTCCAATTGGCTGTATGTTTGCATGTTATTGAAGATGCCCCATCCGTAGCTAGATTAGGGCATTGTTCCAAGATGCCCTATCGGTAGCTAGATTAATGCATTGTTCCAAGATGCCCCATCGGTAGCTAGATCAATGCATTGTTCCAAGATGCCCCATCGGTAGCTAGATTAATTCATTGTTCCAAGATTCCCCAATCGGTAGCTAGATTAATTCATTGTTCCAAGATGCCCCATTGGTAGCTAGATTAATGCATTGTTCCAAGATGCCCCATCGGTAGCTAGAATAATGCATTGTTCCAAGATGCCCCAATCGGTAGCTAGATTAATGCATTGTTCCAAGATGCCCCATCGGTAGCTAGATTAATGCATTGTTTCAAGATGTC
Source organism: Potamilus streckersoni (assembly GCA_016746295.1). Taxonomy (NCBI): domain Eukaryota; kingdom Metazoa; phylum Mollusca; class Bivalvia; order Unionida; family Unionidae; genus Potamilus; species Potamilus streckersoni. The sequence goes on from JAEAOA010000505.1 coordinate 330,839, forward strand.
CCATTGGTAGCTAGATTAATGCATTGTTCCAAGATGCCCCAATCGGTAGCTAGATTAATGCATTGTTCCAAGATGCCCCATCGGTAGCTAGATTAATGCATTGTTCCAAGATGCCCCATTGGTAGCTAGATTAATGCATTGTTCCAAGATGCCCCATCGGTAGCTAGATTAATGCATTGTTCCAAGATACCCCATCGGTAGCTAGCTTAATGCATTGTTCCAAGATGCCCCATCGGTAGCTAGATAATTGCATTGTTCCAAGATGCCCCATCGGTAGCTAGATTAATGCATTGTTCCAAGATGCCCCATCGGTAGCTAGAATAATGCATTGTTCCAAGATGCCCCATCGGTAACTAGATTAATGCATTGTTCCACGATGCCCCATCGGTAGCTAGATTAGTGCATTGTTCCAAGATGCCCCAATCGGTAGCTAGATTAATGCATTGTTCCAAGATGCCCCATCGGTAGCTAGAATAATGCATTGTTCCAAGATGCCCCTATCGGTAGCTAGATTAATGCATTGTTCCGAGATGCCCCATCGGTAACTAGATTAATGCATTGTTCCACGATGTCCCATCGGTAGCTAGATTAGTGCATTGTTCCAAGATGCCCCATCGGAAGCTAGATTATTGCATTGTTCCAATATGCCCCATCTGTATTTAGATTAATGCATTGTTCCAAGATGCCCCATCGGTAGCTAGATTAATGCATTGTTCCAAGATGCCCCAATCGGTAGCTAGATTAATGCATTGTTCCAAGATGCCCCAATCGGTAGCTAGATTAATGCATTGTTCCAAGATGCCCCATCGGTAGCTAGATTAATGCATTGTTCCGTACTAATACCCCATCGGTAGCTAGATTAATGCATTGTTCCGAGATGCCCCATCGCAAACTAGATTAATGCATTGTTCCACGATGCCCCATCGGTAGCTAGATTAGTGCATTGTTCCAAGATGCCCCATCGGAAGCTAGATTATTGCATTGTTCCAATATGCCCCATCGGTAGCTAGATTAATGCATTGTTCCAAGATGACCCCATCGGTAGCTAGATTAATGCATTGTTCCAAGATGTGCCATCGATAGCTAGATTAATGCATTGTTCCAAGATGCCCCATCGGTAGCTAGATTAATGCATTGTTCCAAGATGCCCCATCGGTAGCTAGATTAATGCATTTTTCCAAGATGTCCCATCGGTAGCTAGATTAATGCATTATTCCATATTAAAGCCAAATTTCCGAAATTCACGTGCAACAGAATTAACAATGGTATGTGAGCAACCGTCATTAATTGGAACATTGCGCAACATTTTGTTGATTGGTTCCCCTGTTTTTGCATGCCTCTTTTCCATTGTGACATCAGTACTCTCATCAATCCCAGAGAAAATACTAGATAGGAATTAATGTCATCAAGTAAGGTCATTAGTTAAAGCATTGTCTACGGAATTCTGTAATGGTGTCCCAGCTTAGTAGTTATCACAAAAGCCATTCGTATTCTGTATTTCGAGCAAACCATTAGTAGTCTCTGATGGTAGTTCAGATTTACATCGTGTTGAAAACAATTGTCTTCTTTAGTGACAATGACAGGGACCTCATAATCATCAGAACCAGAAATCAATGCAGCTTCTCCCATTTTAATCTCTAACAATGAATATGCATTTTATGCTAGATGCTAATATCGTGTCTGGTTACACTTGAAATTTAAATTTTTGACTTTTTTTCATCCGCACAAACACTTGTATGCTTTAACTTGGATTTCATTGATTGTCTTGTGTCACAAGTTAATCGCACATTATCATTACCACTGGCGATAAGCCATGGGTATTTACTATTCCATTCTTGAAGAGTTTTAGGACCGACACGAATGCCGTTGTGGTTTTTTGTTTGTTTGTTTGTTTTTCTTTCTTTATGGTTAAAACTAACGCTAAAATACTGTTAACACCATTGCACGTGCCGGAATTACGCATTCCTCAATGAAATTGTCTAATACACCTGCTGCAGTAATTGTGAAAGCTAGTGGTTTTAGAATGTCCAAAATAACTATCGATTGTCTTATGCGATATAACGACTTTATTAAAGTATTTTTAAATACTAATATTATCATTTTAAATTTTAACATTATTTTACATCAAATTAAATTCTAGGCCATCACTATTTGGTACAAAGATATTTTATTTTTCTGAATCGATACTTATAATTATGCAATGCATAATAAGTGTATTTATTATCTCTGTCTTTCATGAAAGGTAAATTATAAATTATTATTCATGTTATAGTTACATCTCTAGAAATAGTAGCATGTGAAACAAAGAAGTATTTATATCCCTATGCAGTCTTGTGTTTTTTCAGTTTTCAATGATATGCGTGTTTTGTAGAAATTAATTATTTTTTCATTAGGAATAGTTACAGATAATTCTTCCTTTTTCAGATCCCACGGGTACTGGCAATAAATCCAGGCAATTAATTGAGAACAGCACATTGGCTTAGACCAGTGCTTCACAACCCGCAAGTCGTGACGATGTTCTGCGGGATCGTCATGATTATATTTTTATCATGGCAAAACTTATCAAAATGTGGAAATGGAATCATGAGTCAGATGAAAATATTTTAGGATATTCATACAATGTGGCAGACATTATAATGCTTTGCATATTACTACTTTATACGGCGCTAGAAAAATTGTGTATTTTTAGAGTATAATGCAGATAAATGGTCTTTTTTATAAAAAAAAAAATTCATATTGCTTTTGCTAGCTTCTTATTGAAGATTTATACCTACTTATATAATGTTTATAATCTTCAATTGATTCACATGTTAATCTTAACTGTCTTAGTTATCTTAAGGCTGTGTTTTTGGCGGATGTACAATCAATGTCAAACCAATGTAAAAAAAATTCTTCTTTGAGACGTCACCGCTAGGCAATGCTTTTTATTGATTATTGTACTTTCTGCATCATGGTAAATATCAGCAGTTGTTCCGATGCATTAAGTTTGTTAATGTTACAAAATTTAAAATCTTATCCATATTTTGAGATAGAAGATCTTTGCAATTCTGGATAAAAGACATACATTCTTCTTTGTTCCGTATGTATTTAGTTATTTCTTAACGAGACACTTTTAGTGTTTGGCTCTAGTTTACCCATGCGGACAATGTAAAATACAATGTGCACAGGTATTGACTCCGATCTATCATCTGTGACAAAGGATGATAGATTTTTGAAAACACATACGTCGGCTAAAACATATTCTACAGCTGAGGCCGAATTGCCATGGAACTGAACTCTAAATTTCTCTATCCCTTTATCTTATCCCCATCTGTTATTGGAGATACTCAGTCATTTGGCATAGTTGTAGATTTTTTATATCAATTTATCTCTCTTACGTCTTAATTAGCCCCCTCATGTATAATTATATTCTCGAAGTATGTAAATAATACTATCATATTTGATAAAATATGTCTCCGTACCATTATAGGCATTGGAATAACCTACAATTATTATTTTATAGTTTTTATTGTAAGCTAACTCATTTTCTACCACTACATGTACATTTTCTTTTGAATTAACAGATTATTTAGGTGACAGATAAACCAAGCATTAAGTTCTTTTTCAGTACTAGCTTTGCATGGAAAAACGAACTAAATTATACTGTTTTAAGCAGTTATTTCTCTAGATGTATTAATATGCTTGCTTGAAGAGCTGGGTTCACGAACAAACACCGAGTTCTCCCCTGAATTACTTGAAGCTGATTGTGATTTAATTCTTACGATATCAAAGTATTTGTAACCTTCACGATGATACTGACAGATTGTAATTTTTCAACATAGTTTATAAAATCAGACCTTTGTTCTCTAAAAAGTTTCTCACGTAAGTCAAATATATTCTATATCAAACGAACACGGAAGTAGAATCGCTTTCCTCATACATATTTGGTAGGCCTCGGCCTGAGTCCAATAATAATGATGATGATGACTACGACGACGACGACAATAATAATAATAATAATAATAATAATAATAATAATAATAATAATAATAATAATAATAATAATAATAATAATGAGGAGGAGGAAGAAGAAAAGGTGATGAAGATGTACCAACAACGACATCGTATTTTGTTGATCACGAGCAACCTTCATCGTCGTTTATATCGGGCTCGTCATATTCTATAGCAAATAAGACTTAGAGGAAGAAATTATAGAAAGATAAAACTTTAATGACTCCAACGTGAAGTGCAAAGGAGAAAGAAAATGGAAGATCATTTTAGCGCCGAATTCAAAATTATATTTAGCAAAAAGCCTTTGGTACAGTGATTTTTAAACCAGGTTATAAATGAAAAGCCATAGCTTTTTCTTAAAATATTAATATGTTCATGTGTAAGGCAGTGTCTGACTGACAAAAAGAACCTTAAGAAAAGTGTAAAAAAATGGACACTTTGCCATAATTTGTCGGTTGTGAAATCTTTTCCATCCTTTAAACTTTGATATGCAGTACCCAATATGGACATATTTTCAAATCGTATTGTTTCACAAATGCCTTAGGTCATCAGAGATGTTAACAATCGCACTAAAAGAAACGCCTGTTCCCCACTTAAAAAGCAGTTTTAAAAATGTCCACGTTATAACACTAATGATAAATAGCACTCTTGGTTTGCTGTATGTTATTATATCTAAGAATTTTCCGAGAAATGCTGTATGTTATTATATCTAAGAATTTTCCGAGAAATGCTGTATGTTATTATATCTAAGAATTTTCCGAGAAATGCTGTATGTTATTATATCTAAGAATTTTCCGAGAAATGCAGTATGTTATTATATCTAAGAATTTCCGAGAAATGCATTTTGTTATTATATCTAAGAATTTTCCGAGAAAAAAAATCAATTCCTTTTTATAAAACACTTAACAATGTCCCCATTTGAGATTTGCTTGTCAGTACTTACCTGTGATCATCGCCCATACAGAGACTAGTCTAGCAAGAACCAAGATAAGAAGAGAATTTAATATCGTCCAAAATGTATAACTTACGAACTGATAACAAACAAACGAAGATACGCCAGATCGGAGACAAATAAAGAAGTATACTTTTTAATTCTATATCTTTTCATAAAGAACAAAAATTGCAAGACAAATACAGCATAAAATAACTCGGATGTACCGATGATAGTATACATGCTTTTAAATCTAATCCAACTGCATATTGCAAAGACCATGATCTGCCGTCATTAATACGCAGGCAGATCTTGGTCTGTGCAATTTCATTGGAGAAATTATTATAATAAATAACATAGACCCTGATCTGTCGTCATTAATACGCAGGCTGATCTGGGTCTGTGAAATTTCATTGGAGAAATTATTATAATAAATTACATAGACCCTGATCTGCAGGCACATTATGGCATATCAAGATCTTCGTTGTTTGTAATTATGTTTTACTTATAAGGGAGCAATTATGGTCCCAATAATCTGCTCTCTATTTACTTACCCTTATCTCCTTTTTCACCAATGTCTCCTAGTTTGGCATAAAATTAGAATTTTATAATTTGTTATTGTTAGTGATAGTACATATAGTGCAATACATAACAAAAACACGGTATCTCCTCTTGTCACTGTGTCCTAGTTTACTCTTCAATAACTCATGGTAACAAAAGACATTGCAATCTTCCGCGCTAATTACTTATAGATATATGTCGAAGAAGCTATATAAGTATTTCTGCAAGCATCTTGTATACTATTATTGGATTACTGTTTTTCATGGAAGTGATATTCTTAAGGTGAAAAACTAGTTTTAAATCTTCCTTTTCATTTGTCATTTTGGATTAAACGAGAAATTAGCATGGCTAATATTTGCGTGTGGAAGCAGGTCTTTAACCATACACATATAGAAATATTAGAAATCGCAATAAGGAGAGATTTAGAAAATTGCATGTATTAAAGAAAAACTATTGAATTTTAAACCGTTGTACATAGCTTGATTCATTTGCTACGATGGGCCAACTGTTACGCCTACCTTTGTCGCCCTTGTAGCCATAGAAACCAATCAAGCCTCTCTGTCCTTTGTCACCTTTTTCTCCCCTGCCTTGTTTGCATGCGTTGTTATAAATTGATATTTGTATGAGTGATCTATGCTAGAAACAAAAACCGCGATCTGATTTAAAATTTTTGAAAGGATTGTAGTCAATGAAAATAATTGTGTTGCCATCGGAAATCGTGACAAGTTTTACCAATTATAGTCTTCTATATTTCATAATACAGTAAAATATGTGACGTTCGTATCTTCCAGTAAAAAGTAAGGTCAATAAAATAAAATTTATAAAAAAGGATCGAAGTTATTTGAAATGCATTATCGTTTAAGTAATCCCTTTAAGTACTAGACAAATATACAGTTTTATCTTATTGTATGCAAACTCTATCCCTAGTGAATTATTAACTTTAATACCATTGATATTACTTAACATTAGTAACGTTAGAAACACACAAAACTTTGTTCAAACTTGTTTCATTTTTATACATACAGGTACAATTTGATCCTTCACCCACAACACCATGGTCTCCTCTGTCTCCTTTAGGTCCTGAGTCACCCCTTTCTCCCTTCTGTCCTTTTTCTCCATTCAGCCCCCTTTTTCCTCTGACACCTGGGGGTCCTGGCAAAGAAATTGCACAGACGTAGGATGAAGATAATAGTCAATGATGTGCGGAGTAGAGGCTTTGTTTAGCTAAGGCCTTTGCACTTAGCACCTTCTACTGCCATTCATTCATATTATAAGAGATCATAAAAATTATGTTAAGAACAAATACATATATATATATATATATATATATATATATATATATATATATATATATATATATATATATATCTATATATATATATATATATATATATATATATAAATTCACCAAAAGACACTGTAAACAATTCATCAAGGAATAGATCAATATCATTAGCCTGTAGATGATTTTTAAGCTCTTGTAAGAATTTCATTAAAATCTTGATGAATTTGATGAAAACGGAGTCATTTTCTGCACAGTTTTATGATATAAATTGCCATTTTCTGCACTTTAATGGTAAATGTGATGTAAAAGGTGTCATTTTCTGCAGTGTTTATAACTTATATGATGTAATGGTGTCATTTTAATCACAAATATTATGACATATTTAAAAAAAAAACGTGCTAACGTGTTTCACCAATCACAGTCTTTACTCAAATATAAATTGGATTCAACTACACACTGCACAGACCGCGATCTGCCGTCGTATAATGTGCTAGCAGACCTTTGCCAATGCAGTTGTGAGGGCCAATCAATAGATCAAACAACATGGATCCTAACATGTCGGCCAATTATACCACTGCAATCGGGGTCTATGTTGTTAACAGTTAAAACCGGCTTGTACGCAAGAAAATACAATAAGCCGAATAATGCGTAGGAAAATAAAATAAATTTAACTTTTAGCAGCATTCATTATCATATAATGCTAGATTTTTGTTATCCTATTCAATCATAGTAATCCGATGTAAATACTAATAATTACATACCCATATAGCCTTGTTATCCTGTCAATCATAGTGATCTGACGTAAATACTAATACTTACATACCTATATAGCCTTGTTATCCTGTCAATCATAGTAATCTGACGTAAATACTAATACTTATATACCTATATAGCCTTGTTATCCTGTCAATCATAGTAATCTGACGTAAATACTAATACTTACATGCCTATATAGCCTTGTTATCCTGTCAATCATAGTAATCCGATGTAAATACTAATAATTACATACCTATATAGCCTTGTTATCCTGTCAATCATAGTGATCTGACGTAAATACTAATACTTACATACCTATATAGCCTTGTTATCCTGTCAATCATAGTAATCTGACGTAAATACTAATACTTGCATACCTATATAGCCTTGTTATCCTGTCAGTCATAGTAATCCGATGTAAATACTAATAATTACATACCTATATAGCCTTGTTATCCTGTCAATCATAGTGATCTGACGTAAATACTAATATTTACCTATATAGCCTTGTTATCCTGTCAATCATAGTAATCTGACGTAAATACTAATACTTACATACCTATATAGCCTTGTTATTCTGTCAATCATAGTAATCAGACGTAAATACTAATACTTATATACCTATATAGCCTTGTTATCCTGTCAATCATAGTAATCTGACGTAAATACTAATACTTATATACCTATATAGCCTTGTTATCCTGTCAATCATAGTAATCAGACGTAAATACTAATACTTGCATACCTATATAGCCTTGTTATCCTGTCAATCATAGTAATCCGATGTAAATACTAATAATTACATACCTATATAGCCTTGTTATCCTGTCAATCATAGTAATCTGATGTAAATACTAATACTTGCATACCTATATAGCCTTGTTATCCTGTCAATCATAGTAATCTGACGTAAATACTAATACTTACATGCCTATATAGCCTTTTTATCCTGTCAATCATAGTAATCTGACGTAAATACTAATACTTGCATACCTATATAGCCTTGTTATCCTGTCAATCATAGTAATCTGACGTAAGTACAAATACTTACATACCTATATAGCCTTGTTATCCTGTCAATCATAGAAATCTGACGTAAATACTAAGACTTACATACCTATATGCATAAGCATCTAGACGAGTTTAAATCGCACTATGTCACGCAGAAAACTGACAAGTATTAGTTCATAAGGCCAGACAGGAACTATATATTTCTTATGACACTCTTCTTTTGTGTTTTTGCAATATTTGTAATCAACGATAAACTACAGCTTTATGTCTGTGTGGGGTGTTTTTAATAGGGATTCGGTTTTATTTAATAACTATCAGAAGTTATAAAAAGATAAAGTCACGAAGTTTGAAAATCGTTTGCACAAAAATGCATAGACAGCCTTTTTTTCGCTACAGCCAATTCATGCAGTGTTGTCAATTTTCAAGCTTAATGACTTCATAGATCTGCAAAAATTATGAAGTTACCATCTCTATATTAAACCAACAAGTTTGATACATGTTTCATTGTACAGCTAAAGCTATTTGGCTTGAAAACCATTAACCTTCACTTTACAGCAAGTGAATCGATTCGACTTTGCACACGCCATTTTCAAGAGATGGCAAAATAGACAACGCGATGAATGCCTAAGGGAAAATATGTAGGCTTTTGATAAAACCATTGTTTAAAATTTTCATAACTTGTAAATTCCTTTAACTTTCTGTTAAATTATTGACTTTTCATGTCTTGTTGAAGTATTGACCTCACTCAAGTTTGAACAAGCATAACCTCCATCTTATTCATGCGCAGAAATGAAGCAGTTGTTGATCAACGAGACAGTGGAAGTAGAAACAAACGTACTAGGAATTTGTGAAAGATTAAAATATAAAGAGTTATTGTAGGAAAATTAAATAAATTAAGCGACAAATGTCACCAAATATTGTCATTCATGCTGTTTATCTATTAATTGCAAAACAAATTAAACGATGTGTATCTATGAAAGATAATGTATAGTGCATCAATACTGTCTTTATTTTCAAACTTTCATTGCTAGGCACAGAGAGAAATTCGGTTCATAAAAGGCTATCTAAATTATGACACTGTTGTATGTCGACGGCTTTGTCGTTTGATACTTTTCATGTTATAAAATCTAGCAACCTCGGCTTTTGGCCGCTATCAAGTTTGGATGGCACGGATTTAACGTGCAGTAAAAGAAAAACTAAACGAAACATAAAATTATGAAAATACAAAGAAATTTTAATGCACGGAAATATTTAGATTACAATGATTGCGAAGGTTGGGTGGGAAAATATCTGATTTTATACATTTTGAAATCCATAAAAATAAAATGTCAGATATTGCAAACTACTTGTTTTAGGGTACCATCCTGTATATCATTCATGAACAAATATAGAATTACTAGAAGACAATAAAGGGCCAAATGCATACAATTATTTTTTTAAAACAACGAGCAAATCAATGTAGCCACTGATGAAGTCTAGAATTTTTTAATATGATAGTTGTCTATTCAGTATGACATTAACTGGCAATTTCTTACAGACATAGGCTTTGCTAAACTAATTCTAACACATTATGAACATATCCCAGAAAAAGAAAAACAATGTTTTTCCAATTAAATTTAAGCTTTACTGATAGAAAGTTTTGCATTTCAATGCAGTTTATCTTCAGCAAGTTATATAATGACAGTTTATCTTCAGCAAATGACAAAACGAGTTTATGTTCAGAATATAATATAATAACAGTGGGACTTCAGCAGGCTGTCAAAAAATCTATATCAGAATCAGTCTGAAAATATTTCTTAGATACGGCCTGCATTTTATAAGGTCCCAATTTAAAAACATAACTATACAACGCTGTCACCGTTTCCATCCCTGCCTTTGAAATGGCCCAAAGCGCATGATAAATATTATAAATTAGTCTTGTTCAAAAATGAACACAACACTGCCTTGCGTTTGCACAAAAAACAATGCTGATGATTGTGGAAGCAGCTCGAGAAACCATTTCTTTGACGTTATCTTGACACACAATGATTAATTGGTACCTTAGAGAGGACGCCAGTAAAAGTGCATGAAACAGATTGTCACCGTGTTTCCCTTACAAGAAATCAATATAAATTATAGATTTATAAGACAATTTCGGCCTATAATTGATACAAATGTGAAGATTTGCGCTTAGAAATTGAATAAAGGAAATTATGGTAAATGGTAAGTATCGCCTGCTTCGACGGAAAATAATCAAAATGTTTAGCATAGTTTACCAAGAAGAGTCTGCCATTGCAGTCATAATTAACATGACGTATGTACTAACATTGTTGGTGAAGTTGAATTCACAGATCATACTTCAACACCAAATATGCAGGAGTGTATAGGAAACTGAGTAAGATGTCAATACAAAGAATGACACTATTTCATCAAGGATGAAAAGGACCCTTATTTCGCTTCTGCCGACAAAAACCTTATACCTATAGCGATTTCGAACGTGAACAAACCCATAAAAATTTCATAATTGTGAAAACAAAAGTGTTATATATTCACTTGACCTTTAAAAGTATGTCAATGTAACCAACTTTATCTGATATATTCATTGCCCTGTGTTTTTATTTTGCACGAAGGAGAAATTGATTTTTGATTTCTCGTTAGGTATCTTATCTTGTGTTGAGGTCGCTATGGCTATAATGTAAGCTTACCCTATACATAGTTATAAATGTTGCTAAAATACTTGCCTTATTTACATCCGGAGATTGTATTACAAACCTATATTAACCAAACAAAACTGATATGTCTTCATCGTCTCAAAAATCTGTTAACTAGTAATCTGACCTATATGCTTGCAGCTTGTATGGTGGATTATAAACACAAAATCAATTTGCATATCATTCACCACTTCCTTTTTCACTACTTCCGGTCTTGTTAATCTTCTATATCTTATAATCGTAGCTAGTCACCGTGGTACTTGATAAGCTCTATTCTCTAGTCAATTGTATTATATAGAGGAGCTTGCAATTTCTTATTGTGGTAACAATATGTTTATGGCTTCGTGTCTAGGAGTGACCTCCAAAGGTGAAATTTGCCTGGTATTGAATAAGCTACTACAAGTAGGGATAATTTAGTAATCTGAGCTAATATATAGAACAAAACAAGACGAGCACCCGTTACAAGTAAGAATAAAATTTAATAAAATCTCAAATAATAAAAACGTCCACAAATAATCAATACATAACTGACCGTTCGAGATATACAATTATTTCTTAACTTGTTACTAACTATGGAATTTCAAAATACAATGAGCATTAAAGAATTTCAAAATATAATGACATTTAAGGAATTTCACATTACAATGGCATTAATAAACTAGCCGATGCTGTTTAATATAGAGACCAAATTATCATACGAGTCTGGGTAATCGGATAGTTCTGCCTTTTGCAATAATAGCATAAATTGTTGACTTCGCTGTCCCCATATCTTCTCTTAGACTGTATTTCGGTTCCGTTGTTCAGTACGTCTTCCGTGCCACTTTTTCTCCTTCTTCCAATTCGAGATACTTTTACTTCGTTTTAATTTCTCTTTCCTTTCCAAGTTGTTTTTCCTTCGAACACTCTTTTTCCTCTCCACGCTGTTTGGTTTGTACTTTTTCTCAGACTATCTCTCGTTATGAAAATGAAACAAACAGCCTAAATCTTCCGTCACATTAACTGAAATACACAACTAGACTGACCCCCTCCAGGTCAGAAATTACTCTATCGATTTTCAGACAGTATATTGGGCTAGTTCCTAGACTAATCAACTGTGAATTACATTTACGCCACAGGTGGCAATGGCCCTTTTCACGCGAATTCGTTATACGTAAATGAATGAAATTCCACACTACACAACCAGGCTATCATTATATCTAATGGATTTATTTCGGATAGTTCCGGCTACTTCCGTAACAACAATCATCAATTCATTCATTTATTATAAATACAATATCATCAGTTAAATGAACTCAACACAGTTACGTCGGATACATAATTCCGTACATCAAATAATTATGAATTCAACCCACTCAATTCTTACAATAATCAAGACTATAACATAGCAAATCGTCAATGTATATGTAAAAGGAAATATCGTTGAGCGACTCAGATAAACAAACTAGACACAAGTTTATCAAGAAAAAATAATATACGACTCAACAAATAAATTCCTGCAAATACGTGCGCATACAAGCCATTACGTCCTAACATAAACGACGTATATAAATTCATGCAACTACAAATACCACAATCAATTAAATCATAGCATGCAAGGAGAATATGAGATTTATGCAATTATCTCGTTTCTGTCTGCTTGTGTGACTGTCAAAACGTCCAGATAACCCTATCTCCCTTGGATGACACTTAATTATTTTTTGAAAAATTTACTCTTTTAATTCCACGGAGTACAGCTCTTACCCCCACTTACCTCCAATAGAGAATGGTAGACTGAAGATTCAAATTTTCTCCAGTATATTTAAACTCAAGATTTTCCGTGTAACAACGCCCCCTTCCACATCGTGGCCAATCAGATTTAAAATGATTCCCGCCTTTCCAGTATTACACGCTGCATTATTTCAATCAACAACTGTCCCCGACTGTGCTGACTTCCAAAAATCAGCTCAAAGCCGAACAAAGCTCTATCCCCGCGCGGTAAGTTTAAACCAACTCAGCCCGTAAGTAAAAACTAATAACTCTTGGCCTCGCCTGAACTAGTCTGTATTTCATGGCTAAAACAAGGTTGCCATTTCTCCATAAATCTCGTTCATGGTACACGTATGCCGACTAAGTGTGTTCTACTTTAATTAGTTCTAACAAAAAAGATGATCGAAATAAAATTTGGTTCTTTATAGACTGGAACGCGATCCATTTTAAGTAATACAATTTTATAGCAATAACTTATATTAAACACTACACACATTCTACTTGGATAAGATGATTCAAAAGCATAATACACACATTCATGGGAAATTTCAAGTATAGTGTAATCACATTAACATTGCGTAGTAGCATGGTAAATATAGATCATTATAATCAGATTTGTGTTCCTTATGCAGGTAAAAGTCTACATTTATTCCATTCTTTTTCATAAAGTATGATCAACAAATTATGATTGATTGCATTTTTTTTCCGAAAAACAATTTTATAGAAACTGACACAACACAAAATACTTCCAAGTTAATTCAGTCAATTAAACGTGATATACCCGACTTCTCAGCAAAAAACTGAACACAGAGGGGCTCAATGAATACTTTTCTCGTATTCATACCATTCATTGCTGTTCTGTATTACCTACTATCAATTATTAAATCTGTACACTTACATACTGATTTTGATCGATCTATATTTAGTTGATCGATTACTACAAGTTGATGTTCCTTGCTTTTTTTAAAACGTGTACATCATGGGTGTTAATACGTCTATTATACGTCATGCATGTTAATACTTGTACATCATTGATGTTAATGCATACACGACAAGGGTGTTGATTTAACCTTTATACGCCATCTATGCTAACACAACCTTCATATGTCATAGATGTTAATACACTCTTATAAATCATGAATGCTAATACACTCTTAAAATTCATAAATGTTAATACACCCTTACATGTAATATACATCCTGACACGTCATATACATTAATGCACCTTTGCACATCATATATGTTAATACACTCTTACACGTAATATTTTTAATGCACCCTTACACGTAATATATACTAATTGACAATTACAAGTCATGGATCTTAATATACACACTCCATTTACCGTTCACATCCCTACAACACACTCAATTTTGCATTGGTTTTCCAGGTTCAAGATGTTTTAAGTTGAACGTTTAATATTTACAACGTTAGCTTTATGTGCCATATTTATATTGCATTTTATTTGTTACCTTTTCTACAGTTAAACACTTTAAAGGGCAGCAACATTTGAAGTATAAAATTAAATTTAATTCGAACAAGTTGAATTTAAAAGGACGTTCGATGAAGATCTAAGGATACCATAAGAGATCCCAAATGCAATCAAGTTGCAAGAACAAGATATAATCTTGTAGGCTGATAAACTAAATATAAGAGGATACGTCTTTCTAACTGGAACGTGAAATGTAAGAGAATAAATTCATTGACCTGGAAAGCGACATGACTTACTTCTATAAGAGAATATGTTCATTTACTTGGAAAGCAAAATGACTTGTTTCTATAAGATAACAAGTTTATCTATCTGAAAGCAACTGGAAATATTAATATAAGAGACTATGTTCATATGTTTGGAAAGAGGCGGAATTTACTTGCAGAAAAAATCAAAAACTGCATAAATCCAATAAGCAAAACAAATTGTTTTAAGCATAGAATAAAAACACAGTATCTTAAGGCAAATACAAATCTAAACATGGTACATATATACTAACCATAGTTTTAAATTTTTATCGTATTAGAAGACACAAATGTCTTCAACAGAAGTAATTACGTTGAAACTAAAAGGCATAAGTTTGGGGTCTGAGTATAAATTACCTAGTTCTAAGTGTATTTTATTCTTAGATAAATTTGTAAATGTATTTTAATCCTTGGATCTCTAATAGGTGTATTGCCAACTACTTTATAATCCCTTACCTGGGCTTCCCCTTGGACCCTCGGGTCCCGGGTCCCCAGTCCTTCCGGGACTTCCTCTCTGCCCCGTTTCCCCCCTCTCCCCTGAAATCATAAAGGTTTGTTTGAAAATGCGCTGACTATAAGAAAGTTTAGGCAAAAGATAGTTTTGCATGCCCATGTCGTTTTCTCTCAGTTCAAAGTAGTACCCATGCATTTCGTTAGTTTTGTTTCTTTTTTCATACATTTAGATTCACCTCCAATCTTAAGTTAGGCTATATATGACAGCCAATATAACTTGTAGAGGAAGAAAACCCCAGCAAAAACCATCGACCCACGTAAAGCAGCAAGCAGGTTTGTCACACTCACAGTAATTGAGCCCGAGATTTGGACCCACGCGTAAAAGGTGACACTGCAGTGATTGATAAAGGGGAGCGCTTTTTAAAAAATAAAAAGTACCACGCCCTGGTAGCCCTGTTGACCACTCGGCTGTGAAAGCGGAACCAGCCTTTTCTGACCATGATTCAGGCACGTTGTATACATTTTGCATCAGTAAGTGATATAGCGTACAAAATATTTGGATGTAACGAACGAATAGCTGAAACTTCAGAAGTTGCTATAACGTGGAAATTAGATCACTGTCATATAATTTTCGTTGGATATTCTTTTTCTTTAAGATGAATTCACATACTATTGTCATGAGTTTTGGTGCATTTTCGTTCGTGCGAGTACTAAAGAAACTTTGGTTATTTAAAAGAATGGGCTAATCTATTGAAACCATCTAGAAATAGATTTATCTGAAAGCTAATTGCTGCTTCCTAAAATCAAACTTGAACATAAAATAATATTGAATATAAACAATATTTTAGTATTCTTAATTGTCTATTTGTATTTAATATCGGGAAATTATTCATGTTATCTTATTCCAAGTTGATTATCTTAATACTTGTATCTATACCCTGACTATCCATTGATTATGTAAGTCCCTATATCGACAACCTGACCATTGATTGATTATGTTAGTACCTATATCAACACCCTATTGATTGATTATGTTAGCACCTGTATCAACACACTGACCATCGATTGATTATGTTAGTAACTATATCAACATCCTGACTATCGATTGATTATGTTAGTCCCTATATCGACACCCTGACTATCGATTATGTTTTTAGTCGCTATATCGACAACCTGACTATTGATTTATTATGCTAGTCCCTATATCAACACCCTGACCATCGATTGATTATGTTTCTAGTCCCTATATCGAGACCCTGACTAGAGATTGATTATGTTAGTCCCATTATTACCACACTGACTATCGATTGATTATGTTAGTCCCTATATCAACACTTTTACTATCGATTGATTATGTTAGTCCCTATATCGACACCCTGACTATCGATTGATTATGTTTTAGTCGCTATATCGACAACCTGACTATCGATTGATTATGATAGTCCCTATATCAACACCCTGACTATCGATTATGTTTAGTCCCTATATCAACACCCTGACAATTGATTGATTATGTTAGTCCCTAAATCGACACCCATCGATTGATTATATTTTAGTCCCAATTTCAACATCGATATCTATCGATTGATTACGTTAGTCCCAATATCAACACCCTGCATATCGATTGATTATGTTTTAGTCCCAATATCGACACTCTGACTATCAATTGATTATGTTAGTCCCTATATTAACACCCTGACTATCTATTGATTATTACGTAATATTTATTTCAGTTAAAATATTGTATCAGTTTAGTTTGCAATGGTTCTGTGTTAGAAACAAGTTTAGCTTCTGTGTAAAAGAAAAGAAAACATAATTAGTATTTACGATATTGTCCGATAAACCATGCTTGCAATCTCCCCCCCCCAAAAAAAATAAATAAATAAAATAAAATAATCACAGTTGTTCACAAATTTATCAGAAAAGTCGTTTTCCCACGACATGCAAGAGTGACAAGAACAGACGAAGAAAAATACTTTTCCGTATTGGTAATGGTTGAAAATTTGACAAAGTCATAAACAAATTCTATTTGATTTATTTTCAAACTGCGAAAACTGAGAGGAAAAAGTTATAAATATGCGCTAAAAGAGGTCCATATTCATCCTAAAGCTGACAATAACGAGATAAATATATGAAAATATTCCATCTCTGACAGAAAGATACAGCTATGTAATGTTCATCTGGGAAATAATGAACTAAATACTGGATGATGTTTATCTCTTTGGGAGTTAAAATGGTTAATTTCTTAGTGCAGTTTTGATTTATTTGGCAGCTTTCTGTCGGAGTAGAATGCTATCAAAACGTGGAACAGTCCAAATGTTTCCCTTCTAATGCGGCTCTTTTCCACTCGATCCTCTGTAGTCTTAGATAGTAAGATACATGATATATTTCATTTGGAAAGACTCACAGATTTAATCTTCATCCAGGAATCGCTACCATAAATCTCGTGCCAGACGAATGCGTGCATCGCTCCCATGTGGATTCAATGCTGATGCCACTAACAGCCTTCAGAGGCAATAACACCTCGATAACACAAAGCAATTTACTTATCCAGAAACTACTTATATATATATATATATATATATATATATATATATATATATATATATATATATATATATATATATATATAACGGACTTACACTGACCATTTCAGTCCTTCTAAGAATGATTCCGAAAACTTGGTAAGAGAAGGACATAGATCTGGTTTACTAATTTACCAACAAGATTGGTAGATGAGACATAAATGTAAACTGAAGTTCAACGAGACATAAACCTATATTTCTCTATTTAACTAGACATAAACCTATGAGTACAAGATGATATGACTTCTAAGACTTTCTAAGACGAATAACATCTTCTAAACGTATGTTACGTATCCAATCCTGTTTTGCTTTATAGTATTTTGTTTTGTTTGGGGAGGTGACGGCAATTTTGGCACCTAATTGGCTATAAAATGACGAGGACAGGTAGGAATTAACCACCTTTTTTCATAACCCAGAGGAAGCCGATCTATGCTGGCTTATTCGGGTATCGAACCCACGACCATCTGAGTCCAAAACTGTACCGAGCTACCTCGTGTTGGAAAATGATTTGTATGTATTTTATTTCTTTTTCATTCCTAAAGTATGTGCTGGTCAGGAATTAGGCACTAAAATAGCTGGGGAAGGTTGACATTAAGATATATAATCGAACTTGGACACAATACAGATTAATTCAAATTTGAATTATAAATATCTAGTTAAGCTTCTAATTCCATTTGAAGTCATACAAGATGTTTCAATAAATTCTGTAAACTGTATTTGATGATATTTTGGGATTATGTCATAATGATTCTTTTGTACTGTTTGTACTTAAGTGCAATACAAGACGTCATTCTGGATACCATTAAAATGTATTTGGAATACTCGATACTTCTGGACTTGATAGAGCATTTAGGACCAATGTTTAATATTTCATTCAAAATATTCCTAATTATTTTAATTTATCACTCTATTTTACGGAATATTATGTTTTCAATTATACAAAAGATATTGGTTTACTTTCTTTCTTGTTACTTTTCTTTTTTTTACGACAATAGAGTCGCAAAACATTTTGTCCTTAAAGGGTTTCCTGTTTGCATGTTTAGTCTAAGGTCGTACACGTATTGTACACGTGCGTGCAATATCGAGTTCAGTATATTGGAGTTCAGTATCGTAAAAGACTGCACTATTCTGAAAATGTAATGATCAGGGAGACAATAATGAGCATATAAGAATATTGTACACTGTATGAATAACACATTTTTTACTTTATGAATATGCAGATTGTTTACAGTATGAATATGTATATTGTATACTGTGGGAAACAAATGTCGTTGGTAGTTTGAGTTATTGTTTTGTTTAAGGGTAATAGGGTAGGACAGGGTAGGGATGAAGGAGTTGTCATTGTTAGATATTATTTTATTGACCTGGATATATGCTCAAAACTGTCTTTCCGATATAATATTTAGTTTTACCTATGTAATGTCATTGTCGTTATATGTGATTTACTACATGATTTGTTACGGTCGATATATTTTGACCTTGCCCGTTGTGGGGATTCTGCATTTGGTTGGGGTGGGGTGCTCCCAGTATTGTATTTAAACTATTGTAGAAGTACAACCCAGGCTCGATTTTGCTTGGAAGTTAAATTAGTAAACGATGGATATACAGCTCCGAGCCCTCATTTAGCAATGCCAACGGTTTAATAGTTAAATATACAAAAGGTTCTAATTCAATGAATAACAATTTAATAACAATTTAATAATCACACGCTTCAAATTTCTGAGTCGAGGACATCTCTCCCTCACGACATCCCCCCCGACATTTCCACCGATATATCCCCCAGATATTGCCCCCAACTGGACTTTTCCCCCCATCAATTAGAATTCTCCCCGTAGTCATTACCCCCATTATCTTTTATTTGGGAGAAATTCTACTTAATTCATTTAATATGACATTTTCCCATTAAAATATAAAGCCTTAACTTAAATTATGTTAAAAGTAAAAGGTTATTTGAAATAAATTTCAGTAGTAAGTGTTAAACAAACTTAACTTTTTCCAATATTAAAAAAATGTATTGTTTAAAAGTTAATGTCGTACGCACTTGCTTTTAAGTATTTTATGATGTCCCGATTGTCGTAATGGCGATTATATTTGCAATTCTCGAAGAACAGTCTTTGTTCTTCTTCTTTGGCTGTTCCGCAAATGTCCACCGAAGATCTGATTTTGGTTGACATTATTTAAACTCTGTTCACGTTTAAGAATCCGAAGGCTGCTCCAGATATTTCGATGATGACAGGAAATCACATACTCCATCGACACCGCTACTGTCCTCAAAATAATCCAAGACGATGGCAAACTCCTCTGACAACAATTCCAGAAGTTTTTCGAACCTTGAACGTTCCATCCATGAACCAATGCTGCGAATCATTAATCAAATTTAGTGTGCGTTCTGTTCCAAAAATTATCAATTCTCAACGATACCATGAAAAAATAAAGGAAGTATACATCAAACCTAAATGTTACTATATATGAATAAAAGTAGTATAAAGATAATGGGCGGTGGATTTACTTGAATGGGGCGTCCTATTTGAAAAGGATGAAATGTCCCGGTGGGAGATGTCCAATGACACTCCTTCCGCTCGACCCTCCAAAAACCTATTGCATCACTTGATTACAGTGTGAGATCGATTTCTACCTAACCTTGTATTTTACACATCTGTGATAATCCTTCTCCTCCTCCTCCTCCTGCTCCACATTCTCCTCCAGACTTCTATCCACCTTCACTCCAACGATTATATTTCTGTCGACTTAAGCTGTTCGGCTAGTCTTAATTCCGTCTCCACCTCTTGGAGACTCTGGAGTCAATTGAACCAGAAGTTCTCTGTGCCTTAAATAGCTTCCATTTCGAAATTTTGTCTTTCTTTTAAAATCTACCTCTAAATTTTACCGCTAAATTACGAATGGCTTCTCTCGGAGTAATCATATTGCTAAGCAATCAGTCTAGGCGAAACTTAATTTTCGCTTATGAATTATGAAAGTTATCATTCGGATCTAACTTGCATTCACGCCCTCAATCTAAATTCCGACTGGCCGTCGCTGTGAACCTATGAAATCAAATGTAGCGGGCAAGGTCTCTCTCTCTCTCTCTCTCTCTGTCAACTTGGGGACGGATGAGAACACGCTTCATTCACCACGCGGCTTTCCTTTAATCTTAACTTACCCTTTAACAAGTAGGGGTGACAACTACAAGCCTTTGCCAAATTGTGTGGTCTCTCGCCTTTGCTGATTCAAGATTCCGGTTCTCCGGCCGATCATGCAACCTTGTGTAAGCGATTAACACTAGACCGCTACTATGTTTAGACATCAAACACAACGCCGCAGTAATACAATAGCTTATGCATGACCATAGATGGAGCGTGGCACCCGTTACAGTACCAACTTAAAATATTTTTAACATCAGCATCTCCTTAGTCTAATGTAACATCTCCTTCGAATTAATCCCTTTATCGCAATCTAACTACATGATACATAACTACATGTAAATCCATTTTCTATAATTTGTTATTGTATGCTGGAAATACATTTTAAATTCTAAACACGAGGAGCTGCATCACCTTCTGTGTTATGTTTTACGCCTGTTGCATGCTGGACTTGAAAATTGCCATATTCAGATCACTGTTTAACTATTCATTTAAAATTCCTCTGTTTGTGCTTCCTTCATAAATGCAAGATGGTGTAAAGCATAACTTTGGTTTTAGCTTCCTTCCTATAAAATAATAATTGGACCCATTTGCATGATTAAGAAATATATTTTTCCCAGGTCTTTATTTTTTACAGTAATCGTTGATGATAGAAAACGTACTAATGGACTTGACTTCCAGCAATACCGACTTCTAAGAAAATCAAAGCAAAGCTATTATAACATCATTTTTTGGTATTTAGGACTACCGAGTGCATCCCTGGCTTGAACATCATTTGATATTTCTGTAAACTTGAGAAATTTCCCGCCGCTTTTCCTTCTGGGGAATTCATTACACACAAAATTGAAAAAAATACAAATATAAGGAACTAATGCAAATATAAATAGACTCCAAAACTTTGAACTTCACTTTCCCTACACAAACATGGATCACATTTGTACGCAGTAAGAAACACATTTCAAAGTTTATAATTCCACCAGATTGCCGGCAACTGAACAATTGACAGCCGAATGCCCAGCTTGAATAACCATTAGGGTATCATTGTTTGCCTAGTAAAAAAAATATCATTTATTCTTTAATATGGTAAACATTCAAGTGCTTAAATGAAGAAGGTTAATTATCCTGGCAATTTAATATGGTAATCATCCAAGCGTGTAAATGAAGCAGGTCAATTATCCTGATAAGAAAGAAAGAACGTTTCACTAAATCTAACGATAAAGAATAATTTATTGGGAAAGCAAATTGAACATGGGAGAAAAGTGTCTCTTGAATAACTATGTATGATATCGATTTTAACAATAAATAACACAAACAATGCCTAATTTAAGAAAAGAAAACAATTTATGTCTCTAATATATAATAATATTAAGAGAGAAAATCGTTGGCCCATTGTGCTCGGGATGCAATATGCACTGAACCCTGATGTAATCGTAATAAATAAAAGCTTCTGATCGATCTAGAATATTAATGTAGACAATTTGTTAAAGTAGTTGTGCTCTCTCTCTCTCTCTCTCTCTCTCTCTCTCTCTCTCTCTCTCTCTCTCTCTCTCTCTCTCTCTCTCTCTCTCTCTCTCTCTCTCTCTCTTGGTATATCAAATTCTTTTAGATCCCTTCCCTTGAGCGATTTATTTAACAAGAGAAATTATTTGCTAATTTCCATGGGGTCCTTCAGACTTCCATTTGACAGAATGACTTATACTACCGAAATTCGCAAGGGAAATTACTTAAAACGTTTAATTTCGTTAGGGACACGCAAACAAACACACATACACACACACTCGTTTAGCTTAGATTATAAGGATTAACTTACTATAACGACCATTATTTTAAAAATTCCAACTATGTCAGTATACTTATATCTGGTTGACCTTTATTAATACTATTTCCTGCACACTTAAATTTCATGTTACTTTTTGAAATGGTTTCGAGATTTCCCGAATTTTTTTTCTGCCTTATCTCTGCTATGTTATTTCTTTTACTTGGCACTACTTGTATATATGAAAAATGATCATTCCTTCAATATTCCAAAATCAATCTGCTCATCAATAACTGTTTACTAGCCTTGAGATTGATTCAAGATTGATATGGTCGAGATTGATATCTTAGAGATATTTGAACTTTTTACGTGACTTTTACTAGGGCTTGTCCTTTTCTTGACATCTTGATGAGCAGGAAATTCACCCCACAACCCCCAAGTATACTTTATGTCACTAACGGTAAACCACAGTCACATCTCTATTTAGGGGTCGTCCCTTAATTATGTTAACAAAATAGTGGATGAGGTTTGAAGAAGATTGACAATTGTTGACATGGAGGAGGTGAAGTTCAATATAAATTGACGTCAACAATGTTATTTTTTTCAATAAATTTAATAAATCATAGAATAGGAAATTAGTCTATGCGTTGGTTTGGCACAGACTTGTTCTCTTGTCAACAGCCCATCAGTTTAATCCTAAACCGGTTGAGCCCTTGCTAAGGAAGTTATAGTCTTGCATCATCATATTTTGCAATGTAGACTGTAAATTAATACCATTGTGGTTATTTTATCTGACAGATTTGTAAGGAACATGTTACTAAATTCAAGGACTGCACTGAGCCAAAGACATCTAAACAGCATAGTTATCCATGGACTTCTATTAAATAGCATCTATGTTTTATTATATATACGATGTATATTGAAGTCCATGACCTATCTCTCCAAGCATGGAAAACTGAGCCTAGGAAACTTGATAGCTTTACTATTATAGTCATCTTTAATATAATACATAAAATAAATTATGTAGCCTGCACAAGCATACAGCTTCTTCAACCAGATGCAGTAATCTTAATGCCTTAAACATATTGATACCAGACTCTTGTTCATGTCAGGCATATGTCCCCACCCCCTTTTGCGGGTGCTGTAAAATTACTGTAGCCTATATAGTTTAAGAGTGGGGGTAAAGGTGTTTTGACATAAATTTAATAGGGACTCATTGAAAGTTTGACAGTTGTTGACAACGGAGGAAGGTGGTAAAAATTGCCTAAAAATTGTTGACATAATTAATGGACGTCCCATAATTTGTTAGGATTTTAGGATCGCTCCACTTTGACATGGTGGTGTTGATTGTAATGATGGTTGTATTGATCGTGATGGAAGTAGAAATAGTAGTCGTACTATCAGTAGCGGCTGCTGCAGTGGTGTTAATGGCAGTGACGCAGGCTATAAATTCTGCATTGCAGGTAGTGTTGTTGCTGTTTTTCTTAGTCAATATCTTCATAAAGTGATCCAATATTAATCTTGTTTGACAGGAGATATTAGCAGCTGGACCACGCGTAACAGTCAGCAAACTATATGATGGCTCGTTGGCTAGATCATGCTGGGGAAATGGGCGCTAATAGCTTAACCCAAGTACACACCGAAGCAACCAACCCTGCTTGGCAGTGGCAGGTATAGAATCCGCGACCCATAATAGTCCGAAGCTCTTCCAAAACCGATTTACCTTAAGATGGCAGTCGAAAAACCATTAGTAACAACGGCAAAGGCATTATCGATCTAAGTCAATAATGAATGAGAGACGACAATTAGGAGCAATGGAAAAACTCTTTAGTAAATTGGTGTTACGCTCTCTGAACGCAAAATATTCATTAAAATGAGTATTGTTCACAAGGCATTAAATTCCGTGTTTTCAGGTTATATGCTACACTATTAAGATAGGAGAAATGGCAAAATTGTTTTAAAAAGAACGACATTTTCAGAGTATCGAGGATATTTTTGCTGGTATATTCCCGTTTGATATTGTTCTATTTGTACTATATAAAACTCACAGTAAGTTGTTACAAATCTCTGCTCGTTCAAAGTAACAAAGAAAAGAGTTAAGCCAACAAACTTTGTAAATTTTAACAACAATGAAATATGAAAAAGACCTACAGTTTTTGAATATAATCCAAAACCTAATCATGGAATCTAAAAATATAAGTGTAATCACTAAAATGTCCTAAATGAATCCAAATTCAAATCCCGACTCCAAGTTGAATTTGTGATTCAAAAATGATATTTCGGCTTTAGAATTCCAAATAATTTCCACTGAATGTGTTCTTTTAAAACTTTGATGAATAACCAATTATTTTCCAGAAAAAATAAATTATTCTCAAATAACAAATAGCTCAGAATATGGCAACAAGAGAAAATCCCTCAGTTCCTGAAGGTAATTTTTTCGACTCACCCAAAATCACTAAAACTTTAGTCTTAAAGACAATATTAGATCACGCAATAGGTCACGTGGTCACTTGTGAGGTATCCCAATTAAGAACCAATAAAAGTAGAACGTTGTTTACACATACGTAACACGTGTGCCGATATGACCTTGAAAATAACCAATCGTTACCAATCGAAGTTTACAAACTCCATAAACCAGAATGAGCTAAAAATAATGCTTCTGCAATAGGATGTACGTTCTAAACAAACAGAATGTACTTGGAAAATATCGAATCCCATGAAAATAATCAATACAATAAAATATATTGAAACAACAAAAAAAAATAAGAAAAGAAAAATGAAACTAACACTCAAGTAATTTAATTAGTTCCAAAAGGAACTAATATTAAATGGAAAGAGAGAAGCAGAAATTATTTGCTGGTTAAACAAATTAAGGGATAACATTTTTGGGGACATCTTTTCTTGTTTACTTCGTGAATTCCTGAATCAAACAGGTGGTGTAATATTAACAGCATTCAGCCGTGCGTTTGCAGAAAATTAATGGCCCTAGCTTTCTAGTATGAATAGCGCTGGTTGATTGGCTCGAAATGAAATGCACGTGTTGTTAATTGTTTAAATGTTCATTAAATGTAGCTTATTAAGAGAGGACAAATAAATTTCAAATTTTCAAAACTAATATATTCAGTTTCTTTGCCAATTTTTCCAGTCTTTGGACCTACTAACAAATATAGCGATATGCATTTCGTATTTCATATGTGCCATTATAAAAGTTGTAAAATTGTTTTGCATTAATTTGGTTTAAAGGTTTTAAAAGTCAATATTTCTATTAATCTACTGCTGTTATTGGCCATATTTTTCCATTTTATCATTGATTCCTTTACCCCGCAGAACAACATAAAAAATGACAGTAAATTTATATATTTTCGTTCGTGGTTAACTGTGGATTCAAGGAGACGCTACGCCGGAGTCAAATCACTTGGTTGATATGTGAGATTAAGACTAAATAATTATTTTTATTTGATTTTGTAATCCTTCCACTTTAAGTGCATTTAATGTACGATCACAATCTCACCATTTAGCTATTTCTGACTTTAAAATATTGAAATAAGCTTTCTCTCAGCTGATTTAATAGTTCGAAAAATGAATGATCCCGATCAGTGGCGTCACTAGGGTTGGTGTCAACCAGTGGGATAATTCATGTTATCACCCCATCGACCTTCTTCCTGCAGACAAATTCAAAAATTTTACAGACAGTCATTTTGGTTACACCCTCTCTGTTGGTGTCATCCAGTATGATCCAGATCCCAATGAACCAACCCTTCCTAACAATAAAACTGTTTCCCTGGATGGAGCTATGTTGATAGGAAGGACGAGACTCTATCTATCTATCTATCTATCTATCTATCTATCTATCTATCTATCTATCTATCTATCTATCTATCTATCTATCTATCTATCTATTATTATTATTATTATTATTATTATTATTATTATCATTTTTTTATTATTAATATTATTATTATCATTATTTTTATTATTATTATTATTATTATTATTATTATTATTATTATTATTATTATTATTATTATTATTATTATTATTATTATTATTATTATTATTTTCAGTATTTCAATATCCAATACAATACATATGTGGAATAATATGACATCACATTCTTGCTTATCATCTGGATCCAAAAAATAATACTGATTTTGTTGCTTAGGGTTTGTTTGCACCATTTTTGTAACATATAATAACATACAACTCTTACTTTCTGCAACATTCCAGCCGTTGGTTTTTTGATTATTCCCTTTGATATATCGGCATTTCTATTCCACATTGTGTGTTTCTTAAAACGCAGTTCTTCTAGCTGAGTTTTCAGTACATTTCATATAATACAATGTTTTTTCAAAACTTTCTTTCTTCTATAACCTTTACATGCTTTGTCGCTCCCAATGGCCACATCGTGTAAGGTCAGGAATCAAAATACGATGGCAATATGGCAACATGAAGGGAAAATGATGCTTTAATAATCAGATTTGACTGTGAACATAACATGCTTGTCTCTGACCTTGTAACTTTCTCTGAATGATTCAATGCATAAAAGAATGGGCGAATTCGAATTTGGAAACAAAGTTGTTGAGACTACCGACGAAGAATATTGTACCGATTTTTCTGACGGTAATTATTTGTAATGGCCTTTCACAGATGTAATTTGTGTCATTGGAGGCTGACCGAACCAGCCTCGTTTGACAGCAGATTAACAGAATATCAATAATCTTGCTAGTTACTAGCAAAAGCACGGAGACTACTGTGTATGATCAGTGTACGAAAATTAGAACAAATATTTCATTGAACTTAGTCTACATGGTCAGCCCTAATCATCTTTTGCATGGAGCCAGATGTCTATGATCAGACCTAATCAACTTTTGGTTCTATGGAAAACATTTAGCAACACAACTATGCTCGGTTTTACAAAAAAAAAAATGGCTATGACGTCACAATCTCCCACCCGGGTCTTCAACAAAGGTACAAGATGGTTGGTTTCGCTAGAGAAAATGAAATTATCCATTACAATTGAACAGAGTTGCATCAACCTTGTGAAATAGGAGCATGTCCACAATAAAAGTAAACACGTTTGGACTGTGTTCATTTTTAATATAAAGTATACATCTGATGAAATATCAAAAATGCGTGAAAACGGAAAATCTAAGCTACGCTCGCAGATGTTGAATCTATGGACTATTTCCACCATGTTGTCATCTGCAGCAGGCATTATGAAAATGGGATTACATAAATTTGCCAACTATTATTCGAATATTGGCAGTGAAAGCTGTGGCCACATGCCGGTACAACTTTGAGGCTTATTATCCGATGACAGCTTTGTTTTAGGACTAAAGACAAATCTCCTCGAACTCCTGTCTGAACCATTAACCGGCAAAGACCGGCTAAAGAATTCAAATCTTTACAAAGCCTCCAAACGAAACTGACAATTTTTAATACAGCCTTTTCTAAATCTCCATCCAAACTGATAGTTCAAAAGAATGACATTATATTTATTTATATAGCTTCTATTCAATTTTGATATATTTTTACCCTCTGTAAAGTAATTTTTACTATACACCGAGAGTTAGGGACGCTATTTCATAAACAGACGAAAGTATTTTTTTCCCGTTTATCCCAAGATTAAAAACAATTCCAACTGACGTTGCCTCATTTAGATTTTAACAATTCAGAGCAAGAATGCTTTTTCTTACGCTAAATGAGGGTAGCATGTTTCCTCCAAAAGATAAACACCTCAGAAACGTAAATGGTCGTCAAAGACATTACTGATAAGTTGCTTCATCAACATCACTATAATGACACTAGCTGTCATCCTGATAATAATAATGATAGTAAAATCAAATTATAATTAAGTTGTGCTGATTACTTTCGACTAGTTCTTCAATACTTTCACAACGTCGTGTCATGTTTACTCTCCTCCGTATCGATTGCTGACTTATTCCTCTAAAGGATACAACGTAATCTGTGGACGTCACATCGTTTCCTAAAGCGCCCATTGACATGAAAACATTTGGAGTCTAAAATGCACTGTGCTCGTGTTTACATCTAGCAGGTATCCCATCGCTTGTAATATCCAGTGACAATAAAAAATAAAAAATGGTAGCCAATCACGGAACCTATTCGTGACTATGCTTTTCACTACTCGAATGTCCCTCATAAAATCCTGCAGTAACTACACGTATCTTCTTACTGACTTTATATTTTCCATTGTGTTCTTTCGTGCAGTCCTACGCATTTTATTTCGTGTAGTTCTACACATTTTATTTCGTGCAGTCCTAAGCATTTTTTTCATGTAGTCCTACGCATTTATTCGTGCAGTCCTACGCATTTTATTTCGTGCAGTCCTACGCATTTTATTTCGTGCAGTCCTGTGCATTTTATTTCGTGCAGTCCTACGCATTTTATTTCGTGCAGTCCTACGCATTTTATTTCGTGCAGTCCTGTGCATTTTATTTCGTTCAGTCCTACGCATTTTATTTCGTGTAGTCCTACGCATTTTATTTCGTGTAGTTCTACGCATTTTATTTCGTGCAGTCCTACGCATTTTCTTTCGTGCAGTCCTACGCATTTTATTTCGTGTAGTCCTACGCATTTGTTTCAATTGTCAACGGTAATTTAGGCAATCATAAGAGTAATCTTTTTTGTTCAGGTCGTGACAATCAGCAATGCATTTCCTTAAATTCTTTTTATGTACTCATTTGTAATCCTATCTTGACTTTTTTGTCTACAATATACGATAGGTAGAATCAAATATGGATGCGTCCTATTTATCGGACTTCATATTCAAACATACACATCGTGTTAGATTATAGACCCGATAGATTGATAAATTCATCTACATGCCAGGCAGCTCGTACTTTATTACCTTATGCTACAAGAAAAGCTGAAAAGCTTCTTGTTGTACAGGATTATATCGGTTAATCCGAATTATAAGTCAATGGAGCCAGGGAAAAGTATACTGGGACTTCGGATAATTAAATTCGTTTTGGTAAGCATTTGCAATGTTTGTTTGGCACGGTAGGAATACTACTTGGATAACTGAAGTTCGAGTATGCTTGGCTGTAAGTTGCAATAGCGTACTAGCAATATTGTAAGTCAGTTTCGGAAGTCATAACACGATATATGTAATAATCATAAAATCAAATTCTCCCTTATCTATTAAAAGTCAAATTGTTGTTGAAACCTTCCTTAATCAGTATTATGTATGTTAAGGTAAGAATAACTAAAATCTAATAACATCTAAAATACTTCATTGGAATCCAAAATGTCTTTTGAATTTACCTACGCGCTAATATTATAATCTCTTTTTGATTGTGGCTAAAGAGTATAATACAGCATACCTAATTATTACCACTTTATAGTCATCATTGTGCTGACGTATCGACAACCCCTATCTACTTATGACAACTGACATTCATTTTACATTATTTGTGACAACAAAAGAGGTGTGAAATCTATTTAGTGTGAGCACAAATATCGGCACAACAAAATTAATTGATGTAAAGGTTTCCCCACTGTTAGGTTTTGGTTGTAGGGGATTGGGAGTGGGTTGCTTCCGATATTTATTTATTTTATTTATTTTATTTATTATTATTATTATTTTATTGACCTGAGTTTGGTTGGAAGGTGATTTAGTTAAAGTTAGATGTATAGTTCCGAGCCCCCAGTCAACAATGCCGACGGTCAAATGATTAAAGATACAAAAAGGTGAAGTTGAATAAAAACAATTTTATAGCAATTAAATGGTCAATAGTTTGAATTTCCCAAATACACTACTTCAGCTCAACTCTTTTTCTAGCCTATCGCATCATTTGATTCGTAGTGTGGAAGATTTTCAGCTGTCCTTGTGTACTACTCATCTTTGTTTTCTTCTATATCTCATAATTCTTTCTCTTCCTCCATGACTTCCTCCAAGTTCTTCTCTTCCTACTCCTTCTTCTCCTCTATTTCCTCCTCCAGACCACTTTATTCCTCCTCCACCTTTTATCCCTCTTCTCTATGTCGACTACCCTTCTTAGACTCCATCTGCTCTGCCAGTCTCATTTCTGTCTCCCTCTTAGAGACCCGGTACGATGAAACTTGCACCGGAAGGTCTGTCCGCCGAAAAGGCTCCCGTGAAAACACAAGGATAGTACAATATTTTCCTCAGCGCTCACATCTCACTCTATACACAGCCTATCATCAGATAACGGCTATTAAATTTCACCTGTCACGCATTCATTCACACCGAAATACGCATACATTCTTGTATGGTAAAACACAACATAATAAAAGCATCCTATCAATTACTCGTATACATGCAACAATAAATTGATTCACATCAGTACATATTCACAATCCCATTACTGACAATATTACAATAATCAGACCCATCTCCTTGCATTACATCTCTTACAAAATATACAGATATTCAAATATCCATGCTCTGATATATTCACACATCTAATGTAACTAATGTTACAAAATTAAATCATTTCTTCAACCTCCAATTTACATATGCATAAACTCTACCATAACGCTAACAATCTACATAATTTGCTACGTAAACTCAATCCATGTCTCAAATATGCATCTAAATGAAACACTACAAGATAATTCTACCTGCTAAAAAGATCCCAGTAATTAAGTATGCATACTACCAATAATTACAATTATGACACCGTAATGATTTGCAAAAATGTAGCAAATAACGTACTGACTTTGTCGAAGCTTTTCCTGCTCTTGCAATTCTGATCCTAACATTTCCGCCAAATTACGAGTGGCTTCCCCTTGGAATAACAAACCTACTGCATATGAATCTACCTAGGTGTCTATTGATATTTTTACAGGAAGTTTGAGCTCTAATTTCGATGTAAGTTTTAATCCCACTCTCCGTCTTAATTGCATGTCGCTGTGGATTGACATAATCAAAACGTAGCGGACAGTGTATTCTCGCTTCCTGTCTATGTGGCGGGAGAGAACACGCCCGTTCACCCTGTGGGCTTCCTTTGATATCTGAACCAATGTTTAATGACTGGGTTTGAAGAATACAAGCCTTTGACTAGCGGATATTCTATAGTCCTGGTGGCTGACAACTTGCATAAGGGATCGGCACTGGCCTGCGGCATTGTTTACACATCAAACGCGGTAACAATACCCAAGTTTTTCATTTTCTAAAAACTTGTACTGAGCAATCGTGACATTTAACTAACATTTAAAGTAGTCGATAGATTCTGAGAAAATGACTTGACGCAGTTTCCCTTCCGTCATACCTGATGTTGCTGTAAATGACTCAAAAAATACTAAACTGTTAAAAGGAACCTGAAATAAAGATCTTATATGAATTGTGGAGTCGACTTCATCGAATGAATCAAGAATAAAACGTTATTTTCTATTACATTGATTATTTATGCGGGAGAAACATATAATACAAGTATCTAGCCACATGTCTTAAAATACCAAAACACGAATTTGCTTTGCACTTGAATCTGGCCATTCCCATGGCCGAGTGATCATTATCTTCGAAAAGCTGACATCCAGCCAGCGGTTCGATAGCTTTCTTCCTTTACTAAATATAAGTGGTTGCCAGAAAAATAAGATATAACACAAGTTGTAGTAGGTTTGTAGCATTAGTGGTGGTGATGGTTGATGCCCCTACACCCATAAACTCTCTCAAAAGAAAGAAAAAGAAAATAGGTGAACTGAAATTCTTTATTCTGTTTGCGTTGTAAATATATAAGTTATTCCTTTCGTGAAAACGTGAATTTTATCCCCATCACTTACCAGGTATTCCCTCTTTCCCCGGTGGACCCATTATTCCCATAAGACCGGGTGGACCCGGAGATCCAGTCTCTCCTTTGGGGCCAGGTGGACCAGGCGGACCAAATAAAGGTGTTCCTATCAATGAAAAAGAAAAACCAATCAGTCTTCAAACAAACAGATGTAAGTTAAATACCGGGGGTGGAGGGTGGAATTCTTTCATAGTTAAAAATGATAAGAAAATGTTGGCACTTCCTGATTGCGTTGGCAGTCATACTAAACTTCTCTGATCAGTCATATGCTTTATTTAAAATCAAACCGCAGATGGTTTTAAAATGCCTTTTTTACTCAGGTTTCGATCAAATATAAACATATTACACGTAATCCAGTATGCATATCCATCGTGCTTAATGATTCTAACAAATAATGAAAAATAATTCAAGTGAATATAAAACAGACACGCATATTATCAAGCAGTAGCAAACAGGAAATAATTGCTACTAATATATAATAATAACTAATTACTAATAATACATAATGATGACTAACCCGCAGGTCTTCCGCTAATGCAGCTATCATATACTATAGCCCTGCAGTGAGCCTCCAGGTCCTGAGTCTGAAAGTAAATAAAGTCACGTGTTACCCTTCATTATCAGCGTGCAATCAATGAACTGAGGTAATAAAATGAAAGAAATTTATCAAAATCACTATAAAAACAAATAACTGCCTAGTGTGATGTGATGTGAGTATTATATTTAACGTAACAATTTTTCAGTCATAATTGCTGATATAAATCACAAGGACTGACATTACGTCACTCACACCCAAACTTGTTTTAGAAAACCTATAGTTAAACAAAAAATGAAATTTACGAAACTCTGTGTCGAATAATTTCTATCTTATGCTAGCCATTATTTTAAAATTAGTAGAAACGTAAGACTAACGTATGGCGAAATAAATGGAGATCTTATTTAACCATATTGCAGAATAGGGTAGTTGAATCACTTGTCATAAAAATTCGAATGTCTCGGTTGCTACGCCTTTTCTTTACTTTGTGTTAATACGTCATTTATGACATAATCAGGCGTTATTACAAGCGTCACGTATATAGAGGATCTCATATGGGCAATGATTTAATGCTGAACACATGAAACTATTAGAATAATTCCAGCTGGACATTATTCAACGAGTTTCATAAATTTAATATCAAATCATTACCATTTGAGATTCTTTTTATCACATAGCTTTTATTTCAGTAAAAATTATTTAGATAGAAAGAAGAATGGACAATTTCGTTTATTCTGACAAACATCTTATCTTTCATTTGTTGTCGGTAAAACATAGTCCCAAACAAAGTTTAAATAACAAAAGTAGATTAGACGTTTTTGCAAACTATAAATCAAAGAATAATCTTTCATCCAAATAAATAGAACATTTTGCAAAAACAAAATCATTTAACACAAAATGTCAATGCGTGTGATGTCACATTGTTTGATACGGTGCACAATACTGGTTTGAGTTGGCATATACAACATTGTGCCAGAGTTTACCTTGAATTTACACACCACAACTAAAAGTACATTGTTGCAATATTTTTGTGCAAAGATTACTAGATGCAGAAATAAACATATTTTCTGTAATGTAGTTGTGACCGGATATTTACAGCATTTGTTTTGGAACATTCGACCTTACAGAAAACGTAAACACATCTTTTTGAGTCTGTCTCTCGTCGCGTATTTACCGCGTAAATATTCTGAGGGTGTACCAAGTTCTGTCAGTTGGGGACACCTGTTTATGTTTACATTTTTCTTTGAACAAAGGTGAGTTTATTTACTTCCGTAAGTTCACATTTAAACCACTCTTGTATATAGGGTAGATTCCTTGCTGCATTATATACTGCCTCTCCACCCCGATACCCACACCCGCTATCAATTGAGCAATAATCGTTGTATTACTTGTTATTGTTCTTGTCTTGGTGGTTTTAGCAATTTTTAATGTTGTCATATATTATACCTGAGATAATAAACCCCTGTAAAGGTAAATTGGCCATATGGAAACAGACGAGACCATTTTTACCCAATTGCCTCTCGCGAGTAGAATCTTAAAATGCCCGCCACAAATGTTCATTTAAAGCAAAAAGTTCCGGAACGCGGGGTTAAAAATATTAACCCACGATTGCAGCCAATCAGTAAAGAGAATATGGAACAATAATTTCGTAATCATTTTTGGACCAATCAGAATCAAATAAAGTGATATTTTAAAGTGTAGTAATATGACAAATGAAACTGATCATATTATAGGAAAACTAGCGACTATGTGATAAATTGAGGATCTCAAATAGGTAATGATTAAATATTGAATTTATGAAACGAGTGGAATAGTGTCCAGCTTTGGCCTTTTTAGCCTTATTAATTCTGACAGACTTTTCACCTTTCATATGTTTTGCGTAAAAAAAATAGTCCAAACAAAGTTATACTGGTACTGATGCTTAAAAGTAGATTATACTTTTCTTACAAACTATAAAGCAAAAAACCAACCTCATTCCGATTAAACAGAACATTCTACACCGTCAAAATCATTTTCAACGCAGACTATCCGATGTGCGTGGTGTCGCAATCTTTGATGCACTACTAGTTACATTACAGTTGAGGATCCATGTTTACGTAACCTCACGTGTTACTTTTACAACTAAACATTACATGATAACGACATTGACATGTAAATAAGGTTTACTGGATGGAGAAATTACCATATTTACTGGAATGTACATGTGACTAGATATCTGCAGTGTTTGTGTTTTAGAACTGTAGACTATAGAATATTCAAATTTCATCTTTGACTCAGAATTGCATTACACATATTTACCGCGAAAATCTGCAGTAGTTGAATACACTTCTGTCAGTTTGGAGACCAGTTTATGTCCACATTCTTCTGTGAACAGAAGTGAGTTTATTTACTTCTGTAACTTAACATTTAAACCACGCTTGTATATAGGATAGATTACATGCTGCAGATGTATCACCACCTTCAATCCCCACTCCACACAAGTAATGCCCGTATTTTTACTTCTTTTTATTATTGTTTCTATTTTGTGATTATTACAATTTTTCATTACATAACGTAACAAACCCCTGTGGGGGTATATAAACCATACTCAAACATAAGTCCATATTGTCCCAATTATTTTTCGCAAATAAATTCGAAACATGGTGGTCCAAAATGTTCATCGAAAACAAAAAATGTACCAGAATGCGTGGTTCAACCATACTTCCCAGGATCGCAGCCAGTCAGTATAGAGAATACTGCCCAATGATTTCATGGGCTTATTTGGACCAATCAGAATCACATAAAGTGATATTTTAATGTCTGCTAATACAAAAATATGAAACTGCACGTGCTATAGGAAACATATACCTTCTATATGATAAATGAAAATTTTGACATTGGTAATTGTATAATAAAGTAAAAAAATATTATGAACTTTACTGTGCGATTGTGCAAGAAATCGTAAGAATAGCACTGTTGAAGAAAGGTCAATGTGTGCTGAGGAGACCTCTGAAGTAGATAGATTTTGAGTTTTAAAAATGCAAAAAAGTAAGCATTAGCAAGAAGTACGATAAGTTTTAACTTAAATACCTATCTTGACTTCAAATCTTTACGTGAGAAAAATTAATACAGGGGTGGGTAAACGACACTTCAAGGGATGTATAGAAAGAGACAGAAAGTTCTTACTCTTCTTACCAAGTGTGAGTTTTGACATAATATAAAAGATTTTATAATTTAAATATATTTAAACCAACAAATTTTTATTAAATTTTTTTTGTTGGAATATTGATTGAAAATGGTGTCATAATTCAGTTCTCCTAAAGAATGAACCATGCAGTTTTGTTGATATATTTGTCAATTTCACTGATTCTCTGACCTCTCTTTTTTTCTTGCTCGAAGACAATAGATCAAATAAAATCAGTAGATGACATTATTTTCATGATATTGATTTCAAGTATATAGAAATCAATAGCAGAGTTTATATTTGGACTGGATTGCATTTCTGTATAACAGTCGTTGATATGAGTGCACAAAGTTGCATTTATATTGTATTTTAATGTCAATATAGCATGTGACCCTTTGCTTATATAGAATTACCCATGATGCATGTTTTGATTCTATATGGTTGTGGCACGTTTAGCGTTACTATCTTGGTCGACCAATGGACTGTGGCACGTGCAAAGTGTGGGAACTATTTTTCTCATGTTTATCATCCTTTGGACGCGCCACTTACCAGTCTATAGAGTTATAATATTTCATTGTAGTCACATTCTGTTGAAGAATTGTCAGGAAGCTGCCTCCTTTACGGTATTAGTCATTCAGCGGTAGAGTTATGTAATAATTGTAAATGTAGAATTATGTGGTAATGTATACGTAGAATTATGTAATAATTGTAAATGTAGAATTATGTAATAATTTTAAATGTAGAATTATGTGATAATGTATACGTAGAATTATGTAATAATTGTATACGTAGAATTATGTAATAATTGTAAATGTAGAATTATGTAATAATTGTAAATGTAGAATTATGTAATCATTGTAAATGTAGAATTATGTGATAATGTATACGTAGAATTATGTAAAAAATTGTATACGTAGAATTATTTTATAATTGTACAAGTAGAGTTATGTAATAATTATAAACGTAAAATTATGTAATTGTTGTATACGTAGAATTATGTAATGATTGTACAACTATACTTATGTGATAATTATATACGTACAATTATGTAATATTTGTATACGTAGCTATGTAATAATTGTATA
Organism: Potamilus streckersoni; assembly: GCA_016746295.1. Classification (NCBI taxonomy): domain Eukaryota; kingdom Metazoa; phylum Mollusca; class Bivalvia; order Unionida; family Unionidae; genus Potamilus; species Potamilus streckersoni. Next base: position 368,033 of record JAEAOA010000505.1, read on the forward strand.
TGTTGTTATTTTCTTTCTATCATCTGCATTTGAAGGAGTAATTTGTTACTTTAGATGATAGGTCAGACAACTTTTGTAGAAAAACAACCCCTGTCCGATTTTGAGTGTCTGTTTCAAGACATTTTTCTATGACTCGACAAGTTATATTGACTTATATATGGTGGATATAGCACATGAAGAAAATGGTTATAACATTTTATATTTAGATGTGATTATTTTTGTTGTCTACAGATTCGTGCATAGTCTTGGTTTTCTTGCAAGTTTATTGGGTCGTTCCTAATGTATAGCATTTTAAATATTTAATAATGTATTTTCTTGCGCACACACACATTTCGGGTTTAGTGTTGTTTGTACCAAAACATTCTAGAAGTTTCTGGTTGATGTCTTGCAGTGTCAGTTGCAAATATTTCGTTTGATTTCTAGGCTTGACACAGGACTTTAAGTCAAGTCTGTCAGCCACTGTCACGAATACCTCACACTGAAAGGTACAGCCGAACTACATTTCTTAACTAAGATAATGAAACTTGACCGATCGGAAATATTTTATCCTGCTCTGGCACCATTTCAAGCTACTAAACACGTATACAATTTTACGACACTGATCAATGCTATAATTAGATCTTAAAAATGTACATTATAGTCTGTTCCGGGAAATTGGCTGAATACTGTACATTATAGTCTGTTCCGGGAAATTGGCTGAATACTGTACATTATAGTCTGTTCCGGGAAATTGACTGAATGCTGTACATTAAATGTATGTTCCTGGAAATTGACTGAATACTGTACATTAAACGTCTGTTCCTGGAAATTGGCTGAATACTGTACATTATAACGTCTGTTCCTAGATATTTGCTAATTACCAAAACTACGACTTCCGATTATCAAACAACTAATCACTTAAATCTAACAAGGCAATAAAGTGAGATGTGAATTAATATGACACATACCTTTGGTTATTACAGTATGTGAAATGTAATCTGTGTTCAAGATGAAAATTATAATGGACTCTTTCTATGGTATCCAACATGTGCCATGATTTCAGTAAGGAAGACTGCCTGCAGATGATAATTAATCACCATCTTTTTCTGGGGAATGTATGCGTTGACGATGGCGTATTGGGTTGAACTATGTGTGCTGAAACCCGAGTTATCTAACCTATATAATATTATTTTTCCATTCCATAAAAAAGATTCGATATATATATATATATATATATATATATATATATATATATATATATATATATATATATATATATATAGTTGAATACAAACAATACTATCATACAGGTTAGAGAAATTAAATTCGTACTCTACCGAGTTTTGAACCCATGTCCGCGAATAAATGGCAACCATCGCCTTGCCTGCACGCACCAGCCCATACACCGTCACTACTAAGCACGAATCACCAAACAAATGATGGCACTAAATCGGTGTTATATAAGCTCGTGCGTAGTAGACACACTCGCATGACGAAATAGTAAATAATTCTCATATATATATATATATATATATATATATATATATATATATATATATATATATATATATATATATATATATATATATATATATATATATATATATATATATACAGTCATTCCAGATTCCTATTAAAGAAATCAAGGTTTATAGGATTTTTGTATTACAAATAATTATAAATATATTACAGACAGAACATACTGTGCTATCCTAGGATTCTGTAGTAGAATCTTGATAATAGTGAGCAGAAATAATAGCTGAATACAAACAATTCTATCATACAGGTTAGAACAATTAAATTCGTACTCTACGGAGCTTCGTAACCAGGTCCGCGAGTAAATGGCACCCATCGCCTTTCCTGCACGCACCAGCCCATATATATATATGTGTGTGTGTGTGTATGTATGTGTGTGTGTGTTCTTGAATTTGGGTTGAGCATAATTATACCGTAAATCAGACTTCAACTTCTCAACCTTTGCTCCTTGGATTCTTTTCTATCTTGATACTTCCTGAATAAGGTAGTGTGTGTAAAATTCCTTATTTCACATAAATCCTTGTTCTCAAGTTAATGATGTCAGAGAGAAATCTACTGGAATAATATCTGAAAGTCGATGTTACCATGTAAGAATATTTCCTGAAGTTAGACGGTAAAATTGGCATCTGTCGCGTTAAAACTATGGATAACATGTAATAGCAACGTCAAATTATAAGTGAATACATGCTTTATCGATGAAATAACGCGAAAATTGTTATTCGATATTCGGTACAGGTTCCTGGTATTCCCAACAATCTTTGTCTTTATTACGTCTGCTAGAACAAACTGGGAGCTAAAAAGAGAAACAAGAAGTCCCACCGGTGTGACGTTGACCATCTCTTTATTGATTTTCTTTTTGTTAAATCATACGAAACTGCTAATATAAAGAGAACGCATATTAGTACAAAAATAAATTACATTAACGTCATCTCAATGAATTGTGATCATTATGTTTTGAGCAGAACTTTGCTCTCCGGTAATCAATGAAACTGAGAGGAAATTATATTCATAAAGATAAGGAACAGACATGTTTAGTCTGGCAAACGCCGGAAACTGTGTTTGAGACAGTGGAACACGACCGACCTGAAGTCGGCACTATCGACTCAGGAGGCCAAGCAAAGCAGAGTTCTTGATGATATCTAGTACATTTATGATTAAGCTATATATTTTCTTTAAACAAGGGCGGATAATAATAACAACATTGTCACATGACACACAAGATTTTTTATGACGTCTATCACATTTTACAATAATTGTAAAATTTAATACTTGCTAAAGGTTATCACTTGAGAAAAGTATTATCTGCAGATTAAATAAAGTTATCGAGTTAAGGCCTAGACTGACTGGTAACAAAAACTGTCTCAGAACCAGTCATTTTCAATGGTCATCCAAGAATAATAAAATAGATATGCTTTATTATTGAACACAGAGGCCCACTGCATGAACAAGAATCACACGAAAAACAACAGCTATAAAAGTGCATAATTTTGACATTGTTTCTATTGACAATTTCAATGGGGGGGGTGCGAAACATCTAAACATAAACCGATCATTTGTAAACATTTTACTTTTGTGTAATTACATGCCATTTTTTCGAGAAAGTTGACAGTCATTTAAGGAAACTCGTGTGGTATACTTGGTGCAAACATTTAGCGTATGTCAATACACATTACATCAAGCTGAACGCACTAACATAATTTCGTTTCGTGGCATGGCTCTTTGCATAATCAGACCTTTAGCCTGCCAGTGAAACAACAAAAAGCCATGGGTGCTATAGAAAGCGAGAAATGTGAGATAAACATGTGGCAGCCATTGCTTTGGGAAGAACATATACAATGCCTAGACATTTTGCGTGTTTAAATGTTTTTCATTACACTGTAAGAAAATGAACATTTTTTGTGTATTATTGTATTAATATTAGTGTCTGTATCTAGTTAAACTTAAACATGACAACAAATAACTCCATAAAATACAATCTTTTGCTTGCACATGCAGTCTGCTATCAGGTCACGTGACAGAACAATAAATCTTCTAATGTTGACTTGAGTGTGCGAGCATTGGCTTCTTGTGTAAGGAGTTTTAATCTGAGATGATGAACACATTACCATATTAAACATACACCACTTCTGTGCCACAAATTACAATCTGATAAATAAACGTGTTAATCCAGAGGCTTACTGGCGTATGATATACTGTCAGAAAAGGAAGGGCAATGAAACCACCTGTCTCATACACTGTAAAGAACGGAACAGTACTGAAACCACCTGTCTCGTACACTGTCAAGAACGGAACAGTACTGAAACCACCTGTCTCGTACACTGTCAAGAACGGAAGAGTACTGAAACCATCTGTCAGGTACACTGTCAAAACAAAAAGGAAGAGCACTGACTTGTACACTCTCCTCGCACATTGTTTATTAGTTTAAGCCTTTTTAGGAAGTTAATATACTGCTAGTCGGTAAAGTTTAAATAACCGATAAAATCTTAAATCATATTACTTTTCCAAAAAGCGTTTAAAAACCCAAATTATATCAAAATGACCGTTTCTTACTACAAGAACATCTGCACTGTGATGTTACATGAAATATGGAAGGGCTTTTTGTCCTGCTTAGTAGAACACATGAACAGGTGGAAATCTCTCACACTACGAATTAAATGATAAAGGATCGAGTGGGAGAATTGTATTTGGGAAATTCAAATTATTGACCATTTAATTGTTATTAAATTGTTATTATTGAACTTCTCCCTTTTTGTATCTTTAATCATTTAACCGTCCGCATTGCTGACTGGCGGCTGGGAGATGAACATCTAGCTTTCATTATTTCAACTTCAAAACAAAATCGAGCCAGGGACTTCGAAGATAAAATAAATAATTATTTGAAGCACCCTACCCCCAATTGACCACAATCAAAAACCCACAGTGGGGGCAACCTTTACATATAAATAATCTTCTGCATCATTTCAAGCATGGACTTTACGATTGTCTAATATAGTTTTGATTTTCAACACGAACTAGCGTGGATGTTACCATTGTCTAATACAAATTTGATTTTCAACACCAATAATCATGGATTGTACCATTGTCAAATATCGATTTTACTTTCAGCACAAACTAGCAGTTATTGTCAACTTAGTTTCCAAACAACATCATTTAAACATATACAACTAGCTGGACACTAAATTTTCCGAACTTTCCCTCTCCTCCTTCTGGTTTAGTTCTACCTTAAACATTTTATAATTCCTCTTTCATAAATATATCCAATGAATGCGTTAATCTGACATTTCACGAAAGATGAATGTACTGCTCCGAATGTTTCACAAACTGTCAAATCTAAAAAAAACAAGTATGTTTACAATGTATGCTTTTGAAATTATTTCAGTGATTGGATATCACAGTGCTGTTTCAGCCACGTTGTTCTGCAGTTTCCTTGCATATTTCTGAGATTTTATAGCTGTTAGATAATTTCCTTGTAGATCCAGAATTTAGAAGACACCAAAGCATGTTCTATGTAATGAATCCTCTAGCAGACACCAAAGCATGTTCTATGTAATGAATCCTCTAGCAGACACCAAAGCATGATCTATGTAATGAATCCTCTAGCAGACACCAAAGCATGTTCTATGTAATGAATCCTCTAGCAGACACCAAAGCATGTTCTATGTAATGAATCCTCTAGCAGACACCAAAGCATGATCTATGTAATGAATCCTCTAGCAGACACCAAAGCATGATCTATGTAATGAATCCTCTAGCAGACACCAAAGCATGATCTATGTAATGAATCCTCTATCAGACACCAAAGCATGTTCTATGTAATGAATCCTCTATCAGACACCAAAGCATGATCTATGTAATGAATCATCTAGCAGACACCAAAGCATGATCTATGTAATGAATCCTCTAGCAGACACCAAAGCATGATCTATGTAATGAATCCTCTAGCAGACACCAAAGCATGATCTATGTAATGAATCCTCTAGCAGACACCAAAGCATGATCTATGTAATGAATTATCTATCATGCACTCTTTCCATGGAATATTGTTATCATTAATCTGTTCCATTACAGCTCTGATAACTCGTTTTCTGGCCCAGCAAGACGGTAATACGAAGGAAGAGTGGTTGTTCCTATCAACACTATGATAAAATATATTCAACAAGGTTACTCCAACAATCCATGAGCAGATTATATTATTAGTGAAGCAACTGTATCATTTATATGCATGAGGAATTTCGAAGGAGACAAGTCTTACAAGTTTTTACATATATAGGACTTATTTTATTTTTTTAAAAATGATACACAAGTGGATCATATTCACCACAGAAGATTAGAATATGTTTTACCTTGATTTGGATAAAAAGGTCAAAGCATAAGATTTAATATACCTGCTCAGTGTAAGTATCATTTTTAATCGCATATAAGACTTTTTCCAACTACGAACAATATAGACCTTAATCTCCCATCGCATAATATGCCGGTTGATCAGGTTCTATGAAGTTTGTTCTACCAAGTATTTCTAACAAAGCGCACAGGTCCAATTATTCTGGAGCATTATGCGACCGTAGATCTGGGCCCATGCAGTCTGCCGTTTATCCAACTTGTATACGAATATATATGGCAAGAAATAAAGATTTGAGGATATAATCTAAGACATTCTGCGTCTCACTAAATCTCTTGTAATATACTTCGTCGCATAACACAATTGTAATCAAGATCACGACGAAAATCGGAAGCTCATGTGTTCTTTACATTTTACAAAAAAAAGTGTAAAGTCCAGAAAAATGTTTCTATCCTGTCTTTGTTCGTGTATCCAGTGTATGGCAATTTTCTCACTGTACCAAAGCTTTCTGTCATGCCAAAAAGTATGTATACCCTTTATTTATTCTGAGACGCTAACTACTCTAGCAGTTTTTGACAAATATTTACGAAACTTCTTGGAATAACGCCTCCATGACTTAAACAGTGAGACGTGTACATCTCAATCAACAATCCCGCACTGGACCCTAAGCATAAAGTCCATCTACAATCCCGCACTGGGCCCTAAGCATAAAGTCCATTTACAATCATGCACTGGGCCTTAAGCATAAAGTCCATCTACAATCCCGCACTGGGCCCTAAGCATAAAGTCCATCTACAATCCCGCACTGGGCCTTAAGCAGAAAGTCCATCTACAATCCCGCACTGGGCCCTAAGCATAAAGTCCATCTACAATCCCGCACTGGGCCCTAAGCATAAAGTCCATCTACAATCCCGCACTGGGCCCTAAGCATAAAGTCCATCTACAATCCCGCACTGGGCCCTAAGCATAAAGTCCATCTACAATCCCGCACTGGGCCCTAAGCATAAAGTTTTTATAATCAAGACACAATTACTTTCATTAAAGTTAACAGCAACCTCTTTCCAGTCTGCCGAAAGTCATCATCTCTATACAACATAATAGACACATGAAAGTTCTAAAAGAAAAAAAAAAGCATTCCAAACGTGTGAGAAGATGAAAGAAGCTTTTACAGGCATAATTCACTTCAATTACATAACATAGATTCAAACAGGTATAAAGTCCATAATTTGAGCTAGTCTTTAGCTCAATTTTGTCTCTATGCACGTAAAATTCCGTTAAAATATGCATTATTATTTCTTGGAAAGCAATAAAGGAATATCATGATGTTAAACCTGTAATGCATTTAAAATTTGGAAAGAATGAAACTGCTTTGTAATAAATAAATGTATATTTATCACTTTATAATAAGAGTAAAAAATGACATACAATAAACAGATTGTTCGACATAGTTTTAGAGTAACGTAAAACTTTAATCATTCGTCTTTGCTGTCAAAAAGCCACAAATTAACAACAAACTATCGTATAGCAAAATGGAATCTCGTGCCAGAAAAAAAAATAATTGTTCCTTCTCTTTTCACACTTTTATTTATCTTAGTTATTCCGTTTCATATACTTGAAAACAAAAACAAAAACAAAACGAAACATATTTTACGCTAAGCGCTTCCAGACAGTGATTTGTGAATTGTATCGTCTAATTACCGGTACGGCTTTGGGATCTCAGTTACGTCTGGTGTTTGTATCTTCCTTCCTACTTTTGTTACCGAAACTCACTCAAATTTTTAAGGAATAGTACAGTGTCTAAAGACAAGAAAAAATTTAACGTTTAGCCGTAAGCAATAATTATTTCAGGATAGATAAGGTCTCGCACGATTTCAACATCCCGGAAGAATTTGCTGTTTATTCTGTTACATATAGTTAAATCCCGCTACCTTTCCACATCGTAGTCCAGTTGTATCATACAAATGTTTACTAGCTATATTTTGCAGGTAAATAAATAAAGAACTGTGCAATATGTGAATAAATACATCGGACCGTGAGCATGTATTATGTAACGGAAAGTAAAAGAAATCCATCCCATTTTTTAACAATGATTGTAGTTTACATACCAAAAATCTTCTTATAAATTGTTTTCAACAACACGCTTGATACCATTCCAAAAGACAATCTTATCTGAAGACAAATGCTTACTTATATTTTGTATGGACTTGGACCTTCTCGGCTAGCAGTAGTGATGACTTGTTGTCAATCGTCTGCTCTAATTTCGACATTATGTCTTTATCTGGCATTGATAGTTCTCACTCTTTCGAATTTATCCATCAACTGTGGGAAGAAAGTAGTTGTTCGTGTTCTATGTTATATGAAGTTTATATTTCATTCATTTGAAGTTGCATCATCACGGGTATCCAGAAGGCTGTCCTGTAAGAGTTTTCCACAATCGGCAGCCATGTCACGGAATATAACAATAAAACGACCTGCATGGACTTTTATTGGAGTTCATTTGCATCTTCTACAAAATGTTTCAGTGATAGAAAATAAAATAACTATTAAATTCTTCTGGATCCATTCTATGCAAATAATATCTTGAGCAGCGGTCATGCTAGAGTCTGAAGAATATTACTAATAGGTACAAAATGTGCATACAAGATGAGGCGTCTAGAGTCAATTCTACCAAATATAATGAACTTTAAAGTTTTAGAAACACCTTCAATTAGCTAACTCAGCTACTGATTGATTTTTAATGGGAAAGTCAATGAATATAACCTGCAGCAGCAAAATTTATTTAAAATTTTTGCGTGTTTGGCAAATGGTTAAAATCTCAAACAAAATCAAATGAGTAACATTGCAAAACTTTGAGAGATTATATGGTCCAATACATTATGCAAATAGAACCATACCGGAATCACAACGATGCATGTCTCGTATTCCTATAAACATAAGGAACATAAAGTGCGCAATGTATCATCTGTACCCTCGTATAAATCGGATCCAACTGCAAAATGGATAGATCCAGATCTAATGTCGCATAAAACGCCGTTCATCTGGGTCTATGCGCGTTATTAGCAGTAATCATTAGCACAAACGCCTTGCTTATCCAGCGCAGTAGTAGACAGCATATCAGCGTCTACGTTCTTTGCAGTGGGACCGAACTTATATGTGAATATATACGGTAAGAACACAAGCACTATTCCAGCAGTGGATCATATGTAACCGGACTAACGGTCCACTTCTTCAATACTATTTTATTCAAAAACATCTCATTATTTTGTATTTTTCTGACCGAATCTTGGAATCAAAGTCAGCCTGATATTAAGTTTTAACTCAGAAGAGGTAGGACAATCAAGCTCAGCTTGTATCAAAGATGTGAAGAATCATGGCGAATAAAAATCATTCAACCGGAGCTAACAAAGCACTCCGTATCAATTTTCACATCAAAGTGCGCAAACAAAATAATATTAGCTATTATATTAACGTACCATTACGCAGGATGAATGTGTCTCGACACACTTCAGTGGTTTACAGTCGCCACGTAAGCACCAGTTTAACTTTCTGCTATCTGTGCATTATCTGTTACTGCCAGTACACCTTCCGCTGGCACAAAGAATCAAACGTTTCGTGGCATGATTGGAAATCTTATATTTTCACGTAAAAGAATATATTTTCAATGGGGAAAAGTATATATAAAATTTTACATTAGAAAACATTGGAATAAAAAATATAACACTTATTTTGCAAATAAGTCGGTACATTTCACACCTAAAGATATGATGATGTATTCTTTTTATCACTTGTTCTATTCATATTATGAAAGATTATTCGACCTTTGCCTATCTATTTTTGTCGTGCCTTATTTATTTATTTATTTATTTATTTGTCTTTGACACATAAACAAATGATAATTGTACGAATTCGTCCAAAGCAATAGAATGTCAAGATATGAATAATGTATTACGCTTAGTAGAATGAAGTAGTAAACCAACAAATAAACAGAAACGCAACATGACCCAGTAAACCAATTAATACATACATATAAAACATGACGTACTAAAAAACATCTGTACAGAAACGCAACATGACCCAGTAAAGCAATTAATACATACATATACAACATGACGTACTAAACCAACAAATATACAGAAACGCAACATGACCCAGTAAACCAATTAATACATACATATAAAACATGACGTACTAAAAAAACATCTGTACAGAAACGCAACATGACCCAGTAAAGCAATTAATACATACATATACAACATGACGTACTAAACCAACAAATGTACAGAAACGCAACATGACCCAGTAAACCAATTAATACATATATATCCAACATGACTTACTAAACCAACAAATATACAGAAACGCAACATGACCCAGGAAACCAATTAATACATCATATATAAAATGACGTACTAAACCAACAAATATACATAAACACAACAAGACCCAATAAACCAATTAATACGTACATATACAACATGACGTACTAAACAAACAAATGCATACACATGCATGAAGTATTAAACAAACAAATGCATACACATGCATGAAGTAGTAAACAAACAAATGCATACACATGCAAAATGAGGCAATAAATCAGCAAATACATACACAAGGTGACGTGGTAAACCAACAAATACACACATGCAGCAGGACGTAGTAAACTAACAAATACAACCATACACAAAACGTGCTAAGAAACACATATACATACGTACCATGCCATATAATAAGCCAACGAATACAAACATACACAAGACGCAATAAACCCAACAAACATGTACAAACACATATACATACAACAATGCATATACAACATAAGCTCTAATTCAACAGCTATATACACATACAACATAATTTGATAAAGTAGTGATTTATTAAATGTACATTACCTATACACATATAACATGACGCGATAATCAATCAAGTATATACACATATGCATATAAGATGACATGATAATCAATCAAACATATACACAAATACCTTGAAGTGATTACCAATCAAACATATAAATATAGGTTGCTGCATTTGTATGGGAAAATATGAACAAGTTTTCCGGATGGATATTCTTCCCATACAAATACAGTAACCTTTTTATCATATGATCATTTCTTATTCTTCCCAAGGCTTAAATATATAAACAAAAATACACTGCAAGAAACAAAGCAACTAAATGTATTCCGGATTCCGAACTAAATACATAAGCGTTGATGGATCATTACACAACATTATTAACGAGCGCATAACTCCGCCCAAATAAATATGAAGTTGGTCGCGCGCTATACCTAAGATTGAAAGAAAATGGCATTTGTTCTATTTAAAATTGAAATTGGAGTAATATTGTTAATGAATACGCATTGCAACAACTTTTCCATTTGATCTGGAATGAATACGTTTTGATATTTTTGTCAATTCAATGCAATTTGTTTTATTATGGTCTGGATTTATCTACATGAAGTGACTTGCATCGGATTCCAGCAGCGTCTGCCAATTTAATCGTTTTGAATTGTGTTGACATCGGCATGCGTGTTTCTTTTTTGTCTTATCATAATGTGGGAAAATTATGTATGTGTATGCATTTGTTTGTTTGGTACGTCATGTATGTGTATGCATTTGTTTGTTTGGTACGTCATGTATGTGTATGCATTTGTTGGTTTGGTACGTCATGCATGTGTATGCATTTGTTTGTTTGGTACGTCATGTATGTGTATGCATTTGTTGGTTTGGTACGTCATGCATGTGTATGCATTTGTTTGTTTGGTACGTCATGCATGTGTATGCATTTGTTTGTTTGGTACTTCATGTATGTGTATGCATTTGTTTGTTTGGTACGTCATGTATGTGTATGCATTTGTTGGTTTGGTACGTCATGCATGTGTATGCATTTGTTTGTTTGGTACGTCATGCATGTGTATGCATTTGTTTGTTTACTACTTCATTTATGTGTATGCATTTGTTTGTTTGGTACGTCATGTATGTGTATGCATTTGTTTGTTTACTACGTCATGTATGTGTATGCATTTGTTTGTTTGGTACGTCATGTATGTGTATGCATTTGTTTGTTTGGTACGTCATGTATGTGTATGCATTTGTTTGTTTGGTACGTCATGTATGTGTATGCATTTGTTTGTTTGGTACGTCATGTATGTGTATGCATTTGTTTGTTTGGTACGTCATGTATGTGTATGCATTTGTTGGTTTGGTACGTCATGTATGTGTATGCATTTGTTGGTTTGGTACGTCATGTATGTGTATGCATTTGTTTGTTTGGTACGTCATGTATGTGTATGCATTTGTTTGTTTGGTACGTCATGTATGTGTATGCATTTGTTTGTTTGGTACGTCATGTATGTGTATGCATTTGTTTGTTTGGTACGTCATGTATGTGTATGCATTTGTTTGTTTGGTACGTCATGTATGTGTATGCATTTGTTTGTTTGGTACGTCATGTATGTGTATGCATTTGTTGGTTTGGTACGTCATGTATGTGTATGCATTTGTTTGTTTGGTACGTCATGTATGTGTATGCATTTGTTTGTTTGGTACGTCATGTATGTGTATGCATTTGTTTGTTTGGTAGGTCATGTATGTGTATGCATTTGTTTGTTTGGTACGTCATGTATGTGTATGCATTTGTTTGTTTGGTACGTCATGTATGTGTATGCATTTGTTTGTTTGGTACGTCATGTATGTGTATGCATTTGTCTGTTTGGTACGTCATGTATGTGTATGCATTTGTTTGTTTGGTACGTCATGTATGTGTATGCATTTGTTTGTTTGGTACGTCATGTATGTGTATGCATTTGTTGGTTTGGTACGTCATGTATGTGTATGCATTTGTTTGTTTGGTACGTCATGTATGTGTATGCATTTGTTTGTTTGGTACGTCATGTATGTGTATGCATTTGTTTGTTTGGTACGTCATGTATGTGTATGCATTTGTTTGTTTGGTACGTCATGTATGTGTATGCATTTGTTGGTTTACTACTTCATGTATGTGTATGCATTTGTTGGTTTACTACTTCATGTATGTGTATGCATTTGTTGGTTTGGTACGTCATTGCAATTATCGAAAAGACGATGTGCAATTCAATGTTTTTTTCATTTTGAGTACAGTAAGGAGGATGTAACTGCATTTGGAATATACTCAAAATTACAGTAAAATTTCAAAATGTGTACCGTAATCAACCTTGAGAACACATGACACGGCTCATCTATTTCAGATTTAGAGACCTACGAAAGTATATTTATGAGCAAATTCAGGATGTAAAATTGTAAATATATTTTGGGCAGTTTTATTAACAGCTAAAGAAGACAGTTTATGTATACAACTTGTGTTTTATTGTAAGGACCCTGTATAGAATCTATATATAGCTAAATCTGAAACATTGTATCAAAAAACTAAACGCTTAATGTGCCAAAGCAGTTTTTATGTGTCAGTCTATGAAACATTTGTTGGTGTGTGGTCGTCCTTGAAATCTCTGCTTTAGTTCATTCATAAAAAATTGTTTACGTTAGAAAATATTTTCTTTGCGCGCGAGATACGGTAATAAGGTGGTCAATATCGGGGAATATTGCACGATTATGACAATGCAAAGTGAACGGGAAAAAAGTTGACCATATAATAAATATACATATATACCATGACATAATAGTCAATCAAGTATATACACATACACATATACGAGGCCGTAATAATCTGTTAAGCATATTTACATACAAAAATAACATGACGTGATAATCAATCAAACATATACACATACACATATACAATGACGAAATAATCAATCAAGAATATACACGTAGACATATAACATGAAGTGATAAGCAATTAAGTATATAACCATACACCAATAAATACATATACATATAACATGACGTGATAATCAATCGAGTATATACATATGCACCAATAAATACGTACACCAATAATATGACCTATTTAACCAATAAATTCAAGAACCATTAAATACAAATAGATACAACTTTAGCTTCCCAACTGAATGAAAATAATATTCTAATACAAACCATTTTCAAAGAATGTCACGGAAGCAACATCATATCGTGACATGATATCATTGTAGCATACATATTTGAACATGATATCATTGTAGCATACACATTTGAACATGATATCATTGTAGCATACATATTTTGCATATAATATCATTTAATCATACATATTTGAACATGATATCATTGTAGCATACATATTTGCATATAATATCATTTAATCATACATATTTGAACATATCATTGTAGCATACACATTTGAACATGATATCATTGTAGCATACATATTTGAACATGATATCATTGTAGAATATATATTTGAACATCATATCATCGTAGCATACATATTTGAACATGATATCATTGTAGAATATATATTTGGACATCATATCATCGTAGCATACATATTTGAACATATCTTTGTAGAAAATATATTTGAACATCATATCATCGTAGCATACATATTTGAATATGATATCATTGTAGCATATATATTTGAACAATCTGAATCATGTGAAGAAAAGACAAACATATGAATTGTCGGAACAAAGCAATGATTTTTGAAGAATGTTTTGTTTGCATAATTTTTCATTGATTCTATAATTTCATAGACAGGAGAATCTATATAATATGTCCAGTAGATGGATATTGCCCAAACTAATAAAACAAAACAATCAACAAAATATCAACACTGGAAAAGTCCATCTTCTGGACACCATTACGTCATCATAGAGAACAATATTGGACAGAAAGCAAATCATTCATTCTAGTGTATGACTTCAGAAAAAATAGCTTTGTTTCTCTTTCATTGAACACTGTCAACTACAGCACCGCACCACGGTAAAAACATTATTTCTGAACATACCGCAATACGTACTACGGTATTATGCAATTAGATTAGGGACAAAAAAAATGAATGGGACAGGAGCCATAGATTTTGTTTAAATTTCCAGCCTATTCAATAATGACAAAAATATATTGTTCTGATTTATAGCAAAATAGCACCATGTTATATCAGTTACTTTGTTGGAAGAAAAAATATATTAATTATACTGAGGTAAAAGAAAAACATATCTATGTTTGAAAGAAAATCGAAGCTGCCCCCCTTCCGTCACGAAAACCTATAAGACACTAAGGTAGACAAATTTGTAATGGATATGTTAACTGATGTTTAAGTTGTCTTCGAAAAACTGTAATTAATGTGGAATGATTACATATGATTACGTTTATCTGACACCACATAAATCATGTGGACGTTAGAAGGCTGGTAGATACAAATAGGAAGTATTGACGCTGAAGCCTGTAATTTACTAGCTACGCTAATAATATAACAGAAAGAGAAACTTTAAGTGAGAGGTCAACACCTGGTTAAGACATTTATCAGAGAAAGCCAGTTATACACGGATTCAACCAACGAGGAAATATTGAGCTGAGTAAAGCAGGAGATAAGATGCTATCTTGAAAATCGCTAAAGGATTCTGTCTTATAAAGAAATATATGTACTAAACTCTCACTAACAAATAGCATTAATTGCTACGACCCTGTAGTTTAAGTGAGTGTGTGTTAAGGAATGAATTATGTATAAATCTTTTTATTTCATTAAATGTGATTATAAATAAGAAAATATTAGCATCGGCCTAATATGTTGTTAAAACATCGTGTTTACTTGAGTCGTAAATGTGACTCATGTGAGCACGTGCTGTGTATGATGGCAAACTAACTACAAGTAAACATTCAGGAATAGCTATGAAAACGATTGGCTGATACTTGGTTAGGCTTTTCTAAGGTAAAGATGTATTATGAAATTGCATGCGTCCTCCGTGCGCATGTAAATCAAACAACGTATTAGCTTTGTTTATATGCTGAGGTATTTTGTAAGACAGACAGTCGTAGAAACATTCACAGCCAGAGTCGGAGTTTATTGTAACATATTAAGAGTTATACAACTTATATTACCTTAAAAAATATATTTTTGTGCTAGAAGTTTTCTGTTCGTATGTCTACGTAGAACAACATATATTTTGTTTAGTGGAGTTAATTTTGCTTTGTTTTTCTGAATTGTTTTCCTGGATAACAACATTACTGGTTTGGACAAAGACATTTTCGGAAAATATTCTAAATTGAAACGGAACAATTCAAACTGCTGTTCTGGGACTTAACGCCATTTTTCAGCACACGATAGGCTGGCTATACGTGGCGGCCAGTATTAATGGTGGAGGAAGATACCGGGAAATCACCGAAAAGAACCACCAACCCACGAGAAGCTACTGGCAAGCTTTCTCACATATCCACATTCACCGAGAGAGAAAGAAACAAGTTACATTTAGATCGCTATTCTTGTGGATTATGGTCAAAACCAAATATCTTCACTGTCATATTGAAGTTAGCTGATCACGTGATTTTATGAATAATTTTTAGTAACGGTGCTGTATCGAATGTCATATAAAAATGACGAATATTAATTTTAAAGATTATATATGGTCTAAAATAAATAAGATTTTCATGAGAAATCATGTAATGCTGCTGGCATTTTGATGCTGGCTTTTATACAGGCTACAAAGATCCGGTTATATTCACGCTCTTTGATCGAGCTATGAAGACCATGTCTAACAGTCTGTAACCAAAATGGATCAATTATTCTAGAAAAACCAAATTAGCCTTTCCACCTCCTTACTATGGATGTCACAGTAACCCCAGACATAATTTTTTTAGAGCATGTCCTGATAAATAGATCTCAAATGGGTAATGATTTAATATTAAATTTATGAAACGAGATGAATAACGTCCAACTTTTGCGAACTTTGGCGAGTAATAGGACATTATTCAACGAGTTTCATAACTTTAACGTTAAATAATTACCCTTTTGAGGTTCTTTTTATCAATTTTCATTTCCATATCATGTTTTAGAGAGAAAGAAGAATGAATCATTTATTTCGTTCATTCTGGCTTAAGTCTATACATACATTTTTCGAGCCTTAAGAGTCCCAAGTAAAGTTGAATAAATATTAACGTTTAAAAAATTCTCTTTCGTATAAATAATTAAACAAAAAGCGTCATAACGAATAAGCAGAACATTTTACAAAGACAAAATCAGTTTTAACATAGAATGTGATGT
This sequence comes from Potamilus streckersoni, assembly GCA_016746295.1. Taxonomy (NCBI): domain Eukaryota; kingdom Metazoa; phylum Mollusca; class Bivalvia; order Unionida; family Unionidae; genus Potamilus; species Potamilus streckersoni. Next base: position 385,015 of record JAEAOA010000505.1, read on the forward strand.
CACATTGATACACAACCGGACTATGTAATGCGGTTTTGACACGTTTCATAGTAACGTTCTCTTTATATTGTGATGTCTACCGCATGTCACCAGCCAAATGCTACATATCTAACCGTTTCCTTGCACTTATTTAGAAAACTCTTCATGCACTGTACACAAAACCCTCTGTAGAGAAATCGCATAAATGTATCTAACTCGATTGGTCCAGTTAAAGTGTACGAGTTTCTCCGAGGGGCTGATGAATATGCAATAGTGTTGTCCTCCAAATGGTTAAACCCGCATTTGAAAAGTAAGGCACGTCTTATGAAACATTTAGAAAAAACTGATAAGAACTGGTTCAGAAGTTCAGGAGGAAATGTTGATACTCAGTTCGTCACCTTATTGCCATTGAAGCCACGATATATCTAAATCAACCATCCAGGCCACGTGACAATAAAATTTCTGAGACTTATTTTTAGCTTCAGATTCTGTATCATCCATTCAGAACAAATATTGTTTTTTAATGACATTTGATTGATTGAAAATTACATTCAATTTTCAACTCAAGCTCTGCATCCCAGGAGACAATTTTGGTACAATATGTCCAAGCAATCATTTATACGAAGCCTGATCATATTTTGACTGAGAAATATAAATTCGGTTGATTACAACATGCTTGTATTGAAGCTGAGATGCCGATAGAGGAGACAGCCATAACAAACTGTAGGCAGAGCACGAACTTGCAAATGTTTTCACTACTTTTGATCTAAATTTCTTGTAGCTGTTTGGACACCACAAGAACATGACACAAACTTCAAACAGGTAAGTTGAAAACGATCTAAAAACCAAAAAATATGTTTTCATATCCTCTACCCCCAGAATAGTTTTTGTAATTTTGCGATCTAATTCATATAAAAGGAATCAAATCAATATTAGATCATATTGATGATTATTACATCTTTGCGTAGAATTTCATTAAAAATAGAATGAATGCAGAGTCAGCCGCGAAGAAGAACTGGTGCATGCTGACGAAATCAACCAGAGATAAATGCGTGAGATTTGATCGTGACTAAAAGATCTCACACAATTGTTTAAGAACGCGTTTGACCCAGTAAAAACGATCCTTTGTAGCACACGAATTGCATACGCGCTCAAAATGGAAACAAATTAAACATTTTCAGTTCGCTTGGTGTATGGTCGATATAGCTAAAGTTCAGTGAGTATTATAATTAGATACATATGCCAAGTTTCATCAATATTAAGAGGCTCTAAATCCGATTTTTAATTGGACTCCAAAGTATGAATTCAATCTCAGAACGTGTACAATTTTGTGACTTTATAGCCTGGTCAATACAACATATTAAGGGCTAACACGGAGATGTTAAACAAGAAATGAAATCGTGAAATTTTAATGCCGAACATAACAAAATGATTATCTCTAAATTGGAATGGTAAAATCGGATTAGAATGTGCAAACATCAATTCAATCTAAAGAAAGAAATTAACAGGCATTAATCATGACAATTTATCTTAGGAAAAATTATTTGGAAATAATTGTTGTTCCAAAGCATTGAAGTTGGACATATAGTACACACGACGATAAACCTCGATGACCATTAGAAAATTGTTAAATAACGTTTAACATAAATGTCCAAACATGTATTCGTTGCTTGAATACTTTGCAAAAAGGTGCAGATTGGATATTGTTATATGCAGTTTATATCATGTGTTTACCTTCATTTATCGCCCATGCTTATGCGATTCAACTGTTTACTGATTGTCCATATTAACTTGAGACTGGAAGTTAATATCATAAACGTAACTTTTCAGAATGTATAGTCAATTTACCCTGTGGAAAGATTACACATTTTTATAACTCCTAATTCTCTTTTGTTGCAACTGCCAAGAAATATAAATAATACGTAATTTTAAACATGAATTATTCACAAGCTTTTCATCAAGCGCGAATGAAAGGTTAGACAATCGTGTTATTAAAAGTTTAGACAAAGAAACCGTTAATGATCTTAAATAAACCACGTTAGTTGGAGTTGTCGCTTAAATAATGTCTTTTAGCTATTCTTTACTGTTTCAAGGAATTTTAGTTGTGATTTATCTGAGTTTTGGTTAAGCTGCTTTTGCGGTTGCTTGTTAATTATTTTTAGCATGAAAATCTTTTTAATTGTTTATAAGTGTCCACTGACAACAGCTATGCTATTAACACAGATTACGTTTGAACTTAGAGTAGTCAAATATTGTCAATATTGGTAGTTCTTTCGATGTTTCCCTGTTTCATAATCATGATAGGATACTTGACAGGAGAACGCAATGTCCTGGTTTTAAGAACCTTTTGTACAATAGAGTTGAACTTCAAATGAGCAACTCGTGTCTACTGTCCCGTCTTGTAATTAATCGAATCATTGATTTCTCACAAAATATTACTTAAATGGGAAGAAAACATTCACTTCTCGTATTGAAAGATGCGGAATTCAGAAATGCAAAATACTTGGTCGCTATCGTGCTAGTTAGAGTTCCCAAGAGAATTCATAGCTTTTAGTACATTGAACAAAATGAGAGATACGCTTCACTTTGGAAAATGAATTTTCTTCTATAAAAATTACATTAGGTGTTAAAATATTCTCTACTTTTGCTCGAAGGACTTATTTCTAATGGAGAAAATAGCCAGCATCTTTCAGAAAGAATAACAACAGAAAATAAATGATTGTACTTTAAAAATAGTGAAGGCTTTGAAGCCCCTTCTTGGTGACTAGAGTGCAAAAGATTTTATTTGATGTCATGTGCACTGCCCCAGACTTATTTCAGGCACGTTTTGGGTAGAAGTAGGGAGATTTGATGAATTATAAGAGATAATGGATCTCACATTTATTATGAAATTAAGAAAACACGTCGAACATTTTAATATTGTGTTAGCATTGGCGAACACACTATTTCAATTATTGGACGAGATTCATAAACTTTACTGGAAACGAGCGCAGATGAAACATCGTATTATTGCATGATAAAAATACAAATTTTATTTACCAAATTGCAGAATAATAAAGTTAAATTAATTTGAAATACATTTGGATGCCTCTGTCATTACCCCGTTTATTTGCATGACGATATAACAATAATTGTGATATTATAAAGTGTTATTACACAAATTGCACGTAGAAATATGATCCTATCGACATTTTCACGTCAATAACACAGTTTATATGTGAAATTATATTATACACGCGTTTTATTAAGTTTCACATGTATCACAGGACAGTCTTGTTATTTCTCGTTTTGAAGGTCTTTCAGTATCAGCTTGTAAATAGAATATTTTGCATTATACATTGAAACAAGGTACATTTATGCAGTGGAATAACATTATACATTGCAACAAGGTACATGTATGCAGTGGAATAACATTATACATTGCAACAAGGTACATGTATGCAGTGGAATAACATTATACATTGCAACAAGGTACATGTATGCAGTGGAATTACATTATACATTGCAACAAGGTACATGTATGAAGTGGAATTACATTATACATTGAAACAAGGTATATGTATGCAGTGGAATTACATTATACATTGAAACAAGGTACATGTATGCAATGGAATTACATTATACATTGAAACAAGGTACATGTATGCAGTGGAATTACATTATACATTGCAACAAGGTACATGTATGCAGTGGAATAACATTATACATTGAAACAAGGTATATGTATGCAGTGGAATTACATTATACATTGAAACAAGGTACATGTATGCAATGGAATTAAATTATACATTGAAACAAGGTACATGTATGCAGTGGAATTACATTATACATTGCAACAAGGTAAATGAATGCAGTGAAATTACATTATACATCAATTAACTTCAATATTTTGCAGTGTGGACGTATATGCATTTTTAATATTGATCATGGCATGATATAAAATACATTGAATGTTGTTAGTTTCAATATGTTATATACATGAACAATTACTTTGTTGTTGATCCTGTCGAAGACGAACACTTTGTGTCTTAGACCAGAACGCGCTTACAAATACAGAGCCAATGCATAATTCGGATTTCCCAATCTACGTTTCTCAAGGGGAAAAAAAATCCCCACACGATACGCTTAAAGTCATGATTAGTGATTGATACAAAAGTGTAACAGCCATGTATTGCAATTACTTCTACTGACTTTCAAAATAATGTGCTTCTGTTTGTAATGCCGATGTTTTATTTCTTGAAGCTGGAATATGGCTATAAGAGGTGATGACTGGCACCTTGTTACATAATCTTATTAGAGCTCTCTGATAGACTTTTTCATTCCTTAATTTTAAACCATTAAAGTTTTAATAATTACAGCTTTAATATTTTGATTGATTCTCCTCACTCATAAGTGGTATATTTCAGATCATATGTATATATCGGCAGAGGCTCATTTTACACAATTATTTGTATTATCGACAAAAATAGCTCGTATAGAACCCCCAGTTTAGTTAATATTTTTCAACTATGTTCGTATGGACGTGCGTGCTTGCTAATGTTTCAAAATGATGAGTATTCTCTCAAGAAAACGTGTAAGTTTCTGAATAATTGGAAGCTTTGATGCGTATTGTTTATTACCAATAAACTGTGAAACTCGGACAAATCAATAGTTTTGTTTTATAAAATATTGCTTCGTGCGCATAAATTTGTAATTTTTTAAAATTGCAACGATATAAAAAATAATCACTACAAACATAAGAATGCGATGCTTATTTATAATGTGTCCAAATGTAATAACGCGTTCGTTTGTAATAACGACCTCGATTGTAAAAAAAAAATGTACTTGGTTGTAATAACGTGCTCAAATGTAATAAAGGGCTCGATTTTATTAACGAGCTTGATTGCATTAACGTACTTAAATGTAATAACGTGTTTGATTGTAATAAAGTGCTTGATTGTTATAAGGAATCGGCAATAACGAGCTGTGTGCAAATAAGTCGTGTCAGTTGCACTCTCATGCACGCTTGTGACGAAATGTGTAAACAATGTTATCTTAAAGGTCAAGATCACATTTCAAGGTCAAACATAAACCAATGAAAGTTATATGTATTTCATATATCTCAATAAATTTTTAACTGCTCTACAAATATATGTAAAGATCTACATAATAGTTTCGTTTGAACTAATAATTTAATTTGTTAAAGACTAATAGAACTAGTGCAGCACGGATATGAGGAAATATTAAGGTCACTATTTTAGCTAAGGTAAATGATGAGAAATAGATTGCTGTTTAATACGACAGTCATGGAGTTTCTTGAGAAAATTGTAATCGCATTCTGTATATATTTTAAACAGTGAGACAGAACAAATCTGTGACTATGATTTTTAAAGAAACAAATCATTTAAAAAGAAATGTTAGACTCGTGGCAAAATATATCTGGATACATTTATTTTGTCAGTATGAATGTCTCGTTGATTGAGTTTAATAATGTAAACTATTAAATTGAATTCACTAGCAATGATTATGCTTGAATTGAACCTGATTTCTTAAAAGTGACCAACAACCGCCAGGACATAATTAAAAAGGAACCATAAGTAATGAGTTTTATCAATAAAAATTGTTTGCATGTTGGAAAGCTGTGCAGAAAATCTGCCTGTTATGCAGATCTAGTACATAAGCCTAGCGATTTAATGGGTAAAATGTGTATAGAACTACGAATATATCTTGTATTTATTGAGCGTTATTTATAAGAATCGGTATTGACTGTGCATACAGTTTGAATTTGACGAGTCCTAACGATGTGTTACTCAATATGCTGCCTTTCATGTTGCAGAAAAGAAGACCGTGAAAGATGTCCATCAATTCAGTGGTACTAGTTTTGTTGCTAATAGTTAACAATGTGTGCTTCAGAGAAAAGTTCATATCAAAGAAACATGCAAACGATGGATACAAGAATTTGATGACCTATCTGGAATTTTGTTTTAATCTCAGAGTACGAAACATGTTTTACTACTAAATGTATATTTTAGGGCTCGCTTTTTGTTTTTGAACAAGTACATGAGTTAACCAGAATTGTTTGTTCAAGAAAAGGCCAAGCATATTGAACTGTCACAAACTATAATTCAAAGTTTAAAAGTCTATAAATCAGTTTCTAGAATTGAAACATAAAATTACAAAAACCTGTTTCGTATATAGAATTTAATGCACACGTATTGATTACTGATGATTTCTTTTAAAAAGAAGAAATTAACCAAACTGAATAATTACTATCCCTTTTTGTTTTGGATTATCTCGGGTCATATTGTTTTCTGATCTTCAGGTATGTATGTTTGAAGAAACGGTCCAAGCCCTTAAAATACAGAGAAGCAATTGCAGCTTCAAAGTGCATAAACAGTTGATCTGAAGGACAGAGATGAGAATAACAAGTTATGTTCAACCGTTTGGATATTCGACACTTACAAATTAAAATAGAGGACGCAAACAACTGATCGTTACATATTTTCGTGGATATAGAATAGGGAAGATATAAAGAGCTGGATGAAACCAACATTTTACAATGGAGCTTAGTAAGATTAGTAAGAGATTTTGTCTGGTATCTCCTATCATCTGGTCACTTTCCATTATTACACACTTTCCGTTGCCATACAATTTCGATTTTTATATACTTTCCGTTGTCATATACTTTCGATTTTTATATACTTTCCGTTGTCATATACTTTCGATTTCTATATACTTTCCGTTGTCATAGGCTCCGCTGGGTTTCACTAATAAGTACAGAACGAAAGACTCACGAAGCATACCCACCTTTAGAAATGTAATTAAGCAACAAATAGAGAGCTGTCAGAAAAACATGGCACAAAATGGTTTCAGGTAAACTACAATGGAAACAAAATGTTTACTTTGTACGCAGATTGTACATCTTTACACTTCAGAAACTTTAAAGTACTCGTAGGCTATAAATAGACAAAACTTCATATCTGTTTTGTTCCGAGTGGGCGGAAAGAATGAATTTGATACAGCGTACGAATTTAGAGAATCAGTCATTTTCACCCAATATGACTTCATTTCTTAAAATGACAATCGTGGTATTTTTCAACAATTTACAATGTATAGAAATAATCATTCCCGATATTGTAAAAGTAGACAACACACACACACACACACACACACACATATATATATATATATATATATATATATATATATATATATATATATATATATATATATATATATATATATATATATATTTGGCGTGATATGGATTCACAGACTGAACATTTGCATTGTACGCCCTATCAGCCATGTAATATTGAATAGGTGTGTAATATTTTTATACACAGATTGATATAATTTACTTGATCCAGATATGGAGGTGAAGGGTGAAAACTTTTTTAAGCAACTTATATTTAATTATGATGTTGATTTTTTATTTTATTCTTTTATTTTTCTTTGCTTTAAGGAGCAAAAAAATACATCACAATTAATGATAGAGGATGAACATATTCCTAACAAAAACTATTGCGCACTTATGAAAACACATTTAATATAATTATTTATTTACTTATTTATATTTTTGTTTATTTCTTTTTATACATTTAATTGTTCTCATCGTGTTTCTAAAATGCTTAAATATGTGAGACAGGAAGAACTGAGATGAAAATATATATTAAAACTTATGATACTTATGTAGTATATTTATAACATATAGTTATCTAGTACATTCCTATATTTTCCCTGAATAAAAAAACAACCTTTTCTATTTGGTGCAGTGCTCATTATCACATGTTACTCGGTGTGTGTGTGTGTGTGTGTGTGTGTGTGTGTGTGTGTACAGTGACGAATTTTTTAATTTGCTCCCCTCCCCTTCCCTCCAACTTATCCTGCCCCCACCCCCGCTAAAACTAAGCGTTGAAGAACTTAATGGGAAATTCGCCAGTGTTTTTGCCTCAATCAGCAGATTTGTTTTTGGTGCTATATATTCAAGTGATACTGAGTAACGTTATTTGAGAAAATAACTCGTTTTCAGCAATATATTTCCCTGTAATATAAAGGTTGCTGAGTTCCCGAATAGGATATTGATACGAAGAGTTTCTGATAAAAGACTGGAAATACCTACTGTATGATTTTAAATGAATCGCGATGGAGTAATTTGAAACTCCTTTAACGTATCTGCTAGATAGGCAAGTGCTATTTGTCTAGTTTCTAGTTTAATTGACCCTTAGCAGGATTGGGATCTAGAGTTTTCTTTATGATGAAATTATAAACAATCTTTTTTTTCTTTTTTAACTCTTTAATCACGCATCTGACCCGCAATTTGTGCGTAATTGATGAAGACTGCATTATCTTGGGATGCGTAATCAAGACATATGCATAGTTTCGTTTTATATTGAATTTAAATTTTACAAATATATGCATAATTTGGTTTTATATTGAATTTAAATTTTACAAATATATGCATAATTTGGTTTTATATTGAATTTAAATTTTACAAGTCTGTGGTTTCAAGAAACTGGGAAGAAATTGTTAGTAATTTGTAAACTGAATTGATACGTGTTCCAAATATTTCGAATATTATAATAATCTCGTGTTTAAATTAAGTTACCTCGACGATGTATCTTGCATTGGTATCCAAATAAGCGATCTTCATTTTATTTAAAGCTTTCAGACGTAAAAGAAAAGGAAAGCAAAAAAAAACAATCTAACCCAAGCAAATAACAATGTATATGTTAATACCTATGAAAAAAATACCCAATCCCAAACAAAAAACAGTGCTATAATATACAAGAATATATTTTAAACTGATATAAAAACAAAACTTATCCCAAACAAATAACAATGCGATAATATACAATAATATATGTGAAAATGATATAGACGTTTTACAAGTGTTACTACTTCTGTCCAATGTCCGTTCGTATGATTTGGACACGTTCGCATGAAAGCAATATTTTAACTTACTTTGTACTATACAGTATCTACTGGAATAGGTGTACACTCAATGCGGCACATGAATCTACTTACTGTTTACATATTTCAAATATACCACCAGAATCAATTCGTCTACATATTTTGTTCTTGTTCCTAACAAATTGGGTGTGTCATGAAACAAGCTTATATTAAATCGTCCCTATTTGATGTTCTACTTACTATGACCTAGATAGTCCCTTTTACAGGCTGTATTTACTTCAAAACTAAATGGTCCCTTAGTACAGACTATATTTACTTCAAAACTAAATGGTCACTATTACAGGCTGTATTCACTTCAAAACTAAATGGTCCCTATTACAGGCTGTACTTACTTCAAAACTAAACGGTCCCTATTACAGACTGTATTTACTTCAAAACTAAATGGTCCCTATTACAGGCTGTATTTACTTCAAAACTAAATGGTCCCTATTACAGGCTGTATTCACTTCAAAACTAAATGGTCCCTATTACAGGCTGTACTTACTTCAAAACTAAATGGTCCCTGTTACAGGCTATATTTACTTCAAAACTAAATGGTCCCTATTACAAGCTGTATTTACTTCAAAACTAAATGGTCCCTATTACAAGCTGTATTTACTTCAAAACTAAATGGTCCCTATTACAAGCTGTATTTACTTCAAAACTAAATGGTCCCTATTACAAGCTGTATTTACTTCAAAACTAAATGGTCCCTATTACAAGCTGTATTTACTTCAAAACTAAATGGTCCCTATTACAAGCTATATTCACTTCAAAACTAAATGGTCCCTATTACAAGCTGTATTTACTTCAAAACTAAATGGTCCCTATTACAAGCTGTTCTTACTCTAGAATTAAATTGTCCATTGCTGTACTTGCTCTACCTGATTTACAACAGCTGACTTGATTAATTCGTTTTTCATTTATCTACAACAATATCAAAATGTTGCCTCCTTTTTCTGTTTCCAGCAGAACTTTATATTTAGCAGAAATTATGATGTAGATGGTAAAGATAATTTGTTTATTGGCATTGATCAAAGAACTATGGTTGGCCCTAACTCATCGTAATTTTCTTTATATTCTGTAGATTTATAAAACATCATTATGAGAAAGGATAGTCAGTGAATGACAACATATATATTTTGAATACAAAGAGCAAGATTAGGTCTGAACTCAGATAAAAGGTGATGGAATGGTAAACAAATAAAAATTAGAAATCATATCACACTATAAAAAGATTCAACTTGAAACAAACTTGCTGTGACACACACGCGCGCGCGCGATTGCGGAACAACTGGTGTCATTTTAAATACAAATGGTATGATATATATATATATATATATATATATATATATATATATATATATATATATATATATATATATATATATATATATCATATAGTTTATCTACCATGGAAGATGGAATACGTTTAAAATCTCATGCCATTTATTATTAGTCAGGGCCGAATCAGGTCAAGTTTTGGTTGGGGAGGGTGGAAATTGGGGTAAAAAATATTGAAATGAGCCCTGACTTTCCTTATAGAGCAGTAAGGCGAAAGTTCGTGTCTTACTCAAAGTGTGCGTAATACCCAATAAACGTGTGCAAGAATAACCAAGTAATTAATCTAAGAGGTTTGTGCTATTCACAAAACTCCATTGCTCTTAACCAATATGAAACAACAATGGAAGAAGACGAAGGATGGGTGTAGAGGACAACGTATTACAACGCCCTGTCTGTCTTTTCATTATTAGTTTTGTTATGTAGATACGTTTCTTGATCCACTAGAAATTTTAGATTAAATTACATAATTCTGCCAGCATGTTGAATCTGCAATTCACTGTACGATATTCTCAATATTGAATCTGGAATGACAGCGTGTCCTTGACTTCGTACTTATAAAGTGTTTGTCACAGTCTGGATAAAATGTCAGCAAATACGGGGGAATGGTTCCATCTTCTCAACCGATGGCATATTTAGTGCTGTATAGAGAGTCCTGTTTATTTTAATTCTCAAGATTAGTAATGGAATAAATAAAACAAATTCTTGGTAAATTAGATGATAAAATACAGAAGAAATATGAAGATGTATTAGTTCTATGATGTTATATTTCACTGACATTAAAATGGTTTGAATTGGATTTTTCTGATTCAGCTTGTTTTAGCATAATTTTGGTTAGAGAACATTTTAGACTCATGCTGTAGGTAAGATTTTTAGCATGTCTACAACCAAGACTCTTCAGAGACACCAACTTTCGTTTTAAAGTTTCTTTTTTATATTAGATTTTAATCGTTATAGATATGTAAATAAAAAACATTCGGATCATGCTCACCCGATTCGTAAAATACATAACGTCAAGCGTACAAGTAAAGCTTTAATACTCACACTATAAAAGTAACAGAAAAACATTAAAGGAATGTTATGGTTTATTCATATTATTTATCTATAAAGTTGTAGCGAAATATTTATAACCTGACGTAATAAGACTGATTGAATGCAATACTGCTGCTGTCCGTCCACACAGATTAGAGCATGATTTATTACCAGCTATACATCTGTTGAGTCAATTTTCAGAAATTATCTGGTGCTTAGATCTGTCTTGCGCATGCGTGTTTCTGTTTGAGATGCTCGTAAAATGGTCCTGGACTAAAGCTCCTTGCTAATTTACAATCTGATTTTCAGAACATCAGGGAAACTCTAAACATTGGCAGAATATTTACACATGCAAATTTAATTTAGTATACATAATGACAGATGAAGACAATTGTTGGAAATTAATCAACGCTCATCGACTACATAGTAATCCAATTACTCTTCACCAATCAATGCCGTCTGATAATGTAATTAACCAGTTCTTAAGAAGTGAGAGAAACTATGGAGACATGAAAAGCATTTTACAATTAAATCTCTCATGACTAAATATCTCTTTAGGCTTCTCCAGTTTACACAACAGACTCTTGACGTGGCATAGTAAGCAAGTCTCTGAAGCAGTAAAAAGTTGGTCTATCATTTTCTTTATCATCATCATCACCATCATCGTCGTCGTCATCAACATCGTCGTTAAAATAATCATCATTCTTCTTATTATTATTATCATTATTATTATTATTATTATTATTATTATTATTATTATTATTATTATTATTATTATTATTATTATTAGATTTTGCTGCTGTTGCTGCTGTTGCTGATGTTGCTGATGTTAATGTTGATGCGCTCGATTTTTGAATTACTACATAAGCATATCTGTAGTATGAAGATATGAATGACAATCATTATTAGAGACGACACTACCCTTCATATCGCTACGATATCTGCAGTTTATAGTGGCAATTTATAATGACGTCTAGGACTGGGGCATCATGCCGCAGACATGTAGCATGATGTCCCACCAGTCACATTATCCTTACACCAGGTCGACCAGACTTAACACAAATTTCTTAATGCAGAATACCAAGCAAGGTAGCTGCTAATTGCTAGTACTATTTTTTATAAGTATTTGGTGTGACTGGAACGGTAAAACACTGATGGTGATACTTCGTAAATTACGTACGTAAATTAATAATTTAAAGTATATACTTACTACATACTCATATTAAATTGCGACAAATGTGTTGCTGTTTTGTTGTATTTTGGTTACGTGGGAAATAAATGTTTTGGCAACGTTAATAAAACACACATGAACATAATCTAAAGTAGTCCTCTTATCTAAAAACTATAGTCAATTACAAATGGTATGTGTGTGCATTAATCCTTATAGAATGGACAAGAAATAATATGATTTTTACAAAGGGAATATAAAACGTGTTTTCAACGTTGTATTAATGCTGTAGTTAACTTTTCAGTGTTGGGGGGGATCAATCGTATATTCATAGTTTATTCATATTTATTTTCAAAACTAATAAATATAACAAGGTTGCAACTTTTGCAGGAAAATATTCTACTCGTCGGTTTTTTTTTTCATTTACAAACATGAGGTAATGTCATTGCCATGACAATATTCTACGTATCTACGAACCGATGTCTAGCTCATCCGGTACAACCGAATAGTACCGAAGTCTAGCTCATCCGGTACAACCGAATAGTACCGAAGTCTAGCTCATCCAGTACAAACGAATAGTAAGGAAGTCTAGCTCATCCGGTACAACCGAATAGTACTGAAGTCTAGCTCATCCGGTACAACCGAATACTACCGAAGTCTAGCTCATCCAGTACCACCGAATAGTACCGAAGTCTAGCTCATCCGGTACAACCGAATAGCATTTGTTGCAAAGACGAATCTCCTGTTTCAAGCTTATTTTAACTATGAAGTTATGAACTTTAAATAGTTAATGTAAATTCGCATTTTTAGTTGCAAAATATAATGTTTATTTATTGGTTAATGTCTGTTGATGCCATCGTGCACATGTAAACTACTACGAGCTAGGCGCGAGGCAGTGCCATGGCTACAACCGCTTTTTCAAACAAAGAAAATTGGTAGACTATCTGCCAACATGTTCAACTTATGAAATGACCTAACTGTTTGGCATATTTCTGTGACTTTTATCCGACTATTATTAAGTAAATTATAGTGTTACACTGGTACATTTTTGGAAAGAAAAATATCGAGATAGTATAGGTCAGTGTGGTAAAATGCCGTCCGTTAGGTTTATCATTTTGAAGCACGCGCTCTTGGGTAAAAAGCGTAATATTTATTAAAAAGTCATAAGGCAAAAAACACACTTTCCAAACATTAGATCACAAAAGATTGTGTTAGTAAGGGATATGAGATATATGAAAGAAGAACTGACAAACAACAGTGCAACACTGGTGTGCAACCAAACCAAGCGTTATCGGAAAATACTGATTCGTTTTTAAAAGCACAAAACCCACAGAAAACGATTACAAAACGAAACAAGAACAAAAGACAAAAGCGTAATTACTAAACCGCGTCTGCATGATTTTTACATAGACTATATAATCATAACTATGGATAGATATAACCTCGAACTTCTGACCTAATATTGATTGCATTTTGATTTTAAATAGTCGCAACATTTTAGAGCTACTGATTGGACCAGTGTTGGTAAATAATTCGATTTCCGTAAACAAACTATAAAATTTGGATACAATGAAAGGATTGGACCACGATATGCTTTTTAAATGTAGGATTTTGTATGTTTAAAAACACAAAGGAAAATGTCGAGAATTTCAAATTCATGTAATGTCACTGTATTACCTATTTTAGAACAACGACATCGTACAACCATGACATATGTAAGCTTAAGGAAAAAAAATTAAATCTGAACAAAATGAATGATAATGGAGAGGGTGTGTAATAGATGAACAATTGGAAGCCCATTCATTCGTGTAGGTACATCACCAATCTATATAAACGGATATAATTCGGGCTCGGCAAGACTAGAAGGATCTTATCTAAAGAAGGGGAAATTTACTGGCAGAAATGTCCTATGTTACTACTGGAAATCCTAATAAAATAAACGGAGGTAGAATACGTTCAGCAAAAATGGTTGATTTAACCGAATCATCATGCATGTCGTCGCTCTAATACTTGCGTCCAACGATAGCGATATTTGAATATCAATATACAGGAAGCTTGTTTTTCCTGGGCACATAGCATGGGATTTGGGGTCGAATGCTCTGCTGTTACAGTCAGAGGTGGTATGTCAATCCATATAAATTACAACGCCCTAGTTGTCTATAGAATCTATCACATAGTAAAACGCAGACAAACGCACTCCTTGATAAAAAAAATAATCTAAAATCATTGATTAGAAATGGGTTGAAAATGAGAAGGTGAGAAAGTTTCTATATCATCTTCAGAGGATCTGCTCTTGTGCGTGCTTCTTGCACGAGAACCGTGTGACAATGGTAAAAGAAAGTCTAAAAAAATAAGAGAACGAAAACAATGCGCCTTAGGAAGTCAGAACAATTTTAAGGATGAGCTTCAGTGGCATGATAACCTCAAAACATGTAAAATGGACCAAAGACAAATGATAATGACGGCAAATAAGTTTAGCATAGAAATTGTTACCACACAGCAATATTTTCTAATAGATTTAGAAGAGTTCAATTTAAAATATCATTCAAAGTTTAGCTGACCATTTGTATATAATGAATATTGACAGGAAGTACAAGATGCATATATGACATGCATAAGAACAGTTCGTATTAAAGTCAGACATTGCTTTACCTGAATGGAATACGAATCAAAGCTATCGTTAATGTCAACAACAATGACATGCATATGCTTTTCTTTTGCTGTATAATCAATGGTTCATGTTGATAGACCATCAAAATACAATAAACATAAATGCAGTCATTTGTTTGAGACATGGCCTGTAAAACAAAATGGCATTTGATATTTCAAAATGAATTTAATATATCCGTAAATATACATGAAATAGTTGAAGGAATAGAGACAGTATTAAACCAGTTATGACAGCTAAACACTAAAGTCAGACTGTTGGCATCGTATTTAAATATGGTGGTCCGAATGGGCTGAACAATGCGATCCCTGACTAGAATTAAAAGACTGGCAATGGCAAGTTATGTATATTATTAAGATTCACAAGTTTCAAGGTGCCAAGTGTAATGCAGTTGAATATATTCTTCCAGCACTAGTGTGTATCAGATGCACAAAAGGAACAACCAATCAAATTCCACCACAGATTTGTATTTTATAGGAATAAATTTGTTAGAAATGCAAGCCAACAGTTATCAGCATAACGTAAAATACTCAAGCAGTTTAAAGTGCATTCATTTGAAACGAAAAACGTCTACATTAAAATTAAGATAACAAAATGCAAGACATATGGTGTTCACATACAAAACTAAAAACATTTGAATTTAAGAAAAATATGTTATATTTGTAACAAAATTTGAAGATAAAGTTTGAATTCATGAAGACGATGATCATTTAACAATTGTGGTACAGCACATTACGAGTGAAATCAGAATTATAAATACACACAATCAATATCATTGTTTATGGTTACGACAGTTGTCTTTTTATTAAAACTTTGGTTATAATTGGTACATATGAAAAGATATCAAGAATCCTAGGTAAGTAATAATGTTGACTGTATGAAATGCTTTACAACAATCCACACTCTATGATTTTAATATACAAGCGATGAATGTTTCAGTCATTAAATACAGCAATAGTAACAACAATAAAATACAGTGTAACTAAAAATGTCAAACAGGAAAATATTAAAGATTTATTAATGTTTAAATGCTCTTAACCAATACAATCTGGAAAAAAATTCAAACAACAATGTTAAGTAGAAATCTTTACCTTGTACATAATTAAATACACCTAGAAAATCAGATGTTTAAATCCCCTAACTGGCGTTTATCATACATACCTTTTGTTGTTCTGGTAAGAGGCTAAATTTAATTATTGGTAAATTTCCCAAATAACTTGTTTCCTTGACAAACATTCCTAAGATTTTTTGTAAGTATTTGTTTAAATGTGTAGTAGTTAGTTTCAAAATCATAACTGGTGATGTAACTGACTGATTGCATAACAAACAGTTTTTCACCACCTCGGCAAGGTTCTCTTTGAAATAACTGCGAGCTTTACTGTGACGCAATAGCTAAGTCTTGGACATGTAGATTGTTTGTTACAAAATTGGTCTAAAGTCGTAGTTTTTTATAACTCGTATTGACATTTTCCAAAGTATTTTGAATTACAAATTCTATCTATCAGAAGACATCTGTAAACACAAGGCAGAAATTGTTAGAAAATTATCTCACACATGGTAATAACATTGGGATATTATTTTTTTAAAAATAAATTTACATCTTGTTCTAATGTAATTTATACATCATTTTATTTCAATAATATCTTAAATTATCTTTAATTTCTGGAAGGAAAAGAACTTTGCATAACCGCAAACATGTCGTTCTAAATATGCTTTATGATAAGTTGCCTTAATAAAAAATGCAAGTTATTTCATCCACTGGAAACATATGAATTCTTTTGTTTAATATGAAATTACTATAATTGAATGTCCTGACATTCACCAAAATCTGTAAAGAATAGTATAAAATACATTTCGGATATAAAATATCTCATAAAGTGCTTTACACAGATAAGTAACTGAACCAATTAGATGCAATAGGACTTCCTTAGTCTCGGTAGATATTGCTCCCAATCGGACTCGACAGAGACGTTGATAACTCCAGCTTGACTATGACGTTTTATCAGCATTTATGCATAAATATGACCTCTACAGTGATTTAACGATCAAATAATAAGATGCAAGCTCATTTAATTAGTAGGCATGGATGTTGCTCAAAATCGACACAGTAGGATTTCTAGCATAGGTGACATGTGTGCTAAAATACAATTAAGGGTTTAATATGGTGGACTTATGAGATTTCGCTACTCCTTAACTTACTTTTTCATTTCATAGTTTATTTTGTGTATATTGATGATGTAGACAGGGCAACGATCAAAGCTATGTGTAATCCGTTTTCAGGGCGTGAGCCGAAGGTAGTAAGCAATAACAGCTCCTATACGGATTCATATGTCTAAATGATGCCTGTTTATTTCATAATAAATAATGATTGTAACATTTCTAAATTTCCATGTGTCAATTGAACGTCCGAATATCAGTTTGTATTTGCAGATTTGACGATCAGAATATCAACACTATAATCCTTCTTTTCTACATAAACCTTACTGACGTAGTTTCCTATTTGTCCTCAACATTTTCTGTCTGTCAGAGATTGTTTATTACCCTTTAGAATATTTGTATATATGTAGCTGATTTTAATTATATGGTTCAATCAAAGTTAAAACGTGTATTTCGATTTCTGTATCTTATTTTTCCAAGCATGGCAATCAATCTTTACAACCCTGTCACTTGAAAGGAGTAAGACCTCTTCGATATCAAACAGAATAGCACAGGTACAGTTTTGAATCATATATTTTTGAAACCTCGCTATAATTTTTTCAAAGCTACAGTAGTTTATTCTTTCCAAAACTATTAACTTTTCTGTCTTTTCATTTTTCACAGTGGAAACAGATTATGAAATAGATGTTTCATCAATATCTTATCCGTCTAAGATGCAGATGATATCTATTTTGATGTTTTCATTCTATTTGCTTCTCTGTTAATCAATGATAATCTTGGAGAATAAACACATCCAAACTGCTAGCGCATCAATATTAATTTTCTCAGTGAAATGCTGTATGGAGATTGGTTAGTCTCTAGTACCAACATCAAACTCCACGTGTTTCTTTATCCATATTTAATATTTTAAACCGGATATCACACATAGTGTACGACGCTTTACTTTCGTGTATTTGTGGTCTTGATATGATGTTATGTTTGGAATGTTAAAATTATTGTATATGAAGTTAAATAGTTTATCTCTATAGTCTGAATTAGGAAGAAACTATTTTTTCCAGGCATATTCAGTTAGCGGTCGGATAACTATTCTCGTGTATTTAAAGAAAATAACCACAAAAACTGCAACCAAATTTAACTATCTCTAGTAAACAATTGTCCATCAAAATGTCATTCAATCAATCATTCCAATAGTTTCTCCAATCCACGCCGTCCGCTTTAATTGATGCACGAAAATCACTGTCACCCTGAGCTCAGCATTTGACAGAGAGTTACTTTCACGCTTTAAAGCTTCATTATAATGAAGAACAAATGCTTAATGGTTTGAATGTGAAAAATTACATGTTAGCGCAAAGTATTTCGCCTTGTTAAACATTTGTGCAATACCCATGTCATCTGGAATATTTAATTGACTTTTATCATAGGAGTAAGTGCTGCGTTTCTTTTCTTTTTAATATAATTTTCTTTTTAACACCTTTTGTAAGTTAAATATTTTAGCGTGGAAGATTATTTTCTTGTAACATTTATTGAGATTCTATTTATCTACATTTCAATATAATTCTTTGTAGATTCCTCTTTCTAACATTTTATATAATACCATTTTAATCTCTTTCATTTTACACTCATTACATCTCTAGTAGGTATTTTGTTTTTACATAGCTCTTCCGCGATCAGAGAAATATATGCATAGTTGTTTGTTTAATTAGCGTACTTTCTTTGCTTAAAAGTTAAAGAAGTCTAATGTCCCCTTGATTATACATAAATTCCTTTAAATTGCCAAAAACATCACAGGCTTGCTTATTAGTTTTCCACATTGTATAAGGGATGGAATGGTTGTATATCTCTATAGGACACACGGTACTAATTGTATTGAAAAATTGCAACCAGCCTGGATATGGGTGAACATAAAATACAGTATATACGGGTTTGGGTGGCCAGGATTGGTTTATAATGTAAATTATGCTATAGGAAAAAGAATCTACTGAGATTTTATCCTAGTTGTAAGTGAAAAAAAGAAATAGAGACATTGTTTTATTGATGGAATTTCAGTCCTTTAAAAGTATTGACTTTGAAACACTCATTACTAAAATTATCACCTGACACTTTGGTGCGGAATTGAAAGCACATGTTCTATTTGTGGATAACAAGCAAACTTAATACATTGGTAAACCACATAGTAACATTCAGTGGGATATTAAACATATATTCAGATATACCAACTGTTGCCAAGAGGGGGTGGAGGGAACAGAGTGTAAATTTGGCTATGTTAGATGGAGTTTTTTGCACTTTGGTTTATATCTAAGCAATACCTATATAAACGCTTTACAATCTACCATTGATACTGTTACTGTTCTTTGTCAGTAACTGGAAATAGATAAAAGCATTGAACGAATAATATATGCTGAAAAAATTCCGTTTATGTGTTATCAACAAGCCAACAGGGCATCCATTTTCAACGCTTTACAACGGTTTGTTAAATGGTTTAAATGATTTCATATTAACTTTAATTTTTCAATTCATGTTAATTGACTCTGCTACCTTCCACACTAAGCCACTATATGCTCTTTTAAATAAATTTTAAAACTCTTTTTCTGCTTTTGTTGAATCGTTCTAGATTGGTCTTTTGATCGTCAAATTGTACCTGTATTTGGCAGATTATATATCTGTGTATTGACTCACATATGAAACGTAATTTTTTCTTCTTTATACTGCACTGCTGTAGTCGTCATAAATGATTGATGTGTATTATTTCAGTGTTATTATCACTTTAACGTTATCATCATTTATTTCAATGGTATCATTACTGAAAGTAGTTTGAACATCTACATCGTTTTTTAATCGCCATGGCATACATTTTCTGTTAAGCATAAATAAATTTACACTTTGATCCTTTTGCGTGATGGCACACCGTCCAAATTTTTAAACAAAGATATTATTTATAGACACCATCCAATATTGCTTTCATTAATACAGTGAACTGTTTGTATCCACTCTGTTGAATGCAATACCACGTAGTTTGGTTCATACAGAACACAGAGTAATGTTCGTTTCACCGTTGTTGCTCTGTGTAATGCCCATTATTTCTGCTCAATGCCCATGAGCTACGGTCGCCTTCGGTACCATCATTCGTTTTAATCAGGTTGCTAGATTTTATCACCTCTATTTATTTTCGTCAAGATTATAAAAACCTGACATTAACTTATCACTCTGTTTGACTAGTGATAAAATGACCCAACAGGAACTCGGATTTATAAACTTCTTGCTGTAATTCGGGCATGAGCACTCTACAACTGCAACCTGATTTTATCCGATTAGTTGCATTATAGGGTGCACCTTGAAAATCGCTTATTGTGCCCACGCCCTGCAAGTTACACGTGCAAAGTATACTTATTTACTTAAACATGCTCATCCTATTTATATTTTGGATGGTTCAGTTCCTTTATCGACTGTTTTAGTTGAAAATAAAAAGTATACTTCAAAGAGTCATTTATATCTAATGTATAGGATACAATAATCATAATACTTGAGAAGATTTTAAGAATACAGTTAACGATTTAAACATAATTCGATTATAAGTAGAACAAATAATACCAGAGTGTGATATGTGTTAGAAATAGAAAAAAAAGCTTTGAATTTGCTGAAAAGGTGCCTTTTTAACCTGCATACTCGGGTAACCACTTACCTAAATAATTACCAATTTTTTTCTACTCACTGACCTATCTTCCTACATACATACATACATACATACATACATACATACATACATACATACATACATACATACATACATACATACATACATACATACATACATACATACATACATACATACGCACGCACGCAACACACACACATACATACATACATACATACATACATACATACATACATACATACATACATACATACATACATACATACATACATACATACATACATACATACATACATACATACATACATACATACATACATACATACATACATACATACATACATACATACATACAAGGTATTGACGGACGCAAATAGAAAATGATTTGTACATACATTCATTATGTTAGTATACATTTTTTTTTACAAAAAACTTACCCTGGATGTAGATCGAATATGTTCCTTTTCCCAGCTTCCAGTCTCACGTCGTGGTATTTTCCGTTTGATTCGGGAGACACGTGTTGACTGACTGCTGTACTTTAATAAATTCAGTATATATTCCTGACTTGTAGAATTTTCGAGATCAGTTTCTATTACATTTTTTAAATTCTGCTCTAGAAGTAAGTTTCCTTTCATAGACAGGCGTTTTAATTCTTCAATTTCCCTGAATGCCCACCACAGACCGAGTGCTAGGATAATAATTCCCAAAATAAGCGCAATGTCGAGAAGTATTTGGAAGGGAAATTGTTTCTTTGAAATTGCTTGCTTCTTTACAAACATATTTTCCATTATTTTCTTCTAGGCTTCGTAAATACAGCTAGCTGCATACCTTGCAATTGGAAATCCTCTACTGTTAACGTACAGCCTGTCAAGATCCGCCTCAGATAACTTGTGCGATTGCTGTTTTCTTGGTTCTTATGATGCTCTCAACACCGTGTTGATGTTAATTTAAAGCAAGCTTTCAGTCGTCACTGATACGTGTACTTATTTCTTATTTGCAAAGCAGCATCACCCAATTTACTTGGATTCTTCTGCTTGTTTGGACACATCAACATCTGAAATCAAGGCAGATAGTGAAGTATACAGTGAGGACAAAGAGAAAAAAGTAAAGGCATCATTCTTCTGTCGTAGGTAGACTTGACTTATTGTAGGAAAAGTGAAATGAAGTTTGAAGTCAACTGTAATACACGATTATAATATTGACAGAGGCTTCCTTCACACGTGTCAGAGTCCCTCTGTTGGTAACTGTTGTGTCGAAATGCTGTTTGTTCGCTCACTGGTCCAGTTAATATAATCATTGCCCTGCCTCATTCAAATCAATTTAATCGAGATGCATTTCTTATTTTAGAAAGGGAAACATGCGGTTGGTTGAAATAAGAATTGCCTCATCAACCGGGGAAATCTGACATAAAAAGTACCTGTCTAGGACGTGACGGCGGTACCTATGTGCAATTAGGAGGAAAACACGACAATTTACAGTTCAATTGCCCACGAAGACAGTCACTGTATTGATTCTCTGTCAGGCCCTATTGTCTGAGGCCGGAAAATATGGGAAAATAAGTTTTCCTTTCTTTTGTAACAAATTGCTTTGAGATTGATGCGAACGAGGGCTATTGTCAGAGAAATGTGCTACTTCATCCAGAAAAGAATACTAGCTAATCATATTTTATTGAAAAATTATGTTCCTTTATTGATTATGTAAATTCAATTTGGACATATCATCCCATATGCGAATTAAATTGTCATAACCCCGATGAAGTAAATTAAACCGATACCACACTCTATGTTCAATTGCAAAATCCTAAACCAAATGACTCGCTTTGTCAGTATTGTTTTTACGTTAGACTCTCATATTCGACAGCTTTCGAGATCATATTACCTCAACGACTTTTGAAACTTTGTGTCTTTCTGAAATTTGAATCTGGAATACCTGCTTCGAATCAGGGAGCAACACGAAAATTTAAATTCGAACGACCAGTATAATTAGCTATTTTGTTTTCTGTGTCTCACATTTATTTGTTTAAAATAAAGTCGGAGCAAATTTGGTTTAGTCATGTAGTAAAGACTTTAAAAAAAAAACGAATGATACTAACAGCTGCCTCGCTTGGCGCTCAGCATTAAGAGGTTCGTGTTAGGACTGGTTGGCCTGATGTCAGATAATGTGACTGGGTGGGACATTATGCCACAGGTCTGCGGCATGATGACCCCCGGTGCTAGACATCACAATAAACTATCACACAGCAGACATCGTAGTGATATGACTGAAAAATTGTTAAAAGCTACGTTAAAAATCTAAATCAGACAAATCGCACACACAATCGTTGAATCCATTCAAATTCTAAAGAAATTAATCATGCTGCAGTTTACGGTATGTTACAATGGATCAACGTGCCAATTGTAAACTCCGTTCTATGCGTGTTCAGTTGTTTGCAGTATATATCGTCCTTGGAACTTGCCATGGGATTCTGCTTGGTTAAGGGTATCTAAAGACCTAAAACACCATGAAAGACTCATTGATTAAATCCATTCTTTGAAATTTGTATGGTTCCCAGGACCGATACCTCAACCTGATGGTTGAAGTGGTTGTCCATTGGTTTTCAGTCGGTTTGTTGAGGTACAAGGATATCCTTCTTCCATAATACAATTATTTGTATCGTATACCTTGCAACACACTTTGCAAAGAATGATGAACGTTGTTTTGGTTGAAAAAGAGGCTGCTAAATAAATATATTTTAATACATAGCTGAACGAAGCGTCACGGTTCTTGTGCTGATGCATCATCCATTCTTCGTAGAATCAATTTAGTTTCAGAACTGAAATTATATGATAACGGATGTTACGACGAAAAGTAAATATATATGCATCAAATAATCAATTAGACAGGAAGTCTTTACATTCTTCTGATCTTACTCTGACGTAAATAGCAAATGAAATATCAATGGATTCAAAGTGTTTCTGTTTTACTTTGTTATTTTACTATATCGTTTCCGATGCATGATCATATACTTGCTTTACAGTGTACATACATGCATACATACATACATACATACATACATACATACATACATACATACATACATACATACATACATACATACATACATACATACATACATACATACATACATACATACATACATACATGCATAGAGTGAAAGATGGATTTCGGTAGTTACAAATTGTGTTGTTTTGGATAGAGATTTATTAAAATCGACTAGATAAAACCGACGTATAGCTAACCTTAATTTGCACTAGATCATCCACGAAGTGTTCACTTTTATAATCTAATAAATAAAACCAGATTGTCCTTAATTTCATTTAGTATAGGCTTTGCTGAGTGTAACTGTCTGGTTTTTATCTTTAGCCTCTGTTACTGACATTTCAAGTCACACGGTCTTTCTGAATCTATATTTTTACCAGAATTTTATGTTAAACAGGACGCGATGGAATTTAAGCATGAAAATACAAATGTAACCATTATATAATTACTTGACACCAGAACTAAATATATTTAGTGCTTCAGTCATTCTTTCAAGCCATAAGATCCGTGTTAGTAAAATAAAATCTTGATAAAATATCTACGAATGAAAACACGTGTATACAGAAAAAAAGCACATGAACTTTCTGTTATACGGAAAAATAACAGTAACTTTCCGTGATACGGAAGAAAAACACACAGACGTTCCGTTATATATAAAATATGCACACGGACTCCTCCGTTATTATAATGACAAAAACCGGCGTATATGTGTTAAATTTGCTCTGAGAAAAATCATTTTGTTTCTTATTTAATGATTAGCGAAAATTGCATATATGGTTTGTTTGGTTTTTTTCGGTACCTTGATCTAGGACCTACTTTTTATTCTGTTTATCTTACTTTTTAGAAATTAATCAGCTTTAGTTTGAATGCTGCAAATTCATGTATTGTAATAAACGTAATTACAGATACATTACAAACTAGGTGTATTATGATCCATTGCGCTGTCAATAACAGCGACATCCACTGATCTGAATACAGCAAAAAGGCCCTGATATTCTTGTCATTCAGGGTCTACATAATCACAACTTTGTAAACAGCTTCAACGTTACTTGAAAATATTGAAATATTTCAAATGCATTGTGGAATGCCTATGAAACTGCGATTCAGCTGTGGAGAGGAAGAGCAACGTTGTGTAATAAATAATAATACTGTCTATACTCGCGTTTTTCTAGCACAACAGCAAACAACATGGACGATGATATGTTGCCTAAATAATCCGACAGATAAGGAGCCTACGTTGCTTAATGATATGTTGCCTAAATAAGCCGACCAATAAGGGGCCTACGTTGCTTAATGATATGTTGCCTAAATAAGCCAACAGATAAGGGGCCTACGTTGCTTAATGATATGTTGCCTTAATAAGCCGACCGATAAGGGGTCTACGTTACTTAATGATATGTTGCCTAAATAAGCCGACAGATTAGGGGCCTTCGTTGCTTAATGATATATTGCCTAAATAAGCCGCCAGATAAGGGGCCTACGGTGCTTAATGATATGTTGCCTAAATAAGCCGACATATAAGGGGCCTACGTTGCTTAATGATATGTTGCCTAAATAAGCCGACAGATAAGGGGCCTACGTTGCTTAATGATATGTTGCCTAAATAAGCAGACAGATAAGGGGCCTACGTTGCTTAATGATATGTTGCCTAAATAAGCCGACAGATAAGGGGCCTACGTTGCTTAATGATATGTTGCCTAAAAAAGCCGACAGACAAGGGGCGTACGTTGCTTAATGATATATTGCCTAAAAAAGCCGACAGATAAGGGGCCTACGTTGGTTAATGATATATTGCCTAAAAAAGCCGACAGATAAGAGGTCTACGTTACTTAATGATATGTTGCCTTAATAAGCCGACAGATAAGGGGCCTACGTTGCTTAATGATATGTTGCCTAAATAAGCCAACAGATAAGGGGCCTACGTTGCTTAATGATATGTTGCCTAAATAAGCCGACTGATAAGGGGTCTACGTTGCTTAATGATATGTTGCCTAAATAAACCGACAGATAAGGGGCCTACGTTGCTTAATGATATATTGCCTAAAAAAAGCCGACAGATAAGGGGCTTACGTTGGTTAATAATATATTGCCTAAAAAAGCCGACAGATAAGAGGTCTACGTTACTTAATGATATGTTGCCTAAATAAGCCGACAGATTAGGGGCCTACGTTGCTTAATGATATAATGCCTAAATAAGCCGCCAGATAAGGGGCCTACGGTGCTTAATGATATGTTGCCTAAATAAGCCGACAGATAAGGGGCCTACGTTGCTTAATGATATGTTGCCTAAATAAGCCGACAGATAAGGGGCCTACGTTGCTTAATGATATGTTGCCTAAATAAACCGACAGATAAGGGGCCTACGTTGCTTAATGATATATTGCCTAAAAAAAACCGACAGATAAGGGGCTTACGTTGGTTAATGATATATTGCCTAAAAAAGCCGACAGATAAGAGGTCTACGTTACTTAATGATATGTTGCCTAAATAAGCCGACAGATAAGGGGCCTACGTTGCTTAATGATATGTTGCCTAAATAAACCGACAGATAAGGGGCCTACGTTGCTTAATGATATATTGCCTAAATAAGCCGACAGATAAGGGGTCTACGTTGCTTAATGATATATTGCCTAAATAAGCCGACAGATAAGTGGCCTACGTTGCTTAATGATATGTTGCCTAAATAAGCCGACAGATAAGGGGCCTACGTTGCTTAATGATATGTTGCCTTAATAAGCCGACAAATAAGGGGCCTACGGTGCTTAATGATATGTTGCCTAAATAAGCCGACAGATAAGGGGCCTACGTTGCTTAATGATGAGTTGCCTAAATAAGCCGACAGATAAGGGGCCTACGTTGCTAATGATATATTGCCTAAATAAGCTGACAGATAAGAGGTCTACGTTACTTAATGATATGTTGCCTAAATAAGCCGACAGATAAGGGGCCTACGTTGCTTAATGACATATTGCCTAAATAAGCCAAAAGATAAGGGGCCTACGGTGCTTAATGATATGTTGCCTAAATAAGCCGACAGATAAGGGGCCTACTTGCTTAATGATATGTTGCCTAAATAAGCCGACAGAAAAGGGGCCTACGTTGCTTAATGATATGTTGCCTAAATAAGCTGACAGATAAGGGGCCTACGTTGCTTTATATGTTGCTTAAATAAGGCGACAGATAAATGGCCTACGTTGCTTAATGATATGTTGCCTAAATAAGCCGACAGATAAGGGGCCTACGTTGCTTATTCTGCTGATTACTCCTGAAAACTTTCTGATTCAGATCTGCCGGAGTATTATGCGACAACAGATCTAGATTCAGATCTGCCTGTGTATTATGCGACAACAGATCTAGGTCTATAAAGTTTGCCGCTGGAGTCGACTTAAACTTGTGCATATACAGTACCCATGGCTTTACAATGATAAGTATTATAAACAAAGACTGAAATTTTGTTTGAGATTGCAAAAAAGTCATAACTATGAAACCACTCTATAACAAAACCATGTACATTCCCATGTGTATATATATATATATATATATATATATATATATATATATATATATATATATATATAACGGGTGAGTGGGTCTATGGGTCATTTGGCTCTATGATATATGATATGACTATTGAAATATATAATTATAATAGGTCATAAAGTCACCAATTATCTATTTAATATTTCTTTTCTCTCTTCGCTTTTATTTCCATGAAATGTTCTAGGATTGCTAATTTATCAATGCAGTTTAGGGATAGCTGTTAGTGTCCTTAACTTTTTCTTTCTTTGGGAATGTTTTGTTGTGACTATGCGGAGATTATAACAGTCTAAGTGCATATTCTCCAGATATTACCTAAGCCTTTTTATACCCTGATAACAAACGCATATAACACATAACCAGTTACCAATATCACATATTCAGTCACACCCATGGACTGGAGTTATTATAACAATAGATGGCTTTTTAGACGTTTTCCATTCTGACTTGTATCGTTAACAAGACTTTTAAATTTAGTATAGTTCACCGTCCGATAATTTAAATTACCCTGGATTATTAACAGGCATACACATCCCATATTTCTGCGTATACAGAAAACGGACAAAATAACTAAAAACTGAATCCAATACGCAATCCGGAAACGGATAAAATAACAAACAAAGCTTAATGTATAAAGCAGACAAGGAAACATACACAATAACACATAACTTTATGTAATATGCAAACCGGAAAACAAACAAAAAAACACAAAACTAAATACATTACGCATAGTGGAAAACGAACAAAATAACGCAAACTGTTTAATGTAATACGCATACAGGAAAATGGACGTAAATAATACAAAAGGCTTAATGTAATACGCATACAGGAAAATGGACGTAAATTATACAAAAGGTTTAATGTAATACGCATACAGGAAAATGGACGTAAATAATACAAAAGGCTTAATGTAATATGCATACAGGAAAATGGACGTAAATAATACAAAAGGCTTAATGTAGTACGCATACAGGAAAATAGACGTAATTAATACAAAAGGCTTAATGTAATACGCATACAGGAAAATGGACGTAAATAATACAAAAGGCTTAATGTAGTACGCATACAGGAAAATAGACGTAATTAATACAAAATTCTTAATGTAATACGCATACAGGAAAATAGACGTAATTAATACAAAAGGCTTAATGTAATACGCATACAGGAAAATGGACGTAAATAATACAAAAGGCTTAATGTAATACGCATACAGGAAAATAGACGTAATTAATACAAAAGGCTTAATGTAATACGCATACAGGAAAACGGACGTAAATAATACAAAAGGCTTAATGTAATACGCATACAGAAAAACGGACAAAATGACAAGAAAAACGTATTGCAATAATCATAATAAATGTATTTATAAATCTCTTACATTCAAGCGAAACATAAAAAAACACTTGATTAGATTTTGATTTTGTTTTTGTTCTCTATGACACATAAACACAAATATGTTATTTAGTGCAAAAGGCAAGTGAAGTAAGGTACCTTGCTGAAGAACACACCATAGAAAGTCACCCAGACTGGTTCTTTTGTAGGATTCGAATCTGCAACCTTTCGGGAGTGCATCACAGTAATCACTGATCCAGATCTTGATTAGAGAAAGTATTAGTGCTGGTCATGACAAGTATAAATTGGGTGTTAACTACAGGAAATTGTAGTCTCGAAAACATTTGTATATTTTGTTTAAATATGCAAACACACAAAGGCGATTCTTTATTGTTTTCACTTGGCACTAATGGGCTTCCGTACGATTCTGTCCGGCATAGGATCAGTTAAAATCCACCACTACACAGCAATATGTAGTCAAGAAATTGGCATCTAAAATATCTTCACGTTCTTCTAAAAAAACAGCAGTTTGGTAAATAACAATTCCCTTTTCCCAAACGTCGTGTCTAATGAAGATGAAGAGTCTGTGCTATTGTAAAGCCATATTAAATCAATTGACTTGTCAACTTGTATGAATGATGTTGTCACGAAAATTTTTGGACATACCAAATACACTCGCTTATTAAGTTGACTCTAACTGCAAACTGCCCAGATTTAGGTCCGCCGTCATATAATGCGCCGGCAGATCTGGGGCTATGCAGTTTGTTGCGAGGTATCAGTAGAACAGACAACACAGACCTTGATCCGCTGACTCATGATGCGACATCATATTAGGGTCTAGGTTGTGTACAGTTGGATTCGACTTATAAGCGAGTACTTATGGTGTGTCCTATATTATGCCGAAACCATTAAATAACCCATCCCACGATGCAGACAAATATGAGCGACGTGTCAAAAATTATTAGAAACGTGAGATATTCGGTTTTACTTCGTCACATATATCGGAAACTAAATATTTTACATTTTATGGCAGACCATGTTAAAGTACTTGTTTAAACATTTCTCATCTCTTCTGTTTGTTTCTTTGTGTCTGTTTTCTCTGTTTATTTTGTTTGTTTTTTGGGTAAGTTGGGGGCGGGCATTTGCTTTGTGTTTGTTTTTTATTTTTAGAATTGCTCTATACATGGTTACCTCAAAACTCCCCAATCTTGACGAATTAGTTACTATAAATACATTTATAGATAGAGCTACGGTCAATTAAGCCACTCTGATGTCATCAGTGATGGTAATAAGTTTGGATTCGTATAGTTTTTGAAACATTTATTGACATTAATGTCGTATGGGGTCTCACTGAATAGTTACCTATTTTGACCCACCCACCCCCATTTTTAAGATAGAGGGCATGAGCTTAAATACCATAACCCTAGCATTTATAAATTCACACACAATCTACATCTGTAATGTGGTTTACATTTACATTGAGTTAGGTTTGAAAATGGGTTGGCTTGTTGGTGACTGACTGCCTGTCACATTTAGACTAGCATTGGGGATAAAATGCGTAACTTGGACTCCAAATGAGCAGCTGACTTGGCTTACGTATTTGCATTTGTCTGCTACAGAGGTTATTATCTAACAATCTACATGGTTGACGGGTGATGAAAGGTATGTTAATTTTCTAGTGAACCGTAAAGATGAATAAGGTACATACTGATTCTCTTAGACGCCTTGTCTGAGGAAAATGTTCAAAATAGGTCATTTCACAAAAGGAATGTAAACATGAGGGCTTAGTGGTAGTATCTGTTCAGTATAAAAGCCACCAGTTCTATAAGGAATTAACCGTACTACCTCATTCAGAATCTTACAAGCATCCTTTCAACAAAAATCATGAATAAGTTTTTATTTGTGTCTTTAATGTAATATTATTATCATTTTTTTTGCAATAGGTCATAGTCGGATGAATATTTACCACAAAAACAAACTCTCCAGTAAGACCTGAGAGAATAATAATAAAAAAACTTCAAGCTGGAAAACTACAGGACCTCAAGGGAGAAAACTATAAGACTTTAAGTGAAATAATTGCCTAATCTGACTTTTTAAATGGAACTGTAAGTTAAATATAGATCTTTTCATTTCTTAATTGACAGATAATCTTGTAGAGCATGAACAATCGGTTTTATAATATGTGCCTGTGGAGCTTCTATTATTTCACTTTTTTTTGATGAAAACCTGCCTTGTATGTGCTAAACGATCCGAGACTTTCAAACTAACGATGTTGAGGCAATACAATACGACTGCCGTGCAATTGCTTTGCGAAAACGAAGCAATTTAACATTGCTACTATCATTGAAAAAAATATTTCACTTGTTTCAATATAGTTTATTCAAATAAGTACCATTTTTCCTATGCGCATTAAAATTATTCGACTATTTATGTGTGCAGAAAAGTAAAATGTCCGGTCCAGTATTTTTAACCTTGGGTCTGGTCAAGTATTATGACCTTGGGTCTAGTCAAGTATTTTGAACTTGGGTCTGGTCAAGTGTTTTGACCTTTGTTCTGGTCAAGTATTTTGACCTTGGGTCTGGTCAAGTATTTTGAACTTGGGTCTGGTCAAGTGTTTTGACCTAGTTCTGGTCAAGTATTTTGACCTTGGGTCTAGTCAAGTGTTTTGACCTTGGGTCTGGTCAAGTATTTTGACCTTGGGTCTGTAAATTTTTCTGTATCTTGGGAGGCAGTGATCTCTCTAAGAAAAAATGTCACGTTGCCACCACACACTTGACTGCGGCTTTCTTTTGTGTCTCTCTTTAATGACCTAAATAATTATAAAATTAGACTATTCTTCATAATAATAAAAAAGTAAGACAAAATAAAATATCAAACTTCATCTCCATAGTAAACAAATTATGGATAATTATTTTGAATATGAAGATATATAAAGTCATTATTCATCTCACTGTCTACAACAATCAATAGACCTACGACAAGTTTCAATCGAGTAAATAATTTAATGATGTATATCAAATGTACTTATGTTCTCCATCAAACTGTGTAATGATGTACACCAAAACTTGTTTACAGTATCGATTATTTAATTTAATGATCTACACACAAAGATGTTTATGGTACCGACTAAATAATTTAATGATGAATCGACTAATTAATTTATGCAAAAATACTTATGGTATCGGTTAATAAATTTATCGATGTGCAACTAAAATGCTCACGGTATCGATTAATTACTTTGATGATGTATACCCAAACTAATTATATTATCGTCTCCTTATTTAACAATGTACACCCAAAATGATTATGGTATCGATTAATTAATTAAATAATTTACACCCCTGTTATCGACCAAATAATTTAATGAGATACACCAAAATTACTTATGTTACAACTAACTTTATCAAGAAAAGCTGAAAACAATAGACAATTAATCACTCCTTAACCGGTCTTGGAAGAAAAATGGTGCATCCTTCCCTCTCCTGGAAAATTTATCAACTTGTCTGCCGACCCTCCATTTAGCACTATCTTGTTTTAACTAAAAGCCATTGTCTCGGTTTATTATCGACGTAGACAACCATTTGTTTTGCTTCAGACATTAAAGACAGATATTCAAGCATTAGGCCTGCTTAAAATGGAAGATACATTACGACACCATCAAAGAAAATATTTAAAATGATAAAATCCGACATGTTTCAAATGATGTGCAATTTCACAGTGAGAAAAAGGTTTTTGAATGAAAAGTATATTTAATAAAGCAGCAAAGATGGTATTGTTTATATAAAGAATATCATAAAAGAAAAGAGAATCTGGCTGCAATAATATGTATGTATGTATGTATGTATGTATGTATGTATGTATGTATGTATGTATGTATGTATGTATGTATGTATGTATGTATGTATGTATGTATGTATGTATGTATGTATGTATGTGTGTGTGTGTGTGTGTGTGTGTGTGTGTGTGTGTGTGTGTATGTATGTATGTATGTATGTATGTATGTATGTATGTATGTATGTATGTATGTATGTATGTATGTATGTATGTATGTATGTATGTATGTATGTATGTATGTATGTATGTATGTATGTATGTATGTATGTATGTATGTATGTATGTATGTATGTATGTATGTATGTATTAGACTTTATTTTCAGTAAGAATCAAATATTTTACAAAATGACAAAAACGTAATTTTACTACGACAGATTAGGTCAACCCAATCTTACCGCTTTCTTAAGACAATTTATTTATTTATAATATCAGCCAAAGAAAAGGGGTGGGTGTGTTATGCAGAAGATGGAGATTAAGCTTGTGAACTTGATTTTGGAGCAAGTTTGGGATTTATCGAAGCCACTAGTTAGAATATCACGGGTTTTCTGTATTAATAATAATAATGTGGATTCAGTACAGCGTCTAATCATTAGAAGCTCTAAGTACTTTACATTGTTAGATATTACATAAAGACATGATTAAGTGATTAATTGGTTGATTGTATTTTTACGACGCACTAGCACTGTTCGGCTATTTAGCGCCATACAAAAGATTATATGTAGGATCATTTAAAAATGATTAAAGGCTTCATATCGACCATCGGTATCAAAGCCACAAAAAAACAAAAACGTTGAAAGTGAAACATTAGGATGGTAATGGTAATATATAAAGCTTCCCGATCAAAAGGGAATGTAAATGGTGTATGTTAATAAAGATAGATGAAAAGTTATTGAAGATAAGGGATGGTATAAACATTACATAATAATGCTCTAGGTGATGGCATAAATGTTAAAGCTTAGAATATATGTTACTTTTTTCAGGAATTTTATAATACAAGAGACGTTTATTTTATCAAAAAGTTCATTCACGTCATACAAATTGTAGCACTGACTGCACGTAAGTTGGAGGTTAAAACACTTCATCATAAAGTGCTTAACAGTGAATGGTTCATTGCAAGAAACACTCTCTAGTGGGTCTTCGCCTTTTAGTATATGGGAGGGGGTTATATAAGTATAACCAATTCTAATTGTTGCAATGATTACCTCCTCCCCAAGGATGGTTCTCTAGGAAGGTGTAAATTCTCCTAGGGTTGGCTTGATGGCGTGATGTTTATTATTCACTGCATCATTCCATGATGGCTGCCACTTTTGACATAAAGACTGTTTGATACATGGTTTAAAGTCAGTATACAGTATTTTAAAATCAAATACTTTATTAAACAAGTATTTTAAACAAGTATTTTAAAATCAAATGGTTAAAAAGTAAAAACAAATATTTTAAAATCAAATGGTTCGAGGGATATGGCCATTATAGCAGCGCGATCTGCTTTATCATTACCTTTAGTACCAATATGGCTAGATAACCAACTGTATACTATATTAGGAAAGGTACTTAGCTCAGTATATTCGACGAGAATATTAGTTACTAATGTTCTCTCCAGTTTTTGTGTAGTGACTGAAGTACTGATAGTGAGTCGAAGACGATGAAGCAGTTTAAAGTACGTTTGTTTTCTATCTATTGATGTAACATTTCGTAAACGAACTTATGTTGTGTGTTTTCCACTAATGAGACTGCAGCAGCCTTTCTTCATCCTTTGATCCGTCAGTATAAATTCTTGTGTAGATTTATATTTAGTGAGAAGTTCATGATAAGAGTTGTCGAAGATGGAAAGGTTTTTTTCTATGATTTTTTTTTCATTGTGTAGCATGAAAAAGTAATTTTGATTGTTTAAAAAGCCGGGGAGATGTTTCGGAGATGGAGATTTTCTGAAATTCAGAAGCTCAATTTTGGTAGTGTCAAGGCTGGATGATATTCTAATGCCAAAGGAAGGTTTGGCGTTTGGTTTATTTTCGTATAAGGCTTGTATTCAGGCTGAAAAACAGCTGATAAAGCAGGATTTAGTGGGTTTGATCTTAATTTGAGAGCCTACTGTGAGGAAAACATTTTTCTACGATGTGATAAAGGTGGTTCGTTCACTTCAGCGAGAAGGCTTTCACACTGGGAGGTCTGAAATGCTCCCAAAGTGTCTTATTCCTTGATAGTGAATTGAGTCAAGCATCTTCAAATATGACTTCCTTGCTGTACCATAAGTAAGACAACCATATTCCAGTCTGGATAGAATAAAAGTTCTATATAAATTGAGGATGACTTTTCTATCAGCACCCCAGTCAGTGTACGCTACTACTTTAAGTAAATCTAGATTTCAAGCATTTAGCGTTCAAGTTCATTAGATGTGGAATAAAAGTCAGTTGTCTGTCGAAGATAATATCATAAATAATTTGTTTCTGTAACAACTGGAATCGATGTTTCGTCAAGTGTGAGTTTAGGTTTATCGTGATGTCTAGTGTGAGTTTAGGTTTATCGTGATGTCTAGTGTGAGTTTAGGTTTATCGTGATGTCTAGTGTGAGTTTAGGTTTATCGTGATGTCTAGTGTGAGTTTAGGTTTATCGTGATGTCAAGTGTGAGTTTAGGTTTATCGTGATGTCTAGTGTGAGTTTAGGTTTATCGTGATGTCTAGTGTGAGTTTAGGTTTATCGTGATGTCTAGTGTGAGTTTAGGTTTATCGTGATGTCTAGTGTGAGTTTAGGTTTATCGTGATGTCTAGTGTGAGTTTAGGTTTATCGTGATGTCTTCGTAACTGACATTAATGCATATAAATCGTTTATGATTTCGAGAATTTGAAACCGTCAGTACTGACCCAGTTTTGAATCTTCTTAATATTTTGTTGTAGTTGTTTTTCAATTGTGTGCATGTGCTTTGATCGATAATATATAAACAATCATCAATGTAAAATGATTAATCCCCACCAGGAGCCAACACTTTGGATGATATTGATTTTGATGTTGAAAAGCGTCACATATAAAATACTGCCCTGGGGCACATCCCATCTCCTGATTGTGCATATTAGAGAGGGTGGAGCCCACTTGTACCTTGAATTTTCTATCTTAAAAAAAAAAAACGTTTTATATGAAAGATGGCAGACGGCCTTTTAGACCCATATCGTGCATGTAATTTAGTATCCTGTACTTCTATGTCGTATCGTGTGTCTTTTCAAAATCAAAGAAAACCGCTACTAAATGTTGCTTCTTAACAAATGTGTCGCGGATAAATGCTTCCATTCTAAGAAGACGATCATCGGTGCTACGGCCATAATGAACGACATTTTGGAAAGGAGATATTGAATTGTTAGTTTCCAAGTACGATACAAGCCGAGACTTGATTTGTTCCTTTGTTTTGCACACACAGCTCGTCAGTGCAACTAAAAAGTCGGTAGTTGGTAGGATCTGCGCTATCTGTGCCCGGTATTATTGTTCCTATTTTCCAAATTTTTGGTACATTACCAGAAATCCATACATTATTAAAGATTTATAGAAGAACTATTAATGACGATTTTGATAGGTGTGTCAAAACCTGTTGTTTTATTTTTTATTGTCAGGCCCAGCGGATGTATTATGGGCCTTATTCATATATTCCATAAGCTCAAACAGTGAATATAGCTCATTATAATTTTCTGAGTTATTCGATGTGAATTTCAACCGTGTATTTTCTTTCTTAGCTTTTAATCTTCGAAGGCTTCTGAAAAGTTA
Organism: Potamilus streckersoni; assembly: GCA_016746295.1. NCBI lineage: Eukaryota > Metazoa > Mollusca > Bivalvia > Unionida > Unionidae > Potamilus > Potamilus streckersoni. Next base: position 421,432 of record JAEAOA010000505.1, read on the forward strand.
GATGTTGAGGATTTTTTAGACAAATTATCAAGAATTATATTGACTATGTCATGATTGTAATTGAAATTCTTGCTGTTTTTGTTTCAGATGTCGGAAAGAATTCTGTTTCCACTTTCCATTTATTTTGCGGATCGTGTCCCTATCTTTTTATATAGTGGAACGAGAATTTAAGGTTGAAATATATTTTACATTCTTTAATCGCGCGGCAAATTTGTCTTTAAAGAGATGCCGCTAAGAGGGGCTCTATTGTTCTCAACAACAGAAACTCCTCCCTAGGCCCTGTTCTGAAAGTAGGTATTAAACATAAGTAGTTTTTAAGTGTGATGTTATCCTTATCTTTCAAGAATGTTTCCTGACAGCATAGTATTGCAGGATCATGCTTTATAAAAGCAGAACAAATATCATTGTATTTGGTTTTAAGTCCTCGATAGTTCCATTGTATGATAGTATCTTCATTATAAGTTTAAAGTGGAGATTGTGGAGCTAGGTTAGACCTACGCGGGGGCAATATGAGTTGTTATTTCTCTGATTACAACAAAAAAACTCCATGAAACTACAAAACATTAACAGTCTGACAATAATTAATTAAGTAAATATTAGTAAGTCTTTATACCTGTTCTGTCAGTCAAAAATAGATGAGTTTTCAAAAAGCACTCTTGAATGAGATCACAGCGTGCGTATACCTAAGTTCTATTGGCAGTTCGTTTCGCGTAGCTGGGACCTGGTACGCAAAAAACGTTGTCCGTATGATTTCGTTTTAACAGTAAGAGAATGCGAGTATCTGAAGAGGAGTATAAGTTTCTAAATAGGATGTACACATGTCTGAGGTCAGATAGATATATAGGATTTGATTTGTGTGTTTGTGAGTGGGTGTGGGTATTGAGTGTGTGTGTGTGTGTATGTGTGTGTGTATGCGTGTGTGTGTATGTGTGTGTGATTTCACAACAGCGTATTTTGCTAAGAAAGGATATGAACATCAGATTTACAGTTATGCATGCATTAAGATTCCGTTGACATAAAGAATAATTTCAATATGTGACGAAAATGACGTCTAATACGTGATGAACAATATGACGTCTAATACGTGATGAACAGGATGACGTCTAATACGTGATAAACAAGATGACGTCTAATACGTGATAAACAAGATGACGTCTAATACATAATGAACAGGATGACGTCTAATACGCGATGAGCAGATAACGTCTAATTAGGAGCTTAATATTGTGTTTGCCGAATTTATCTTGGTAGAAACTGTCAGTTGCCGAATTGCAGAGCAAATTACGCCTAAAAGACACATGAGAGTTTCTACGACGATAAACTCAGAAGAAAATAAACATCAGACGCTTGTAGCTACAATTACTTATACTTTCATTTATTTTTATCCTTATTTTGTTCGGGTATTTTTAAAGATACGTTTTAGAGCCTGTTTACGTGAATGAATTCATGTTGAGGCGTCTTTTACGTAGCTGTTTATAAAACAGGAGAATCTCCATACGCAACGTATTAGCTAAGTCAACATCAAACACAAATTATACCAGTGAGCAGCAGGGAGGGTGAACCCTACAAATTTTTGCGACAAAATCGATTAAAGCCTCAGAATGCCAAATGGAGCCTTCCTACGAAATCTCATATTTTAACCAAAAAAAAATTAAAGGCCCCATTTTACAAATGGAGCCTTAGCGATTTTGTCGCAAATACATTGTCATAACCACCCTCAAATTGCTGCCATCTACGTCTACAAATTTTTGCGACAAAATCGATTAAAGCCTCAGAATGCCAAATGGAACCTTCCTACGAAATCTCATATTTTAACAAAAAAAAAAATAAAGACCCCATTTTACAAATGGAGCCTTAGCGATTTTGTCGCAAATACATTGTCATAACCACCCTCAAATTGCTGCCATCTACGTCGCAAATATGTTGTCATTTCACCCTCCCTGCTGCTGATTAATACAAATTATTTAACCAAATATTTGATCAAGTCCAATACGATATCGTGACCGAGGGTCGTGTAAATTTATTGTTATAAATCCATATGGGACTGACTGAGCATGACCGAAGTAATTTTTAAATCCATTGAAGTCCATATCGGAACACCATGTCTGCCAAATATTTCGTAGCGTATGTGTATCAACGCCATTGAATACAGCAAGAATATTGCAGTTATCGCGAATCACTTTTGGAATTTGAGTATATCGTTGAGTGACATATATCACGTCAGTGTTTTTATGCCTACCTCGGGAAAATATTCTAGCAGGGTTCTTTTGATTATCTAACATTACATCATCGTACACTACAAGATTGTTTATGTCTCCATCGAGGTCATCTACGCATGGTGCATCATCAATATCAGTAATAAAGTCAATTACACTTTCACCTTTAATTTCTAATGCATTTTCATTATAATCTTTTAGCACTTCATAGCACCGTTGATCATCTACGGATGGGGCAACTAGATATAATTTATCCCACTTCATAAATCGCATTATCAAATTAAGCAGTAATTGTGTTTTGCCTGATCCAGATGGTCCGATTATAATGGCACGGACAGAATTCGGAAGCGCTGCGTGGTGTTTTACCGGTTCTCTTCTTTTAGTCGCTGAAAAATCAATTATATTCATAACTCTATATATAAATTATGGATCTATATTGTGTTAAGTGTAAACAGCGTACTGATACAACCGATCAGACAACCATTACAACTAAAAACAATAGACTAACGCTTACTGGTAAGTGTGTAACATGTGGTACAAAAAAATTTCGATTTTTAAAAAAAAGCAACTCGGAGGTGATATTGCCGCAAAACTTGGAAAACTCCCTGGAACCCCATGGGCAAAATACCCCGGAGAAAAACAACTTCCAGGATATAGCTACTGTGGTCCCGGAACGAGATTAGATATCAGACTTGATGATCAAAATCAGCCCCGGCCTGGTGAGTATCCGATAAATGCTATTGATAAGGCATGTCATGCTCATGATGTTGCATATAAAAGCAATAATTTGCAACAAAGACATATCGCGGATGTAAAATTAATTCATGCCTTAAATGCTATTCCCGATAAATCCTTCAAAGAAAAATTGGCTTCATGGTTGGTCAAATCAGCTATGAAAGGCAAATTAGTGTTAGGTGCTGGTAATTGAAAACACTAGTGTTTTTTATAGTATGGAATCTATTTATTATTCTCCGAAAGGATACTGGAAGGGTAAAACAGCAATCAGTAAACTCGCTAACGCTGCAAAAGTGAAAAAATCCACTGCAAAAGATTGGTTATCCAAACAGGCTATATGGCAAATTTATCTACCACCGCCTAAACAAATTAATTATTCTCATTTTGATGTTACCGTACCCAATGAAGTTCATCAGGCTGATTTATTGTTTTTACCACATGACCATGGTTACAAATACGCTCTAACTGTAGTTGATATTGCGAGTCGATTTAAACAAGCAGAACCATTGAAAACAAAGTCAGCTTCTGAAGTCGCTTCTGCATTTGAAAGGATTTATAGACGAGGTCCTCTAAGATGGCCAAATCTATTACAAGTCGATCCTGGCAAAGAGTTTCAAGGTGCTGTTCTATCAACAATGAAAACTCATAATGTTACAATACGACGAGGACATACTGCGTTACATCGTGATCAGGCAATTGTAGAACGATTTAATCGAACTCTTGCAGAACGGTTATTTGGATATCAATATGCAAAAGAATTCATCCAAGAAAAACGATCTCGTGAATGGGTCCAAAGGTTACCGAGTGTAGTTGCAGCGTTAAATAACGAGATTACTTGAACTATTAATATGAAACCAAATATTGCAATAAAAAAAGAATATATTCCCGAACAACCACAGCGGGTTAGCACTCAGCCACTTCTCGGTGATGTTACTGTGAGATATTTATACGAACCAGGAGAGCTTGAAGGCGGTAAAAGAAGAGCTACTGATCCTATATGGAGTGTTACTACGCATAAAATTTCAACCATAACGCGATCAACTGGTAGACCTCCAATCTACAGATTGGATTCAACTGCACCTCAGCGTGGTTTTACACGCGAACAACTACAAGTCATTCAGGACGATACTCAATTACCGCCACATGGTCTTAACTAGCTCCGTTACGTCTATTACACTCAAGACAGGTCAACATCACATTGTTTCTGACATGACCAAGACTGTTATTTTTTCTGTCTACGGTGAATTGTCGAGGGTCTTTATCCGAATACTGCCAGTGCATTATACAATTGCAACTGGCGCAGTGATTATTCTGTTGTTCTTTTAATGCGATTATTACTTCAGCATCAATATCAAATTCTCGTTGTTTTTTTTTGTCCTGCTGTTTGTAACCAGAGAGTTTTTTATTAATGATGCTAATATCAGTGCTATCATCGTTTGCATTAAAATCATCATCGAAAACAATCCTTCGTAGTTGATTTATTCGTCGTACTCTGGACACTGCGAGATAGACTAAATTTGACCATTCAATGCGATTATCAACTATCCTGACAATTGTATCCGTGATGGTTAATCCTTGTGACGAGTATATTGTTGTTACATAACCAAGCGTCCATGGTGATTTATCAGCGCATAATGCATCTTCTACAGTATTGATATCAACTAGCACAATATCATTTAACACTAGAATCTGTTTCTCCGTCTGGCCTGGAATTTCAACTTCAATATTCTGCTTTCGTGTATCCAATGATCTATAACACAACGGCACTGGAAACGTTGGGAATTTTTTCTTGTGTAGCTCAAACAACTTTTTCTGAAGTGCGTCTCTGACTATCTTTCTACTTGCTACTGCAAAATCATTTGGTTTCCATGTTTCCCAAAAATCATTCATAGGCGTTTCAGAAATTATTTCACGCGCTACTTCACATTGAATTCTATCGGGTTGTAATCTAATTAGTTTTTTAAACTCACGTAACTGCTCATCGAGTGCTCTATAGTCAGTATCAATTTCTTCGTAATAATCAACAAATCCTTTTAACCAATTATGTGGACTTCTACCAACAAATGGTGGTGGTTGACCATGATCGCCGCACAATATAATTTTTGTATTATTTTGCAATAACCAATCAAGAAACATTTTTAATACATCTTCTGAAACAGTACATGCTTCATCCCAAATAATAACCGCTGGAATAAATTTCTCACCCATTCGCTCAGGAGACCAAGCATCACCCTTGTATCGAAAAAAACTATGATACGTGCAAGCTTCAACATTTCGTTGTTTGATCTCTCTCGCTAGTCTATGGGTTGGTGTGAGTACAATCATGGACGTTCTCTCTCGATATAATTCTATCGCACGTGTTGTCTTTCCAGATTCACCACAACCGTTTAAATAAACTGTTTTATATCTACAAATTGGATCTGATATCGGTGGTGCTTTAGACATAGATTTTTCACTGATAGAATTATCGTTCTTCAGGTAACTGCTTTTAATCTCAACGTCTGCTGATTCAGAATAATCGCATTGTATTTCACGTTTAATTCGCCATGTTCCCCAAGTCTCTTCGCTATTAGTAAATTTAGTTATCTTTTTGATATATTTTTTATCGACATACATTCAATCAATTGCAACTCTGACTGCTATACTAGGAAATCTATTTATCATTGCAAATAAATTGATAGATGCATAACCCAGCATAGAAGCTCTCAAATGTAGATATGCAGAGCTTTCTCCATCACTGTAAGTAACAATTCTACCTAACTTTGTTTTATTGGACAAGAAGGCTGTTTTACAATTTGCGTATCTATTTTTCTCTACTGCATCTTTAATAACGAAGTCGTATTCGGCATCATCTATAATCAATCGTGAGGATTGTCTTTTAAAGTTAAATTTTTTTCCACCTTGTGTAAATTTACCGATTATTCTTCGGCCGAGATCCTTTGCTTCACTATTTCGTTGATTAAATATCTTTTTTGACCATTCAATGATGTACTCTTCGTCAGCATCAATATGTTTTCTAGACTTATCGATTATACTATCAAGACATTCTGGTTCTGGTAACCAGACATTGGTTTGTTTTTGATATGAGATAATCGCTTCGCTGACAATCAACGAAACTAACATTTTACAATCAATCATATATCGCAATAACACTATTGGTAACCACATCCTTTCAACCATGTGTCTACCAATCCAAACATAACAACACGGATGAAGTCCTTCAGCGAATTCAAATGATACTACGCAAGCAAAACTGGTCAAATCAAAATCAGGCAGTGGTCCATTAATAGCAACGCGAGTCATTTCATGTGTGGGATGTCCAAACCGTTTAAAATACTCACCAGCGAATCCATATCCTAGAAAACTTCCTGGATAACAGGCAACAATATCAACTGATATCATACTTTCACGATTGTATTTAACGTTCCATAGACCGCCATGATAATATTCCAAACAGCTGGATTGAACATCCTGTAAAAACTCTTTTCGTGTTGGTTTCCAATTATTTTTCTTTCTTGCAAAATGAGCTGCAACCGATGGAATTGTAAAACAATTTGTAAGTAACTGTTCGTAATCTTCGGATTTTTCATTAAAAACGCTAGCGTTTTCACTGAGACTTATTGCTAGATTTTTCATCCTATTATGTAGACTTTCAGTACGATATAAATCACCGTTAGGTTTCACAAATTGATTAAATTGACATTCTTCATCTTCAAAACTATGAAGTAGCCATACTGATACAGGGTCGTTTTTACACAAACTAGCAATAGCATCGAATAATCTTTCTTCAGTGAGAATGCCATCCTTGGTGAATTCTTCTGGGATATACTTCACTGTTCTGTCTCGCGGGAATATTGTAACCGCGGATGTCCATGCGTGTTTGTTATGATCAATAATTTTGATTGGAGCTCCGTTTTTATTGTATTTCGATTCGTATAATACTTCGCCAGTTATCGTTAAAACGGTTATCGGAAATCTCAACGACTTTTCCAATCTAGCTATAACGGAAATAGTTGCTCCGTTCTCTTTCACTGTTAGCTCCCATTGATCTATTTTTTTATGTCTTAGATCGGTTAATTTATTCCCACGGAGTGCATTTGTAAAGTGTTCTAAGACTCTTTGTGCCACACAGTTGAGTGGCTTTTCCACTGACGTTGACTGTTCCATTGGTGCTAGTTTTCCAATGTCAGGGTTATTTAACGGATACATCCCATAAACGATTGCTGTTTCTGGATACGCTTTTTCATAGTATGGTTTATCAATTCCAGTTAACAGCCCTGGTCTGGAATCACGGCTAACAATGACTGTTGTCCTATCTTTGAGAATTGGTTCAAACTTGTCTCTTATAACCCATTCGCCCGATTCTAAATTGATAATGAATTTCACTCTGAGAAAATACCGTTTATTGCCAAGTTGTGATAGTATCATAGCTGCTGTTTCATCATTCATTCTAGCATCAACAACACCATCAATTTTAAATGTTGACCAGGTGTGTGATGCGCCGTCCTGTTTAAACTCATGAACACAATCTCGTATTTTTCTAATCAGACTTCTATTATTTATTCTCTCTTTTGGTACATCTTCGAGAGTTCTATCAAGATTGAATTTAATATTTTTCCAAGGCTTGATTGCCGATAATCTCTTGAATTCTTCATTCATATAAATAAGACAAGTATTTAAATAGAAAAGTTTGTTTATATATAATGAATCACTGCAAATGGCTTATGATCGGATCAGTAACCCCATGCAATAAATCGTGTAGAGGTGAATTCTGTGGATATCACTTACAGAGTGTCAGAAATAATTCGACAGGCCCGTCCCCATGCATAAATTGTGGGGTGGGTGTGAGAGGAAAATCACAATTATGTATCAATTGTGGGGGTAAGCGGTTTAGAGAATTGAAACGTTATTATGATAAACGAATAAAAAACGCTATCATTGACCCTAACCATGACTCTGTCAAAGACAAAATCATAAAAACCCCTCAAGACTACATTAATAGATTTATAATAAAAGCAAATGATGAATTAGACAAATAGTATTATTATATAAATGGAGCAAGAATTCAGACCACATCCAATACTTGTTAATTATGAAATATCTCGTAATGGTGTTGTTAGACACTGTAGACTAAAGAAACCCGTGGGATATGTTAATGGTCAAGGATACTTGAAATTTACTGCTGGAGGAAAGGGATATCTCTGTCATAGGGCAGTCTTTGAGTGTTATATGGGACCGATTAAAGATGGCTGTGTTATTGATCACATTGATTCTAATATTCAAAATAACGCGATTTCCAATTTACAATGCATTTCTCAAAGAGAGAATATAAAAAACGGAAAGACAGGGACTTGTAAGTCAGTTGGAAAGAGACCAGTACAGTCATTTGATACAACGACGAATGAAGAAAGAGTTTTTCATTCAATGAATGCTGCGGGAAAATATTTTGGAATATGTATTCCTTCAGTACGAAAAGTTGCTGAAGGGATTTATCAAACAGCTATCTCAAAGAAAAATGGACATAGAATAAAGTTTTCCTATTTGCAAGATAACTCTCAATAGTGAGTTATGCTATTTTAGTCATTTTGCATGATTTTACCATTCAGATCAATTACCATAGGGCAAAACACTAAAAACGTTTCGCGCGTTAATATCATTGTGTACATATTTTTTTTTCAATATTTATTCGCAATATTCACTTATATATGCATTAAAAGAGTAAATGACAATAACTGGAACAGCCGGAACAGCCACATAGTAATATAGTTATTGTACCGGAACGCGCGCGTGTAAGACAAGACACTGGGCCAGGGTTCTATTAATAGATTTTTTAAAAATCCCAATTACAAAGACGGCGTTAACAGCGTTTGTATGAAAATGAAATTACTTTATAATTACAAATTAAAATAGATTGTATGTGAGGTCAGGGTAGTAAAACGCGCTACATGTAGTTTAGTTTTTTTAGTGTGGCTACATGTAATAAAATTCAGAAAAATATCATTCTCGATTCAAGAAATAGCAGGTCCTGAATTGACAGGGATCCCCATTACGGAGTTATCTCGTCATGTAAATCCATTATTACTACGATTATTTAATCGTAATATTATAGAAATTAATAAAAAAAATTGCTATTATTTAACAGTTGTATTTCTTATTTTAATGTTTTATTTAAATACTTAGCTTCCATTGAAATTACTACACAATATTCATTATGAAATGCTAGAAAAATAAATACACACCTACACATTGACACTGCAGTATTAGTTCACCTTATATATAATATGAGCCGTAATAAGTTTGGGGCTTTAAAACGAAGCCCAATATTGCCAATCAAAACTCCCACGCCATTGACATGGTGTGGTTGAATTTTTTCAACTGCAACCAGGGTTAATTTCTTGGGTTGCTTTTGATTGGCAGATTGGGTGTAGGTCCGCCCCGTCGTTTTATGTTTGTATCGTCCTGTACTGTCCCTATCATACCATCCTATCATCTCATTGTATATATGTAATGTACTGTCCCCCCCCAACATATCTTCCGGAAGACCTAATATAGCATTTGTTACGTTAGAGCTTCCAATTGGGAGATCTATGTTTGTGGCCCTTGGGCTTATATAATGCGAAGGCACTAAATGAGTTCCAAGAATGTGCTGTCCCCCCTCTGGGCCTCTTTGACGTCGTGTGGCGCGAAAGAGGTTCCAAATGAGGCTTTATGTTATATGTTCAATGTTTGTAAAGAAATCACTTGGATTTCACGTCTAATACCCATATAACCCGCCCTTGAACTCGATTGGGGGGTTAGGGTATTGTATAAGTCTTTAATGTATGTGCCCTTTCTTGCCTCGAAACTCGAATGAGGAAGAGACGGGCATTGTATATGTTTTGTTTTTTTTTTTGTATATAAAAATATTTTAAAGATAAGAAAATACATTAGTAATAATATTCAATAAATGGAATTTCAAGATATTACATCTATCATCACAGAAATATCAAATTTAAGAAATCAAGGAATCGTACTCTCTGAATTTTTGAATGAGGACAGACTTTTGAATGAATTTGAACAAATTGATATACAATTGAAACATGGAAGATATGTTCTACCTAAAATGTATTCACTGATAAAAAGAATCCAAAAAGCGGTTAATGCTTCTTTGTATAACAATGATATTAATTTATTCATTCGGCTATTTAGTATAGTTGAAGCCATTAGAAAGAAACTCGGGGAACAGTACCAAGTTCGGTCAGAGATTGCTTTGAAAGTGAAATCTATAAAACGTTTGATTGATGCAAGTATTGAAACCGACAATTGAAAAATCGTTAGCATTTCCAATAATGACATCAGAAGCATTAACTACCAGACTAGCCCGTGAGAGGTTAGCATTACTGAAAAAGTTTATACCAATTCGAGATGACGTGCGAGATAAACTACAACTTAGACAGCAAGCGCAGACTGACTTTTCTATTGGAAGCGAACAACTTTTTGCCCCTGTAACTAAAGCCACTAAAGATATGAAACTTGCAACAGAACGTGCTATATACGGCGACATCCCTAAAGAGGGAGCAGTACCTATTATTGATGTATTAGGAAAGATTGCTACAGAAACTGAAAAAACTCACGAGGGAATAAAACAGCTTTCAGGTGAGTTACAAACTCAGCGAGAAATACAACAAATGGGTAATATTGATATTGATATTGATGATAACCCCGTTGAAGATGCTAGTGATTCTATTGAAAAAGTTTCCACTAAAAAAAGTGTTCCTTTTAGCGAGAAATTCACTGATGAAGCTATAGAAGTAATCAAACAATTTCAATTGCTGAAACCTGAAGACTATGCGTCATTTGGTGACTTTGCTGTAAAAAGTTATTATAACAGGGAGGATTTTTTAAAAGACGAGTATAAAAAAAACACAATAAACAAAAATCAATGGGTGGATTGGTTATTTAAAATTAATCAAGAAATCACCGGCAATTTAAATAAGGATACAGTGGAGTACAATACTTTTAAAATAGGAGTTAATGCGTATGGTATAGAACAACAACAACAACAACAACAACAACGAAAAGAAGAACAACAAAGTCGAAGTCGAGGTCGAGGACGAGGACGAGGTCGAGGTCGAGGTCGAGGTCGAGGTCGAGGTCGACAATCTCCAGAAATTCAAAACGTTTCCGAATCAGATCTAGAAATTCAAAACGTTTCCGAACCAGAAAGTACTTCAGGAGAGGGTTATGGAAGTTCTCATCATGATTCTCATATGTGTCCTAGTAATATCATTAATGATATATCACGACTTGAGGTTCTTATGGGAGGTAAGCGAGCTGGGAATAACTCAGTCGAAATAACTAATGAAGCATTTGATATTTGCAGACGATTATTCCAAGGTGGGATAATTGATATTCATACGTATCGAGAACTCTTGGATGAGTTAATGGACGGAATTCCGGGGGAATTTAGTGGTTATTATAGCGATTGAAATTGTATTTAGAAATTACAAAGTCATTTCAAATAAGATGATAGTACACTATAATCACAATAAACCAACAATCGTGTATGTGGTAAACTCAAGATTGCCCGTTTATAAGGCATACTATGGAGACGGCCTTGGAAATACCATAGCGGGTTTATTCACAAGAACAGCCCCAAAAGTAGCACCAATTGCTAAACAATTAGCGATGAAAGCCATTGATGTTATTCGTAATAAGGGAATTAACGCTGTTGGAGATCTTGCAGGAACGGCCTTTTCTACCGCAAAGAATAGAATAACGTCATTGGTGAAATCTAGATTCGGACGAAAACCACCACCACCGCTACCTTCAACAACAATGATGCCTGCAAATGTCAGTAAAGTGATAAATAACGCAGTGGAACAAAAACTAGCATCATTAGCAATGACTTCACCAGATAGTAGTAATATTGCAAGTATGATAGCGGGAAGTGGTCTTGGAGGAAATCGTAAAAATGTCAGACGAAAAAGAAAATGATTTAGAAAAACGATAACGTTTTAGTATAAATGGCATTTAAAAAAATTGCTGATCCAGCGTTTGATATGGCAGCGCCGGTGAATAAAGATAATTCTAAAATTAACTATCAGTATTATGCCTATCCTGCAAGAGAGCCTAATCAACGGGGGAGAGTTGAACTTCAAGTTCAAGATACAAGTAGATACTTTTTGCCGTGTGAGGCGTTTATTGAAGTAGAAGGAGAACTTGTAACAAATGTTGCAGCTGATACGCCATATGGGGATAACCCAAATATCCGAGTTGGTTTCGTAAATAATGGCATTATGGCGCTATTTAACAGTGCAAGATATATCATTGATGGAAAAGAAATTGAATCAATAGAACAAAATGTTGATATTGCAACAACAATAATCGGACTTGCGAGATATTCTGATGATTATACAAGGTCGGCTGGTCCGTCTATGATGTTTGCTAAGGATACTTCTGATCATGCTAACCATTATCAATTTGTTAAAGTACGAACTGCGCAAGCTACTGCATTGGCTGATCAACAACTCGCAGCTAATCCAGACCGTGAAGGCCAGCCAGCCGCTGAATTCGACATTTTAAAAAGGGTCAATGATAATTTCAATCTAGGATTTGCAACACGAAAAGGAGCATTAAAAGGACAACATCGACGGTTTTCATGTGCTATTCCGTTACATCATATATTCGGATTCTGTAGAAATGTCAGAAAAGTCATCTATGGAGCAAAGCATACAGTCGTGTTAGTGCGAAAAGAAAATGACAATGATGCAATCTGGCGTGATGATGATGTTGATGATGGTAAAGTCATTTTAAATAAATTGGTTTTATGGATACCCGTCTTGACACCAGCAGTTACAATAGAGCAAGAATTACTATCGTTTATGGACACAGGTGGAAAATCATTGCTAAGTTGGCTAACAACAACGACTGATACGAAGCAGGATAATGTAAATGGCACATTTACATGGCACTTAGCATCAAAACAAGGTGTTTCAGCTCCACGTCATATCTTTATAGCGTTACAGGATGCAAATCGAGTGGGTCGTCAAGTATCTAGTCATATGATATTTGATAAATTAGGAGTAAGTGAAGTTTCGTTGAGAATAAATGGACAACAAGAGCCAGCAGAGATTGTACATCTTAATTATGAAAACAACAACATAGCTCGTGTATATCATAGAATATTGTCGTATATGGGTCGTGATCAAAATGTTGATACTGGTTTGCAAATATCGCAAATTGATTTTGAAAAACACTATCCGATTTATTACTTTTCATTGGAACATCTTGACATGATGAGACAATCTGTTGTTGATATATACTTTCAAGCTCGGGTACAACGCCCTGCTGGTATAGCCGATTATAGAGCAGTTGCTGTCATTCTCAGTGATAAATCAATGTTGTTAGAAGGAGTTGGCGGACGAATGAGACTTATTGATGCACCAGTGGAAAATCTTTGATTTTCCAAACATGTAGTTAGGATTTTCACAATAAGATCAATTGAAAGTGTAAATTACATTTTAGAATAGAATGACATATAGTATTGTTAATGTCCAGTTGACTGATGGTCAGGTCAAGAAATTGAAATCAAAGTCTGCTAAAGAATGTGGAACTACAATAACGCTGAAACCCACTCAAATGTCCGGTGGTGCACATAAATTATCATTGACAGATCGTCAAATAAAACATTTCAATGATGCGCTAAAGAACAAACGAGGAGTTCAAATTGATTTTTCGAAAGCAGCAATCGCCAATATGATAAAATCAGGTGGTATATTCCCGCTGTTAGCTGCTATTCCAGCATTGATTGCAGCGGCTGCCCCAGCGGTTGCGAAGGCGGCAGCGTTAGGAGCCGTTGGTACTGCTGCAGGAATGGCCCTGAAAAAAGCTACTGGGAAAGGCTATAAAAAAAGGAAAGGGTCTAAGACTACCAGGAACCCCATACAATTGGTACAAGGGCACGGGCCTAAGAATACCAGGAACGGCTTACTAGTGGAAAAATCCCTAGGATTTTCACCAATGTCCAATTTTGATTTAATTGATGCTGTAAAATCATTATCAATAAAAAACTTTAGAGGAGTTTTCATGAGAGATCAATTACCGTCAAAACCAATGAAAAATGAAACGGGTATTATCAATCTCGATAACAGCAGCGGAAAAGGAACTCATTGGGTCGCATATGCAATTGATCCACGTGGAATTGTCTATTTTGATTCATATGGATTAGCTCCACCAAAAGAATTCATGCGATATGTATCCACAATAACAAAGTCATCTCCAATTTTTTATTCCACGCTACCAACACAACAGTTAAATGATCCACCGATATGCGGTCGTGAAGTATTAAACTTCCTTGCAGAGATATCTAAATTTCCAAGGAAACCACCACAAGTTGTTGTTAATGAATATACTAGCAGGCAATGGCAAAAACGATAGCGTTATGATTTAGAAAAACGTAGCGTTTTCGTATAATGATTGATATTTGGGGACGACCTTTATCAGAATAAAAAAAAACAGAAACCGATAGTAAATTCGCTGTGGAAAGTGTAAAAAAAATAATCGAAGATGAAATCGCCGAGACATTAAATTTGTCAAGTGTAGATCCTGGGGAAATAGTTGTATTTCAAGATCGCCAGGGCAAATTGAAATCTAGTAATGTTTCATTGGATGATGTCTTAATACGAAGACGTGACGTCGTTGAAGATACAATAGCGTTATATTCAAATGATGGAAAACTCAAACCAGGTGTACTTGTTTCTACAATCACAGATGCATTAAAAAATTTAAATGAAGAACTTGAAAAACATATAACAGCATATACTTCCCTTCGTAGAAATATTATCAATAAATTTTTTGGAACACCAGCGGTAACCTCTCCATCTCTCGCTGAAATTAAATCCAATTTTGATGAAATTAAATCCAATATTAAAAATATTAATGATACTGGATTTAGTATTATTAGAGATAACATTAATAGTATTAAAAAATCTATCGAGGATATTACAAAATTTAAAACAGACAATCTTCCGCTACTTGAAAGAATAAAGATTCCTCATGAGAGGAATATCATAAATATGATATACACAGTTCTCTCTGGATCATTAGATTGGGAACCTAAAAAGAATACAATAACTCTCACTGTGTCAAAGAAGGGTATTTATCGATTAACAATAGTGTCACTGAATCAGTTTAATATATCATCATCGACTTCATATGGATACAACAACGTGATTTCAACGACTATTGACATGGATGAATACAAACGATTTACAATAACAAGCACTGATCCTAATTTAAATAAGACATCATTTGTATGGTACATGGAGTTTGTAGCTGATCTAAATTAGAATTTTTAACAATTAAAAGCCACTTGAGATTTTAAAATAATATGATTCCGTCATCGCAATATCGCTATGATACCGTCAAAGAGTTCTTAACAAAACTCAAAACACTCATTGATGAATATGAAATAAAAATTAAAAAGTATCGCAGAAGAATTACCGTAATTGATGTTACAGTATACTCAGTATCCGGTATAATGGCCGGTGCTGGTATTATACTATCTTCAGTAACAATGGTAGCTCCGATTGCTGTCCCAATTGCTATTTCCGCGGTGACAACATTTGCTGGAATTGCAAATGCTATTACTAAAAAAATATCATCGTGTTCTCAAGAAAAACTTAACGATTATATAGTAAAACATCAAGCAGTATCTAACGGTTACTCACAATTATCCTCGTTGATGTCATCATCGATTGATGATACGATAATTACCGAAGACGAATTCTCCGCGATGATACGTATTTATGATACTACGATTAAAAACGCTAGCGTTTTTTCATCTATTGCAAAATTAGACATTATAAATAATAATAATAATGTCGCAAGAGATTCAACTACTTCAGCGGATAGCAGAAAATACCACTCCGCGGAAAACAAGTATGATATCAATATCGTCAACAAACCCTAAATTCAGTGTGAATTTTCCCTCACCTGTTTCAGTAAAGGAAATCGCGTTGGCAAAATTACGAGTGTATCATAGTTGGCCTAACATCAGATCGGTTTCATTTGGTGGTCAGAGACCTAATAATTCTCTGGTATTTGCATATAGGAATAAAAAAGATGACACTCCAGATTGGAACGTTGTTTCAATACCAACTGGGTCCTATCAAATTGAGCAAATTAATAATGAATTACAACGTAGAATAAAATCTATTACTAAAAAAGAATCAAAAATTGCGATAACAGTTCATGAACCAACACTGTCATCTACAATTGAAATAGGCTCTCCTGGGTATGTTGTAGATATTTATAACAGTTCAATAAGAACAGTATTAGGATGGCCCGAAGATCCACCTAGAAGTGCTGGTAATTCCACGCCCGAGCCTGTAAAATCTGATTACGTCACTGATGAAATAGGACCTGAAAATCCATCAAAAACTTATAAAAAATTCGAGGATATAAACTTCACAAAAAGATATCGATATAAGAATCAATATGGTGAAGATGTGTGGAGAATTCCATTTTTTAATGATTATATCCCACAGGAAGGTGAAATTCTGGAAATACATGAAACAAGTCCAACATTTGTAGATATTAAAGATCACATCCTTGATAGAATGAATAATGATTTTTTGTTGCTATTACCGTCGTTAAGATCTGGCTTTCTTTCACAAGCTGAGTTTACTAGTGTAGTCGCCGCGGGTAATAAAATCATCGATGACATGGAAATATTTAATTCGAGGATTACTAATCTCTTCACTGATGAAAATAGCCCGATTTCAAAAACTAGCTCAGCTCAAGATTATAAAAAAAATATAAATGAAAATCCAAATTATAAATTACCAGGATATAATGTTCCCGAGTTAAAGAAAAAACTCAGAACTGCCATCGACGAAGGATTTAATAAAATTTATCAATCATGGAAAGATAGCCAGCCGAAGCCTATTATCCTCACTTATAATAATTCTCCCAACGGCGACGGTAGACATATCGCACCGAACAATGTGAATATTTCATCGGTGATCGCACTTAATTTAACGTGTGATGTAATCGAAGGAAGTTATCAAATTAATATGGAACAATCAAATCAAGCTCGACAAGGTTACATTCTTTATTCATTTTCACCAACAGCACCCCCCGGATTTTTAATTGTTGAGAATCCGACTAATCCAGTCTATATGCAATGTCAAAATGATTTACTAACTAGAATTAATTTTACACTCACCGATCAGTCAAATAATTTGATTGATCTACGTGGTGAAGTATTATCGATTAGTCTGTTTGTGAAAAGCTAACAAATAATTTGTATTAATCAGCAGCAATTTGAGGGTGGTTATGACAATGTATTTGCGACAAAATCGCTAAGGCTCCATTTGTAAAATGGGGTCTTTAAATTTTTTTGGTTAAAATATGAGATTTCGTAGGAAGGTTCCATTTGGCATTCTGAGGCTTTAATCGATTTTGTCGCAAAAATTTGTAGACGTAGATGGCAGCAATTTGAGGGTGGTTATGACAATGTATTTGCGACAAAATCGCTAAGGCTCCATTTGTAAAATGGGGCCTTTAATTTTTTTTTGGTTAAAATATGAGATTTCGTAGGAAGGCTCCATTTGGCATTCTGAAGCTTTAATCGATTTTGTCGCAAAAATTTGTAGGGTTCACCCTCCCTGCTGCTCAGTGGATGGCGATTTAAGGTTTTGAACATTGCACAGCATGGTCTTAAGCTTTTATCTAAATATCTAAATTTGCATATGTGATCGGAGTAGAAGTTCAATATTCTAAGCAAAGAATGTGTTGTTTTCTTTGACATACGAATGACTCATGGATTGATTCTATCAGGAGTTCATTGTGACCTGGCCGAATCGTTATTTTCCAGTTTTTGCGACTTAAAATTTAGTTTTGTGTTGATTAACAGTTTAGGCTACCTACATGTTACTACTTGCAAATGAAATTAAAAACCATCGGTAGATGGCTAATATAATGTCGGTCGAAACGTCAAACAGTGAAAGACATGACACAAACAATTACTATGGGATGTGTAGCAGATCTCACACCCCTAACCACACATCGTAACTATCAAAGTCGACGTCTTACATTATAGTACTGTGGATCCAATTGTTATAATGATATTCTTTGATCCCCTCTTCCCAGTCTGTATTTGCATTTACCTAGAGATTTAAATTCATTTGTAATAAGCTGCAGTAAATATGTTGTAGTCCCAATGTTCTTAGCAGATTTTGGGTTTCCCAGCTTTTCTTTTTTATGTCTTGTCAAAGAAAGAACGATTTATAATTAGAAAACAGCAAGCGTGTTAATTAATTTTGTCAAATTAATTTATTAAATTTTCTACCTTGAATCTAAACAAAATTTTTATTTCATTTTAAAGGCATGCAGTGGATATGCCTTCCAATTCAGTGTTTAGGCTAGTTACTTGGCACGATAATCTATTTATAGAAGTTATTATAAAGTAGTTCTCCAGCAATAAACTAAATCGGATCTGAAATAATGATTATGTTCTGATCAGTGGAAATCTTCCCTTCAAATATCAGCTGATGCCATTGCAATTATCACATACTAATCAAGATCAAGTCTTGATGAACTAAATAACAATGAACAAAATGACGTTTGATGCATAAGGAACAAGATGACGTCAAATACGAGACGAACAAGATGAAGTCTAACACAAGATAAACAAGATGACGTTTAATACGAGATGAACAAGATGAAGTCTAATACGAGATGAAGAAGATGAAGTCTAATACGATATGAACAAACTGACATCTAATACGAGATGAACAAGATGACGTATATTACCAGATGAACAAAATAGCGTCTAATACGAGACGAACAAGATGACATCTAATACGAGATGAAGAGGATGACGTCTAATACGTTATAAACAAAATGACGTCTGATACGAGATGAACAAAAGATGGAGTCTAATACGAGATGAACAAAATGACGTCTAACACGAGATGAACAATATGACTTCTAATACGTAGTGAACAAAATGACGTCTAATACAAGATGAACAAGATGGAATCTAATACGTGATGAACAGGATGACGTCTAATACACGATGAACAAGATGGAGTCTAATACGTGATGATTAGGATGACGTCCAATACGAGATGAACATGATAACGTCTAATACGAGATGAAACAAGATGACGTCTAATACGAGATGAACAGGATAACGTCTAATACGAGATGAACACAATGACGTCTAATACGAGATGAACAAGATAACGTCTAATACGAGATGAAAAAGATGACGTCTAATACGAGATGAACAAGATGACGTCTAATACGAGATGAACAAACTGACATTTAATACGAGATGAACAAGATGACGTCTAATACGAGATGAACAAAATGACGTCTAATACGAGATAAACAAGAAGACTTCTAATAAGAGATGAACAAAATGACGTCTAATACGAGATTAACAAGAAGACGTCTAATACGTAAACAAAAAGATTGCAAGCTGCTGACATGATTGTGTAAATAATTTACCAAGCGGATGTATCTGCATTGCTTTACTGTATGAAAGTCGATACGGTGACATAGCAGAGCAAACATAATATGCGGATGTTGCGTTATACTGCGTACTCATGTAAACACGTCGCAATTAGTATATCGACCTGTTGACTTTCGTGTGGTATAATATGGTATTACCTTATTATAACGTTTGCAGCCTAACGTTTATATGCATATCGTGCTCAGCCAAAGAGACAATGGTATATATATATATATATATATATATATATATATATATATATATATATATATATATATATATATATATATATATATATATATATATATATATATATATATATATATATATATATATATATATATATATATATATATATATATATATATATTAAATAAGTTACTTATTTATAGTGTAAGACATTTATTCGTGAGGATAAAATCAAAAGGTTAACAATGTAATAGAGCGTGGTAGCGTTGTGCGGCACATCAGCGCACTAGTGAATATATAGTGCCAACTAAAGGTAAATTTCGAAAATTGTAAAATAAATAACAGGCACATGTTGGGTGCTAACCGAATCCATCCAAATGTAAGCATGAAGTACAAGATGTTACAATAAATAAACATTAAGATGTTATAATTCCTTATAAATCAAAAACAAACTGAATTAAGTGATGGACAGAAATAAAATTGCATTTAGATAGAAGTAACCCTCTCCCATGAATATCATAATGAAGGAATTATTATTTTTCTTACAGCCTTCGGTTGATGAATTTGTATGGGCTTGCACTATCCTAACTGACGCCGACATATCTTTGTTTTGTTTTGTTGCTTGTAATAGGAATTTGGAATACAGCATTGACATTATCATCACGAAAATGGAAGCAAGTGTTTTTCCAAAGGCATGCAGAAGCAGTTGACCCTGGCTGGCCTGGTGGTGTATCAAACTTGCTACCATGTTGATTTCAAGTCTGGCGCACAACCAACTGTGCTATAGCGGTTCCTTGCCGACATATGATACAATGGGCTCTGTGGGGTAGAACATATCAGACAAACAGAAAACTAAGTATACAATTATTGCCACCTCAACACTTCTACATTAAACCAAATGTACCAACATTTAGAGAATTGTTGAATTTTATAAAAGTTGCGTTTTAAAAAGACTTTCCAAAATGATTTAAATTGTTATCAAATTTTCTGTAATTTCTGACCATCTTTACTGGGTGTTGTTCTTTCCATTTTTCAGGAAGAGAAAAGTACCGCAGTTTTATCATTGTAAGGTACGAATCTACTACAGTCTAATTTGTGTTCTCTTTTTGTGATTTGTATCCTTTTCAATTATATAAACATCCCTGTATTTAAATCTGTGCATGGCCAGGTACGAGTTGGCTACAGTCTAACTTGTGCTCTGTTTTCGTGATTTTTATCCTTTCATTTCAATTATATAAACATTCCTTTTTTAAATTTGTACATGGCCGTATTCGACTGGAATATTGATTTATTGCTGTCATTCTGAATTAAATGACATACTGTAAAAAAGAATAACAAACTATATATATATATATATATATATATATATATATATATATATATATATATATATATATATATATATATATACAGAGAGAGAGAGAGGGGTGAGGGATAGATAGATAGATAGATAGATAGATAGATAGATAGATAGACAGACAGACAGACAGACAGACAGACAGACAGACAGACAGACAGATAGATAGATAGATAGATAGATAGATAGATAGATAGATAGATAGATAGATAGATAGATAGATAGATAGATAGATGTTAATGAATTTTTTGAATGAATCAAAATATATTTTTTAATTTTTGTAAAGATGCTTGTAAATATATTTATGTGCGATACACTTGAAAATCGTTTTCAATTAATAACACGCTTCATTCCAGGATTGACTATTTTGTGGAAATAATTTGGAATAAAATAATGCAAAGCTAACGTTCTTTTGTTTTTTTACAGGACCCTAATGCCAGGTTATACAAAATTGTTAAATTCGGAAGCTTTTCATCAGTGTTTGACAAATGTTGCTCATGGCTTCATTCGATGATAACTAGATATACTTTATTTTTAGTTATTGGGGTTATTATTCATGTCCGTTATTGTGCTTTGTTAATGAGATAACTATGCTTGTAGCTACAAGTTAAGCGAACAGCTGGGAGACGAATGTGCCAGCGATATTATATGAACCATGTAAATATAAGATCATCTATGTGATGGTTTTGCAAGTTATATATTAAAGTAAAATTAATCTCGACAGTTCCGTCTCTTCCGTAAATTCTATCACCCTAATTAGGACGTAGCCAATCGAGAACACACTTTGTGGAAAAAATATAACATCGTGAAAAGGCCTCTTTAAATATCATTATCCTGTTAGACGAGAATTGTTAAATTTAAAAGATGAGTGTCTCTCCTATCGGAAAACACAATATAGAGTTTATAAATAATGTTGATGTATAGTTGCATTAATACTTATGTGAACTCATTTCCATGGTGTTTTCTTTCTTCACATTTCATATATGTGTCAGTTTGTGTTCAAACTCAATTATATTAACATTTTTTTTCATAAAACGTTAACTCAATAGTAAGACTCCATTACCTTATCGCTTTCTATTAAAGCAATTTATAAATAGTGTCACATTTTATTTTCCTTACTGTTCCTCATTAGGATGTTTGTACTCGGACTTGGAATATTTTCAAATACCTAGTCTGATAGAAAACTTGCCCACAAGAGAGAGAAGAGTAATAAATAGGCACAAGGAAAAAAATATCCAATGACTTGCGTAAGTTTATCTCAACATTGTTTGGATGAACGCGAGTTCTTGTCTATTGGTTCTGATAAGTTAGTTTAATTATTCTTGTTATCTGTTCCTCACAAAAATGTCACACGCTTCAAAGAGTTAATCATACTTAAAACACGGTGGATGAGTTCAATTGATTACTTCGACGACAGGTTTCCCTTTGTGTTCCATATTGTCATGGAACTCGCTCTCTGGAACTAAATTAGTTTTGCAGTGGCAACGCATTAGGGAAATAACAATAACCAGTATGACTTTGTATGCAGTCAGGATGTATGTCAGAATTTAAATTTATGCACAAAAGTCTTCACTAATTAGAATCTTATTTCACTGATGAATTTCAAAACAAAACAAATTAAATTAACGTTGATATTACATGTGGAACATGCAATCACTAATTAGAATCTTTTTTCACTGATGAATTTCAAAACAAAGCAAATTAAATTAACGTTGATATTACATATGGAACATGCAAGCAAACCTCAGATCTTCCTAAACCGAATATTACAAGAAAATTTGAAGGCATAACAAACGTTTGCATACTAAAACAAATGTAATGGATAACTCGAATATAAATTGATACCTCCTCTGGTAAAGCTGTTATTTAGCCAACAATTTTAAATAAAGCCATCAATTAACCAGCAATTTTAAATAAAGGTCATTAGCATATCAATATGAAATCGAGCAGTCTATACCAAAGTAAACATATGCTTGGCATTAATGAAACACTTCAATCAATTTAAAATATAGCATCTGTCAAAACTAAAGAACAGTTGATTTGACGACGTTCTATATTTGATACAGCTCATGTTTTATTCTTGCGTCACAAGGTCTAATATCTGTCTCCCTTAAATCACTATGGATTATCCATTTTGCAGGCTATTTATTGTTTGCTTTTCCGTATGGATTATAAGTTGTGATAAATGAAACTTCAAGTGACGAGGAGCGGCAAACAAATAAAATTAATTTTTTTGTTATCCCACGATTTAAATGTCAGAGAGTTCAAGTGAAATTCATTAATCGGCCTAATTGTGGTACTCTTTTTCTGGACCGGAAAAAGGAAGAAACATGATATTTACTAACGCGTTGTCCGGTTAAATTGTTCTGATTTACTGAATTAATTTAATTCATTTAAGAAATAAGTTGTAAATGATTCTATCTTATGTATGACTGTCGATTCAGAAAAATAACGTCTATTATTTAGCGTAATAGTTGTTGGCCGTCAATCAACTAATGGGTTAGAAAAAAAACCCGCTACGACAATGGAGAAAACCCTAAGTCATTACTGTCGACACAACATGGTTATTACACTGATCTCGCTAGAATTATCATCATCCATTATAACAAGCAAATGCCGTCCAGACACTCTCATCACGCAAGAAATTTTCCTTCGGGAGAATATGAAAACTGATCAATCTTCCAAGGTGTCAGCGAAAGTATTAAAACGCGAAAACATTTCACGAGTCTGCAATAGTGAAAATTTCTTTAGATAATTTCACAGTCCATTCTGTTGTTGTCAGCGTGAAACGTAAACATTAAGTTTGTCGTCTAGGCTAGGCTCGCAATAAATTGTTCACTGCGAGGGACGGGATCGATCTGTTTGGGACATAAATTGAATTTAGTTAGAGTCCAACCGATAACGGTCAGAAAGGTATGTCCGTGAAAGGTTAAATAGAAATTGACAAGATTGAGACAAACCTGAGAAAAACTGTTGCGAAATATTTTGCCATTTTAAACAGGTGTCATGCAATTTTATTTTCATTAAAGATATTAATAAAGGCCAACTAAAGAGAATTATTCTGATTTAAATGGGCGTGTTCAAATGTTTTTGGCGATTAAAAAAAGTAATCTTGATTGGCAAAAGCTAAATGAGGTTGGGTGAGGTGATCAGAGACAGGATTCAAGGTTTTAAGAAATTCTTTTCGCGAAATTAACCAATCTAAGTTTCTGAGGCCAGCCAGAATTTTGCCTCTAGAATTGACATTTGATTGTTCAAGGAACGTGTGTGGGAAAATTGAGGACACGAAAGCCAGTGATTCCATTCCATTGGAAGGGTAAGTCTAAAAAGGACAATATTTGTCTACACAGCAGACAATATGTTTATTGATGTAAGTTTGTGATTTTTGCTGAAATGATTGTTTTAAATTTATGCTTCAATTTTCTTTGAGTTCAGAATTTAATATTTTACATGCATTTATCTCTTAATATTTTATGACTCATTGATTATATGAATGAGATCCAATTATTATGTTCAGATGTAATAGAATGATGTAATGATGGAATTTCATGCAACACTCTGATACGAACTGTGAGAATTAATTTCTCTATCATAAGTGGTATGTATCCTGTTTGCTAAGAATCGAATTTACTCTATGCCAATGAATTAGCAAAGTAACATAGTCTGGACAAGGAGTGCAGTCCATCCATTCCTTTATGTAATTAGGTTGTGAATTCTTTTCAATCGAGATGTTCGCATAATAAGCGTGAGTCGACTGACTTAGACATGTATTAATTTACAGCCCACAGCGGGCTGTAATCGTTATCAAGATAAGGTTATGTCATGTTCCAGTAGGAACTTACTGACTGTTGGAAAACACATTAATGAGAGACAGACAGACAGAGACAGACAAACAGAGACAGAGAGAGAGAGAGAAAGAGAGAGAAAGAGGGCAAACCCGACCTATCACCAAAATAGGGTTTTTGAGAAAGACCGGCAGCACCCAGGTAATGTTGCCATGCTGTCATTTTTTTAGTTCGATACCAGATATAAAATAGAACGGATAATTGAATATTGCATACCTTTTATAACTCTATTTCTAAGAGAAAGTAAATTATTCAGGGGGCATGTTAAATTTCATTATTGTTTATGACATTTGTATATTTTATATACAGGGTTCGTATTATCCTGTTCTATATTTCTGCTCCGATCTTTACTATTCCATTAATTGAATATTTTATTTTATTGTTTACTTGACCTGGGCAATAACACCGTGGTCAATCATCTTCTATGTAAAGGTAACCAAAAACCATAAAGAGCTGAAATCTCACATCTCGTCATCCTAACTTCTGACAGAGTGTATGATTACTCATGGCAAATAAAATGTTCTTCCCCTTTTTACACCACTTTAAAATTTTTTTGAACACTTGCATTGAACACCTCATAACCCATTGCTCATACAAATTTTTCATTTTGATAGAAAGTATCTTATACCTTTCAGTAAAAATTCAGATTTTTGCAGTATCGGGTACTAGTTGTAATCGATGCACTTGTATTATTTGACCTTTCATTTCCTGTTGAGTTTAATTATCGTCAAACCTATTTTGTAAACGCAGAAGTGTATAGTGCTACATTAACTTTGGTAACCTTCTAATGCTTAAGCAGGTGTGAATTAACTTCGTGCCCTGCCCTGCTAATCTATAAACAGTGATGCGTTAAGCGGTGTTTCGTTAAACTGGTACCCTTCTAATGTTTAAAGAGTTAGGGCCCTGCTAATGTTTCAACTGTATTGAATTAACTTGGTACCCTGCCAATGCATACACAGTGGTGCATCAACGTGGTACCCTGCTAATGCTTAAACAATAGTGTCTTAACATGGTGCCCTGCTAATGTTTACACGGTGGTGTCTTAACTTGGTACCCTGCTATTGTTTAAACGGTGTTCCATTAACTTGGTACCCTTCTAATGCTTATACAGTGGTGTCATTTCTTGGTACCCTGCTGATGCTTGCTCAGTGGTGCATCAGTTTGGTAGCCTGCTAATGTTTAAACAGGGTACATCAATTTAGTACCCTGCTAATGCTTGTATAGCGGTGCATTTGAGTGGAACTCTGCTAATTCTTACATTTGTGTCTTGACCAGATAAATTATTTCATTTGATGTTTCGGATGTTGGGCATTAGTAATTGCTAATATGGGTCATAAATCTAAAACACTCAAAGTTTTCAAGGAATGACGATTTTACGTAACGCAATAACTTCCTTTCTGGTCGCGACATCCATCACCGCGTTATTGAACGCCATTAAATATCTCTATCACACCAAATTAAATTTTTTCAATGCGTGAACCATTCATTCTTTATGTTTGAAATTGAGTTGTATTTGAAGAAACGTTTTGGATTTGGTTAATTGTAACATTATCCGTTTTCTCACCAAAATCTTAGTAACATTGATCATATGTTCGTAATTGAATGAGACTAAAAGTAGTGTTGTTCAACAATGAGAATTCTTTAAGAAACACGTATGTTACCAAAGCTTGTTACCAGTATTTAAAAAAACAACAACACTAAAGAAACGGATATATAGTTTCTTAGAAATGCAGTATGCAAATCTCGCTTTTTGAAAATCCCCTTTTTCCAACCAATGTTTCACAATTTGTGGTTGCTACAGATGTCAGAATTCAAGACCTAAATACTAATAATACGTTTGTGAAAATAACGGAATCCCATTTTCTGCCCATATTTAAGTACTAAAGAAATATGGTATTAGCAAAATCGCGAAAATATTCATACCAACGAAATTAAATGAATTTACTGTACCTTATTTTGCATGGACGTTAAAACCAGAAAACGTTATACTGAGTAGTGAACATATTATTATGTAGCTACAATATTGTATTATGTTTCAAGAGAATCCAATGTGACCATCACTTCCTACGTCACGCCACGCCATCGGAAGTTGCCAGAGTGAAAAAGCTTGTTGCTAAAAATTACACATCATAAATATCAAGACCACAGCAGCGATCAAAGGTAATTGGATCTAATTGCTTTCCGTAATTGGATCGTAAAACTGGAGACAAGCCGCAACAAGAATTTGTTCAGGATGTATACATGCCACTGACGAGATATATTTATATTTCGTCCTTACAATATTATTGTACCCTTGGTGAAATTCTTGGACATGAAAGACTATCACGACTACACGATGTCTTTAGAAAACTGTTTGAATAAAGGGCCGAAGTGTAAAAAAAAGACTAACAAAATTTTGTAGTTATCTCTATGACTTTGGTAGTGAACAGGCCCTTGAAAGGGCACGTGCTTGGTCAATAACGTTTTCAAAATGCTTTTGATAGCCAGGCCTGAACTCTATAACTAAAACTGACCCATTTAAAACCTGCCTGTAGCAGACAAAAAGTGTATTAATAATGCACAGATTTTCTCAATCAAGGAGGAAAACAATAATGTCGTTACACTCAATAGTGCCCACGTTACGGTAAAATATTTCAATTCGACACCTTCAACGTAAATTAGAAAAGACAAAGAATAATTTATGTTTTATATCAAATCTCCACATTTATCGGCAAATATAAAAACTCCACGTTTATGGGCAAGTCTGCAAGTAAATTGAAAAAATATTTTGTGTAACAGTGAAGGCAACATGTCCTATAAAGACACATGGATAAAGAGGATTAAAATTTCCAAACAAATTCAGCAACTCAACAGAAAACTGTTTAGACCCCCACTTACGTAGTCCTATCTTCGGAGTGTATATTTTTAGTCGCAATATATAGGTGCCGAACTGAATGAAGTAATAAACTATCCCTGGGCATACGCCATTTCCTTTACAGATTTATTTATGATTAGGACATATGTTTTCGGGTTAGTAAAACCAAAATGAACACATTTTCCTTAAATAATAATTAATTAATTAATTTGAAAGAGACAAGACTTTGATATAATAAATATCTTGATAAAACCTTCCATGACCCTTATAATTGCCTTGGATTCTAATACATGAATAACATTCAAAATAACACTTGGCTGGATTCCAATACATGAATAACACTCAAAATAACACTTGTCTGGATTCCAATACATGAATAAAATTCAAAATGACACTTGGCTGGATTCCAATACATGAATAACATTCAAAGTAAAACTTGGCTCGTTCTTTCCTATTTAGACAAGGCTGCATATAATTTAAGGAAGTCTACTCAAAAGGGGAGTGAGGAAACGAAGACACAGGTAAAAATATATCATGTGTGCATCTTCATATACTAAATAAATGTGCATTATCATTACATACGTTGTTTACGACCTATATACGCATCAAGAATATATCCTATGCGCCCGATATGTATGTTTATAATAATTTCCGATGTGTACCGTATTCATGTGAATAATGATCATGTCCCATATGCTTAATAATGTGGATAATGATTATGTCCAATACACATGATATTTAAGTTTATAATAATAATGTCCGATATGCATGATATTTGTGTGAATACTGATTATCTCCGATATGTATGATATTTAACTTTATAATGATTATGTCCGATATGCATGATATTTGTGTGAATACTGATTATCTCCGATATGCATGATATTTAACTTTATAATGATTCTGTCCGATATGCATGATACTTAACTTTATAATGATTATGTCCGATATGCATGATATTTGTGTGAATACTGATTATCTCCGATATGCATGATATTTAACTTTATAATGATTATGTCCGATATGCATGATATTTGTGTGAATACTGATTATCTCCGATATGCATGATATTTAACTTTATAATGATTATGTCCGATATGCATGATATTTGTGTGTATAATGATTCTGTCCGATATGCATGATACTTAACTTTATAATGATTATCTCCGATATGCATGATACTTAACTTTATAATGATTATGTCCGATATGCATGATATTTGTGTGAATACTGATTATCTCCGATATGCATGATATTTGTGTGTATACTGATTATCTCCGATATGCATGATACTTAACTTTATAATGATTATGTCCGATATGCATGATATTTAACTTTATAATGATTATCTCCGATATGCATGATACTTAACTTTATAATGATTATGTCCGATATGCATGATATTCATGCGATGCATTACATAGCAATAGAAGCCAATTTATTAGTGAAATGATGCATTTGACCTAATTGAAAAACAAAATCTTTGTGAATTTATAAAAACATTAATCTACCGCAGAATAGAGATTGGTGTGAACATTGGGAGGGAAAGATTGCGACATAAAAAATGGACAACTCTCTTTGAGAACTGATGTAAAAATTAATGTCTTGAAGGGCTGAACTATCGGAATACACAAACACATTAATGAGTTTTTCCTCTTTGTAATACGTTTGTGAACACGATAATGCTAATCTCACTGATAAAGGACAAAATCAATCATGAATGATCAATGAAGATATAACAAAGATTTGGTGAGTGTTTTATGACGTAAAATGCAATGAAATCATGAAATAAAAATTTTTACCGTAAAAGTGTGTGTGTGTTTGTGTGTGTGTGTGTTTGTGTGTGTGTGTGTGTGTGTGTGTGTGTGTGTGTGTGTGTGTGTGTGTGTGTGTGTGTGTGTGTGACATATCCAAAGGTGAAATTGCATATCACTAAGTGAACAGATCACCCAGCAAATTTCATCAATTTGCCTCTTTCATGAAATGGGCAATGATTGTCCGCACATTTCATGACCAATGTCATTCACGAGATTTTGCATTTCATGCAAGAGTTGGATTATTGGGCTAAGTTTAGGATTTCATGAAAAATGTCCACTTGTAGGCAGGTGAAAGCAATCAATATATTGGGGTTACGTCCTCACACTGATGGAAGTACCTGAACTACATTACATATTTCTGGTAAATAATAATGAACAAATGGCGTTCCTTAAGTTGCTAGAACCACTTCAAAAGTAGTCATGGGTGTCTGCGATAGTGAATGACCAGAAGAATAGGTTTGGCATTACGAAAATTAAAAACGATGGAACGTGGCATTTAACCCTAAGTGTTCATGTTGTCAAACATATGATTTGTCTAAACTCATTGAAAGAACTTGTCCAAAATCGACGAAATTCATTATACACACACACATATATATATATATATATATATATATATATATATATATATATATATATAGAGAGAGAGAGAGAGAGAGAGAGAGAGAGAGAGAGAGAGAGAGAGAGAGAGAGAGAGAGAGAGAGAGAGAGAGAGAATACAAATCATATGGCGAATAACAACCCTTTCAAGCGTACTGGATCCACCAAGGTATCACGTGTGTCAGGGATTAATTAAAATAGACGCAATAAACTGACGACGAACAGTACGAAACTAGTAACTAACTGAAAAAGACTCATTAAGAGTCGAAAGCGCTTAGGTTAGTTAGTTACTAGTTTCGTACTGTTCGTCGTCAGTTTATTCCATATATATATATATATATATATATATATATATATATATATATATATATATATATATATATATATATATATATATATATATATATATATATATATATATATGGTATCTATGGTGACACTAGCAATCACATACACACAGAGTCCTCAAAGTCTGAAGATGGCGAGATTTTGTTTTGTACCAAATGCATTTCTGGTTACAATGACAATCATGTACACTTCGAGTTTTCAGTCTCAAATATGGTGAGCTTTTGTAGATATTTTTCAGTTTGCAGTCTTTTGAATTTCATCACATCCACTTGATTTCACGATTGCAGCCTCGACAATATTTTCATCGTCAACAGAAAAAATAATTCTTATGATGTTGGTTGGACAGTTTTATTTCTGTACAATTCCGATTCTGTAAAGATAACTTTAATTCCATGATCTGGGGGCGAAATTGCTACATGATTTCTTGACATACTGTGTATTATCCCGATTAAATTTTATTTTGGTCTTTCTCGTCGCTTTCTAACAATATAAACTTTTGCCATCTGTATAAGGTAAGTCATGTTATTCTTTATATCGTTGTCTTTCAATTATAATTATCTTCGTCATTTAAACCAAAAAAAAAACATATTTGAACTTAAGATATAAAAAGTTTACAAGAATTTCAAGAGTGAAAGGATGTAAGGTGATCTGGCTATTGATCTTTCTAATTTTGTCTAATTATGAACTCTTTCTTAATTACTTGATTACTTTTTATATCATCAGAAGAAAATAAAATTGTGATACCTTTAATGCTGACAATGATATCCAAGAGTAACGTTGCTTATAAGCATGACAGACAGGTTCTCTATATTCATTAATATCTTTGACTACATCCTTGCACTTACGGTACAGCGTAAGCATGTTTTAGTGTAAACTAACAAACTAACACGGATTTTAGCGAAGACTACAAGAAAAACAGATTTGGGTTTTAAAAATGCCGAGACAAAAATAGAAAACTTCTGCGGCTGCTGTTAAAAATAGCAGATACCTAAGCAAATCTGGAATATTTTATTAAAAATGTGGCCCTTGTGAAATGTACTAAAATTAAGAAATTGAAATTTAATTGAGTACAGTCTAAAAGTGCCCGGAAGAAAATTCAACATAAGTAAACAGACACTAAAATTAGCTGACACTAAGAAAATATGGGATGTTTTATTTAAATGGTAGAAACTATAACGCAACACACAAGAATAATGAAGCTGACACAGAATTTTACGGAGAATAAACCGCATGTAATCTTTTTTTAAAATATACAAGACAAAAACTCAACCTGAAATTTTCGAAACCTGACTAGGAATATAACCTGTACAAAATAAATACTCATATTCTGAACATAATTGAGCACATATCCCTCAATATTTTATGAAACTGGCAGTAACTAAAGTATTATTTAAATTCTGAAACTTACGCACCGAATATATAGGAGACTAACTAATAACAAAATATTTAACACAATTTATAAGCATAAGAAAAAAAATAAAATTCTAAAATTTTGAACCAATGTTAAAATACAAATTAAACTTCTAAAACAATGAACACCAATCGTTATAGACCAAAGCGTGTCTGGTTGATAATTAGTCTTATTGACTAACACACATCTTCACTGACCAGTCCACATCCTTACTAAACAACACAGATCAATATCGTCCAAAACTCGCACACACCCATTCAAATTCGAGTGTAAGGTATTAGTAAACCATATGAATAAGTATGAGTACTCATACCTATTCGTATTGACTAAAACACATTCATACATACCAATACACACACATACAAACACATTCTTACAAATACACACACTTACAAACACATTCTTACATACAAATACACACACATATAAACACATTCTTACAAATACACACACTTACAAGCACATTCTTACATAAAAATACACACACATACAAATACATTCTTACATACAAGTACACACACACATACAAATACATTCATACATACAAATACACACATATGCAAATAAATGAATCAGGGAAAATAGAGTTAACTGATAGTCATCAACACATACAATTGCAACCTAGAACTAATATTTGATATTCAATATGAACCTTACTTACAACACAGTATTTTACAAAAATACCTAAATACTTAAATACTTTTTTTTATAAAGTTCAACTTGTTCAAAAAGCATGATAATTTTTCAATTTTTTCTTCACTCTCCTCTATATTTGATGTCGCCATCGAAATTTTAGCATTTATTTTAAGATTACATGTATGTATAATTCGAATTGTGTATCCACTGGCATCGTATAGTTGATCCTAAAACTTTAGATTTACTTCCACTTAGACTATAAGACCCAATCTCTAATGTCATGACCTCGATTGTCCACTATATCTTTGATTGTATATGCATTAAATGTATTAGATATCGATAATATTCACAATATTAAATCAACGGATGTTTCCAGATTTTGTTCAAACAGCGCCTAAATGGGTGAAAGTTTAATAACTTTAGAAATACGCTAAGTGAAGGCCATTTTCGTAAAATTGCATGAGTCTTCTTAAATCTCTGCGAAATTTCGTGTTTTCACCACCGTTATTTTTCTTGTTAGTTTCAGAATTTGAATACGAATTGATTTATATGGCAATTTAATAAAATATTCCCCATTTTTATTTAATCTCAGCTAAATTCCATATAGGTTTTGAAATTTAATACTATTTTTAGTCTGGGACATATTAACATCTGAAGTAGAATCCGTCTTATTGGTACGTTCAGTTTTTGATTTGGGTGGATTTATTAATTCAAATTTCACAATAATTACAAAGTGTTAAATAATATTCTTGGTCTAAAACATTGATTTGGATTTATAGTCAATTCAGACAAGGACAGTTTGGACTATGTTATTGTGCTACATCAAAAGACTACATCTCCACGCTCAATGTCATTGGCACATTAGCACCATCGTGATTACATTCACATCAACACATTCAATATCAGAATTTGGTTGTACGACTATTGGAATTCATCTGGAACTTTATATTTTTGGACTTGCAATATAACATTTAGTACTGGACATGTGATATAACATTGGGGACTATTTATAATGTAATTCAAAATACTGTCTTTTCAAATATGTCATGAATTTGACAAACTTAATGCTTTTCCCTCGCTCCTGTTACTTAGTTTAAGACCATAGAGTCGTTGCGTACGGTATATTGCAATTATGTTAGGGACCAACATTCTAATGTTCTGTGGAAGTAACGACAAATTTTTGGATTAAATGTTCACTGTCAACAGCTGGAAAAATATCTTGCTCTGATTTAAGGCAAAATAATTCCAATTCTATATAAGAAAATAATAATGCGTTTCAGATAAAATATATCTCAGCTCTAAGAATATTGCTACCACCTTCCCGACACTTAATATGTCAGAACCTTATAGTATGTGTATTTTCTTTGTGTATGATATTTCTTGTATAAGTTGTAATATAAAACCTATAACTAAAGTGTGAAGATTAGCTTCTCACTATAGCTGACATCCCGTGAAAGATATTGTGCTGACATTGGGGAGCTTGTTGATCAAAATAGGATGTATTCACGCTGAAGCCTACAATTTACTATCTACAATATTAATATAACAGGCTGGTAAACTTTGAGTGAGATGCCAACATCTGTCCAATATATATATATATATATATATATATATATATATATATATATATATATATATATATATATATATATATATATATATATATATATATATATATATATATATATATATATATATCAGAGAGGGTCAATAAATACAAAGTACACTTATTCAACAAAAATTATATTGTGGACGTGAATAATTACGAAATATTCAAATAGAAAGCAACGGCATTCCTGAAAAGCTTTGCATTATTCGCATTTTTACAAAGAAATACATATATTTAATATATAAACACGCGCTTGGAAATAACTAAAAACACATGTTTTATTAATCAGACATTTTTCCAAACGTTAGCCTTTGTCCCGAATATCTTTAACAACATCGCGTTTGGCCACTGCGACAACATACTTGACGAGTCTGACGTGTAATTAAATGATCATAAATATTGTTAAATTTTTTAAAACTCAAAATCGATTTGTCAAAAATATAATTATTTTGTAAATTAAAAATAATAAGGCAACCTCATTTATAACGCTGTAAATTTTTGTTCTGCCTTTCCTAAATAGTGTTACAGTTACAGACCACCCCAGTCCAAGGCAATTTCATTTATAATGTGGGATTCTTACTTGTCTACCCTAAATAGTTTTATAGAGAGGGACCACATCAATCCAAAGCAACCTCACTTTTAGTGATACATCAGGATAAAACAGAATGCACACTGTTGTATATATTTAATCTATATTGTTTGTTAGATTTATGTTACATTATATGTAATTGATAGTGTAAACGTGTATTTTGAACGTTTCCTTGAGGCAGAATAAATTGCATTATTGTTGCCTTTAGTAGTTCATTCAGGCTTGAATTTTTATTTATTCAAATTATTTGATTCAAGTGATTCTTCCCTGGAAGTATAAAGCGCTCTTCAAAAATAAAATTCTTAAAAATATATATTTGAATTAACACTGACATTTCAAATAAAGATTTAATTTTTGGATTGTATTATTATAATCCAATAAAATGACTGTTTATACATCACCACGATACGGGACACAATAGGCTCATCAACACATTTGATTTAAGTTGGATTTTCACTAATGTTTATCAGAACTGACGTCTGTCTGTAATTCTAGGATTGTCTGCGATTTAATTTCCAATATCGCGAATTCCTTTTGACATTTTTGTTATATATTCTCAGAAAATATATTATTTTGTAAATTTTACAAAGTTTGTTGATTCTGATTCCTTTTTGTTACTATTTAAGACCATAACGTCGTAATACTGCATATGCGAATGTCTCATTTAGTACTTCTGTACGAAGATCAAATAAAGTGTAATCTTTTTAATATGTTTCTAATATTTGTCATACATTTTGGTTTAGCTATTTTGTTAGATGGTAAGACGTAAATTGTTACAGCTTTATTGATGTTCAGTTAAATACGTTGCTGGGTTATATTTGGTTATATCTATATACATACGTTGTTGGTTTATATTTGGTTCTATGTAAATACGTTGTTGGTTTATATTTTGTTCTGTCTATATAAATACGTTGTTTATATATGCTTCTCTCTTTATAAATATGTTGTTGTTTTATATATGGTTCTCTTTATATAAATACGTTTTGGTTTATATTTGATTCTATCTATAGAAATACGTTGTTGATTTAATATATGGTTCTATCTATATAAATACGTCGTTGGTTTATATTTGGTTCTATCTATATAAATAATTTGTTTTCTATATTTGGTTCTATCTATGTAAATACGTTGTTGGTTTATATTTGGTTATATCGATATAAATACGCTGTTGGTTTATATATGGTTCTATCTATATTCAGTTATTTAGCGCATGAATGAACAATTCCTGACACGAACTATTCTGTTTGGGTGTTTTTAAGGTAAACGATTTTATCATTGTCAGGCAGGTGATATAATATTTTGTTAACATAATTGCTTATTACTTTTTTCTTTTCTTTTTGTTTTTGTTGTTTGTTGTTTCGGTTTTGCTTTCTTTTCTAGTGGTATATTTAAGGCCGTAGACGGTTGAAGTAAGCCGCACCTGTCATGCTAGTCGTGACTTGCCTTAGCGGTCGTGACGTTAACGAGGATACGGCAAAGCATCGGTGAATAAAGTATTCAACATTTACCTTGCGTAATTTTGGACGAGGAGAGGGAAATGAGATTGAATGGAGAACAGTGTACCTTAACCTAGTCACTGTAGGCAATAGTTTCCCTCACAACAAAATTCATAATGGTACATTGATATCACCAGATCTTGACAATGAGAATCGAATTTATTATTAGTCGAAAATGAAAGGTTTACTAGTTGTTAGTAAGAAATGAGGTACATCCACCTCTTCATGTCAAGGCCGACTTAAAAGTAAATTAATACCGACACCGACTTGAAAGCAAATTAATATCGAATCTCAAGAATGTCAGAAGGTGTACATTGGGGAGCAATAGTAGATTTGACACTCAGTAATTGAACACTAAGTGTTGAGTTGCATTTATCCCTTTCCAACAAATATCAGGCAAGAAAACAGCTGGTACGTATGATGAAATGGGAACAGAATACACATCGCAACAACTGAAAAATGTTTTGGCATACACTTGTGAAGACACCATCAAAAAAGAGAACAAGACATCATACATGGTGATTATTTTAAAGCCATTTCATAAATTTACAGAAATGAAAATAAATTTCTTCTAATCAGCATCCGTAACAAATTATCAGACCGGACAAGATGAAAGCAGCGTATGGCATTAGAAAGAAATTTGAAGGGAGGCCTAGAGCTGTAGAAAATCCTATTAAAGACAAATATAGAAAATTTTTACTAAACAGGATAGGCTCAAACGATGGACTGAATAGCTAAAAGAATTACTATGCATTTTATTATCAACGGACAATCCAGAAATCGTCCATTTGGATGCATCCCTAGATGGAAAGATCACAGGAACTATTAGGGGCGAAATCACCAATGCCATTGATAGCTAAATAATTTAAAAACATAAGGTTTTGACAGCATCCCCGCAAAACCGATTAACATGACAATATAAAGAAACATGTTACGACGTCATTTTCAAAAGATTTCGTAGAGGAGAAAGAACCTGGTGATTTTATGTGGTGTTAGACCACTAAATTAGCCAAGAATGGAGATTTCAATTAATACAAGAACAAATCAGGTTTTATTGTGTGACTAGGCTCGTACAAAGTAACAAAGAAAAGAATGATGACAACAAGCTTTGTAAATTTTAACAAAATAATGTCCTTTTTTCCTGAACAAAAAGGTAAAAATGTGAAAAAGGGCTTACAGTTAGTGAATATAATCCAAACATTAATCCTGGAATCTACACATATAAGTCCTATTACTAAAACGTTCTTAATAAATCAAAGTTTGAACCCAAGTAAAGTTCCAACATGGAAGACGATAATGTCAGATGAATGCAATATTGTACTAATGTGTCAACAGTTCCTCGCTAAATTTTCTGAATCAAGAATAATATTCCGGCTTTAGAATTCCAAATAGTTTTCACCAAATATCTTTGTCCTGGAAACAAAATTATACCAATTTCAACCAATACAAAATACCTCGAGCCTGAAGTTATTATTTTACGACTGAAAAATCTACTAGAAATGATCTCTTTTAGCCCACGATTTTAGATCACATGATGGCTTACGTGACGAGGCTTCGTGATCATCTATTTGAACGGAGCATTAAAAAATGTCATTTAGCACGTAGTCCAGAATAGCCCTATCTAGGAATCAAATTCTCAAACTAGAAATAATAAAAAGCAAAGGTTTTTACAACTTGACTAATACGTGGGCCGATCATGACTTTGGTAATAGCCAATCATTTGTATTCAATGTTTACAAACGTCTTAACCAAGGTGAGCTAAAAATAGCGATAAAGCATCCTTTACTTTCTAATCTGGTCAACACAGAGAAGTGAATTTTCTGAAAAAAATTCAAATCCAGTGCAAATTATTATTACAATAAAATATAATCAAACGAACATAAAATAAAAAGGAATTTAAAACTAATACACGATTACGTAAATTACATATTTGTAACAGTAAAGTGTTGTTGACACTATCTACAAAGGATCGGAATCAAATAATCTTAGAAAGGATACATACGGCATTGGATTAAAAATACCGAGACGACAAAACAGGATTTCTGTTAGGATAACTCATGTACAGGTCATGTAACTAATCTACGAATTATATCAGCTGCCTCATTGTGTCCATGGAAAAGGACACTTGACTCCCATTTCCTCGGTATGATATACTCAATAATGGGCTCAAAATGCCGTTAAGAAAACAACCAATCACATAAGAAGTATTAGATTTAAGTAACGGGTTTACTTTGTGCAATAAAACTTAATTTTCAGCTGGTAAGCTTTAATCAGAGAAGGCTATCCAGGCCTTTATCCTTTCTGATAATAGTGATAAATGTGTCGGACAGAAGATACTTGAAACCCTTTCAACGCCTCGATCAGATCTAACAAGAAAAACTTATCTTTTAATTAAATATCATATAATGAATGTCAGTAAAATATAAGGATAAATTGTGAGGTTTGTGATAAAGTGGACAAGATTAAACTGAAAATCTGTTTGCGCTAGAGTTTCAGGGATTACGCTTAATTTTATAAAGGAACATAATTTAAGCTACATTTTAATCTCAAACAGTGCAAAACTAGCATCTAACTAACCTGAGCTCTTTCAACTCTAAATGAGTCTTTTCTGAAAGGCATATACATCACATAGACAAACAAATAAAACAGAAAAACCGCTGTGTTTGCACACCTGTACATTGCTGTTTATGCAGGAAATAAACCTTTAAATTTATTATGTTTCAGCTAGTTTGTTTGAACTTGTTGCGGATGCAGGAAAATATTGTATTGACATAGAAATCGACATGTGTTATGCAAATTTATGTAAACGCAAATTATATCCAGGATATTTCATTGTTATGGTCTTAAATATTTTTTTTAGGCAAATTTAGAGAATTGTTTCAAAGAAAAAATGTCGGCTGCAAAAGATAGTTTTATTTGCGCTTTGCTGTCTTCTTGGTTTAAACCGCTGGGTTTCAATGTTCTAAGGTGGCTTATCCAGTAAGATTCCTTTTCTTTCCTGATTTCTGAACTCCAGTTGGTGTTGCGAGCTATTGCAATAAGTGTTACATTACTGAAAATCTTGATAGGAGAAGAGAAGTGTTCTGCAACCAGGCTTTTATACAGCTTCTTTGTCATCCAATCAGATCTATAAAGGTTTATCCTTTTGTGTAGCTTTTCAGTTTCTCCGACGTACTGAAAGCCACTGATCTTACAAGTGACTACATTCTCTGCTTTGCACATTTGTTTGGATCATGTATGTTTAGTTTTTTTTCTCTAGACACTAGAAAATGTCCTGGTCTTGGTCATATATTGACAGGGTTTGCATCTTTTATCTCCACAGAAAGACTGATTAGGGTGGTCTTGACTAGTGATTAGCGTTAGCATCACCCTGATTAGGATGTATGTATGTATGTATGTATGTATGTATGTATGTATGTATGTATGTATGTATGTATGTATGTATGTATGTATGTATGTATGTATGTATGTATGTATGTATGTATGTATGTATGTATGTATGTATGTATGTATGTATGTATGCATGCATGCATGCATGCATGCATGCATGCATGCATGCATGCATGCATGTATGTATGTATGTTGGCATCCGTAAGTCGAGAGAGAGAGAGAGAGAGAGAGAGAGAGAGAGAGGGAGAGAGAGAGAGAGAGAGAGAGAGAGAGAGAGAGAGAGAGAGAGAGAGAGAGAGAGAGAGAGAGGAGCACCGAGTGGCCGAATGGTCCAATGCACTCTCCGTCACGAATCACTGCCATCTCACCTCTGTGTGGGTTCGAGTCTAAGATTTGGCTAATGTGGATATGTGAAAAAGTTTGCCAGTAGCTCCTCGTGGGTCGGTGGTTCTTTCCGCGGATTTCCCGGTTTCTTCCTCCACCATTAATACTGACCGCCATTTATAGCCATTTATAGCCTATCGTGTGCTCAAAAATGGAGTTGATCCCTAGGACAACAACAACAATAACAAAAGTCTCGAGAGACGATGGAAATGCGCCGATTTGTCCCAATTGGTAGTTGTGCAGAGTCTTCTGTGGTTATGGAGCGCCACATAGGAGTGGCAATCCTTGCTGAAGTTACTGCATTTGAAGTTTGAGTCAGGTCTGAGTTGGAACTGCATCCTCTTCCTCTGAGATCTTTTCTCTTCGGCGAGCTGTTGTAACTTTTCCTCGCTGGTTTTCAGACCAGTGAACAGAGCATGTCTCCAGTTGGACTTGTCTAGGGCAAGCTCCTCCCTGGTGTTGACATCAATCCCAATGGCTTTCATGTCGTGCTTTCAGACATCCTTGAAGCGGAGACGTGGCCGTCCGATTGATCTTCTGCCAGAGGCAAGCTTAAAGAAGACAAGGTCTTTGGGGATCCGTCCGTCAACCATTCGACGTACATGGCCCAGCCATCTGATGCAACTGCAGACGCTTACTGACAGAGTGTATCCAGAGTCTTAGTGTGGGTTCCACGCCGAGAGGTCCACGATCTTCTCCATTAGAAAATTGCAGGAGAATTGGAGAGAACAACACAGACCCCTCTTCCTGGCTTTTATAGACCTTACCAAAGCAATATATCTGGTAAGCAGAGACGGACTCTTCAAAATCCTGACGAAGATTGGAATCCCTCCAAAGCTGTTAAGCATGGTCCAGTCCTTCCATGGAGACAAGAAAGGAACAGTGCAGTATGATGTCTCATCGTCCGACCCATTCAACATCCACACCGGAGTGAA
Source organism: Potamilus streckersoni (assembly GCA_016746295.1). Classification (NCBI taxonomy): domain Eukaryota; kingdom Metazoa; phylum Mollusca; class Bivalvia; order Unionida; family Unionidae; genus Potamilus; species Potamilus streckersoni. Next base: position 462,347 of record JAEAOA010000505.1, read on the forward strand.
ACAAGGCTGTGTCCTTGCCCCCACGCTCTTCAGCTTCTTCTTCACTGTCCTGCTTAAGTACGCATTCGGGACGTCCACAGAAGGGATCTACCTGCACTCGCGTTCAGATGAAAGACTGTTCAACCTGGCACGACTGAAGGCAATGAGCAAAGAAAGAAAAGCAACCATTAGGGACATGCTCCTTGCAAATACTGCTGCTCTAGTCATTCACACATAAGCTGAACCATAACACCCGATGGACCGCTTTGCAAAAGCATGCGTTCAATTTTGGGTTCACCATCAGTCTAAAGAAAAAAAAACGTGATGGCTTAGGACGCCTACCCTCCCAGAATCATCATCAACAACTACAAACTAGAAGTAGTCAGTGAGTTCACTTACCTTGGCTCTACCATTACCAAATAGATCTCACTCGACGTCGAGCTCAACAAGCGAATTGGAAAGGCGTCAGCAATTCTCTCTAGGTTGTCGCAGAGAGGGTGGAACGACAGCATGCTGACACTGAACACTAATATCTCCATGTACCGTGCCTGCTTGCTAAGCACTCTCCTGTACGCCAGTGAAACCTGGACCCTGTACGCATTTCAGGAGAAAAGACTGAGAGCCTTTCACATACGTTGTCTCAGATGCATACTCGGGGTCACCTGGAGCGATTGTGTAACAAACAACGAGATGTTTGAACATGCCAATTTTCCCTATATATATATATATATATATATATATATATATATATATATATATATATATATATATATATATATATATATATATATATATATATATATATATATATATATATATATTAAGTAGTTTTTGTTTTCTCATTGTGGAAGTTTTCTTCTCTGTGTTGTCAATGCTGCAGCTGGGGACGACATCAACGGCTGCATGGTTTAAAAGTTTCTTTGATTTTCTTTAGTCCTCCGGTTTCTTTAACCTTATATTTAAGGTCATTGAGCCCAAAATTCAGTACTTTGTGACAATTACCGAATTCATCTGCAATAGAAATTATGCAGACTTAGTGACTGTCCCTTAATTATATGTCCATATCCGACTTGTAACTATAAAGAAGATCTGGTTTTTGGTACAAATCATCCGGATTCATTGATGTAATCGGTTTAGCTCTAGTTTAAGTGTGTAGTTAAAGACGGGTAATGTTTTCTTGCATAGAATCCTGACATGACGTCATGAGTCTCGTTTATTTTGTATGGATTTTTAAAAATTATAGTAAAATATTTTAGCAGTAAAATAGTCTCTCTCTCTCTCTCTCTCTCTCTCTCTCTCTCTCTCTCTCTCTCTCTCTCTCTCTCTCTCTCTCTCTCTCTCTCTCTCTCTCTCAGGCTTGATGCCACTTTCACACTAGCGTCATCTGAAAACTGATCGCCAAATATTATGGGACAGATATTACTGTCCATCTCAACTAATTTTAATTTCTTCAACCAGCTTACTATAAACTGGTTCGTCGCTATGTAGGATACTTTCTCCCCAACGACAAATGCCACAATATTGACCAAAATAAAACTGCATGTCTTAAAATTACAAGTATGTGTTGGCATTTGTAATCATTTACAATATATAGCAATAAATCATTTCGGATGTTTTATAAGTGGATATTTTATAATTCAGTCTCTAAAGGTAGTTTCAGGCTGTGTGTGCCATACGGAAATTTTAGGTGTGCGATACGGAATCAGAGACTGAACAGCTGTATCGCATGCCAGATCGACTATACAAGATTGAATGAGTATGTAATAAAATTATTTATAATATTCACTATTGATTTGTGACAGACACAACAATTTTGAAACAAGAAATTTAATTTGATGAACTATTTTGTCAAGAATAATAAAAACACGATGGTAATATAATTTAAGTTGTAACAAGATTCCAAGAGAACTTCTGTACTTTCTTCATTAACGTTAAATACCGGTGTACCGGTACAGCGAGAACGTATCGTTCGTTGTACGTACCACTGAAAAAAAAAACTACCGGTGTACCGGTACAGCGAGAAAGTATCGTTGTACGTAACACTGGAAACAAAAATACCGCACTACCGGCATACCGGTAATGCCTCACACCTCTATATACATAAATATGGCACAACTTACAGATACATTATTTTATACACCATTAGGATATAGAATAATGAAACTTTCCTAAGCCATTAAACGGTCCCTACAACTTGAGCAAAGTTTACAGGTCTGCAACCAGGACATTCCTAAGCCATTAAACGGTCCCCACAACTTGAGCAAAGATTACAGGTCTGCAATCAAGACATTCCAGAGCCATTAAACGGTCCCCACAACTTGAGCAAAGTTTACAGGTCTGCAATCAGGACATTCCTAAGCCATTAAGTGGTCCCCACAGCTTAAGCAAAGTTTGCAGGTCTGCAGTCAGGACATTCCTAAGCCAATAAACGGTCCCCACAACTTGAGCAAAGTTTACAGGTCTGCAATCAGGACATTCCTAAGCCATTAAGCGGTCCCCACAGCTTAAGCAAAGTTTACAGGTCTGCAGTCAGGATATTCCTAAGCCAATAATCGGTCCCCACAACTTAAGCAAGGTTTACAGGTCTGCAATCATGACATTCCTAAGCCATTAAACGATCCCCACAACTTGAGCAAAGTTTACAGGTCTGCAATCAGGACATTCCTAAGCCATTAAACGATCCCACAGCTTAAGCAAGGTTTACAGGTCTGCAATCAGGGCATTTTTAAGCCATTAAACGGTCTCCACAACTTGAGAAAAATTTACAGGTCTGCAATCAGGACATTCCTAAGCCATTAAACGGTCCCCACAACTTGAGCAAAGTTTACAGGTCTGCAATCAGGACATTCCTAAGCCATTAAGCGGTCCCCACAGCTTAAGCAAAGTTTACAGGTCTGCAATCAAGAGATTCCTAAGCCAATAAACGGTCCCCACAACTTGAGCAAGGTTTACAGGTCTGCCTTTGATTGTTTTACATCTCTTGTTTTAGTATAACTTCATGACTGACTCATTCATCGCCATAAGTAGGGAGAATTCTGTTGGGATCAATATTAGATCAATGTGATCTGCTTTGGATTGTTTTACATCTCTTGTTTTAGTATAACTTCATGACTGACTCATTCATCGCCATAAGTAGGGAGAATTCTGTTGGGATCAATATTAGATCAATGTGATCTGTTGTTGGTTGTGTGTCTGTGTGTTTATGGCTTTCATAAACTGAAACATAAGTGCATTTACAATCAGTTAGAAACGATTCAACTTTAACTGTTAAAATTATTCCTGGTGGAAAAATACGAGTTTTATATCATTACGTCATAATTTCCAGTTGAGTTTTAATTCAATATATTCTCAATATCTGCAATCTAATACTGCTAATGACAAGTCTGATGATCCTGGGTGTGATATCAAAACTGTCCCATTATAGGTTACAGAAGCAGTTTTATCAGTTGGTTAAACCACATTAGTTTTCTTTTTTCGTTTGATACACTGTTAATTATACTCGTTTATGTAAGTCGAGTCTAACTGCGCAAAATACAGATCATGATCTACGATGGCATACTGTGCAGTGGTTGTTTTCCTTTGTCACGTTCGTCATAAGACAAAGAGATTAAATGTTTTTTGTTGTGTTTTTCTTTTCTCATTATGGCCTGCTGCTAACAACCAGCCTTGTTTGGGGTAATATAACAAGCCCTGCTTGAGTCCAATTGGACAAATGAAGATCGGAATACAAAACACAAATACCGCCATTTAAGGCATACTTTTTAACAATAAAATATTTCAAAATGCTCATGCAAAAATGATACACTTTGGTACACTCAATGTTATTCACATACACTAATAATTTCACTAATATTTGCCAGTATAAATTACGTCATATCTGTATTAAGTTATTCTTAATGTTCATATATGTACACCTCTGTATCAACAAAAATTATAGTTGTCGATTCTGCTGCTCGTTATTGACATTCTCCATAGGTAGGCGAGGCTGCCTATCTTGCCTGCAACCTTCATTATTTGTATATACTAGTATTTGTATTTATTTATTTATTTATTTTTACTGCAAATTTTTTTATTGTAATTAAAAAGTGATTTATTGTACCTAATTGTAATGAAAAGTGATTTATTATACTTAATGTTCTTACATGTTATTGTTAACGGAAGGAAATGACGACGACGACGATGATGATGATGAGTTCAGTGTATTATTGGTGTCGACTATTAATCGAAGGACAAAATTAAATACCTCATTATTACTGGTATAAGCAACAGACTGTCTCCGTCGGATAAACCAATGAGTGTTTATTACTACCGTTACACCGCCTACCAAACAACATCTTTAGATTCATTGTAGAAAATATTCCTTTTGTGAAATAAATCGGAACTCATCAAATCACGGATAGATATTACTTCATCTATACAAATATTTATAAAGGCCGAGAGACCGATATTTTGTATGATCGCAATATGTAAAGACAAGAACAATCACTAGCATGATAGAATAGTAAACACGATGATCAATGGAGAAATTCTTCATTATTGAGATCAAGAAAATAAGGACTAGTAGCAGATATAGACCTTTCTGGACACACTCTGCTAATTATATTGATTGGTTAATAATGTAAGTTATCTTTTAGGAGAAAGAATCTTTTAAGACCTTATCCTAGTTGAAAGTGTATAAAAAATATAGACAGTTTTATTTATGAACTTTCAATTCTTTTAATAGTCTTGAATTTAGAACACTCATTACTAAAATTATCACCTGACTTTTGGTGCGGAATTGAATGTACATGTTTCAAACATATGCTTCTCCAGAAAATGCCGCGGCTCATATCCTTTACTCTGCAGAGAAGCTGACTTCAAAGGTTTCATCTATACCGATAAATGTAAGTTTGGTCATGAACATTCTAAAATTTTAAGTTATTGAATATTTTAATATCATGGTGTTTGCAAGGGTTTACTATGGGAACTGAATTAGTACCGTGATTCCTTCTATTCTTGTCTCAATGGGTGCTGCCATATTGGTATCACGTGACAGTCTGCCATTAAGGTACTAAACTATCTCAGCGGTGGTCTTTTTAATCTATATTCTTTGACAAAGACATTTATTGGAAATTATTCGGAATTCTAAAGCCGGAATATTATTCTTGATTCATAAAATTCAACAAAGAACTGTTGACACATGAGTACAATACTGCATTGATCTGACATAATCGTCCTCCATATTCGAACTTCATAGGGATTACAACCTTGATTCAATTACAACTTTTTTGTGAAAGGACTTTTTAAAATTCTATGATCAATTTTTGGATTATATTCAGAAACCGTAAGTCCCTTTCATATTTTACCTTGTTTTCTAGGGATATAAATTATTTTTGTTAAATTTTACGAAGCGTATTGGCTTCACTCTTTTTTGTTACTATTGAACGAGCCTAGACACGTAAAGAGTTTTCTCTCTGCACTTTTTATGAAGACAATTAAAGGTGTGATACTTTACATGATATATTGTTTGACTCCTCTTAGAGATAGTACAAACAATTCTTTTTGTAAGTTTGTATTGATGACAAAATAAGTTTGCATTTGTCTAATTAAAATGTATACCTACAACCCACCTTCCATCTCCAGATTCATCCCATCCCCAGAACTCGTAATCAGTAATTAATTTCAATCCATTATATTTTGACTTGATTCTGATGTTGCGGGATGGATAACATATTTCTCTGTTATTCTGAAGAAAATTATCGTAATGCGCCAAAGTATCTACTTTAGTCAAAATCGTTGATATCTGAACAACGTCTACATGTAAGGACGGTGGATAGTATTCAGCATGATTGTTTAATGAAGACAAATACATAGTTAGTTCCTTATAATTAAGTCCTAATAGCATCATGCTAATTTTTTAGCCGCTATTGATAGTATTTTAGTGGCATGCTGGAAAGGCTGATATCAAATATTTGAATCTAAGATGATCGATTAGGCTCGATACAAGAAAGAGACGGGATTTGTGTCCTATCACTTCCTTGTATGTCATTGAAAGTGTTATCATTTCAGACGTAATGAATCTAAAGCTTTCAGACATCTTTCACTTTAATATGAATTTACTATTTTAATCACTTTTGTAACGAATAACAGTAAAATACATTGCACAGAGCCTTTAAATGCTCCAACCTCCATGAAATGTTCACCTTGCGGTTTTGACAATGCAGCTTCAGTTTGCATTTCGATACATAGTATATCTCATAACAGGAACAATAAAATGATCTAATAACAATGGATACTTATTCTTTACTTTAAAAAATCTGTATTACATTGTGTAAAACAATATCGATGACTACAAGGACAAGTGCTGTGGAAGTGGAAATTGGTTATCGTTATCTAGAGGGTGATGTCCTTCGATGTTATTGCCCGGATAGAATAAATGATAATATAAAATATAAAATTCATAGGTGGAATAGATCTGAATAGAATGGCGCGTACATGTAAAGACAAAAAATTAATCAAAATTCATAAACAATTCTGCTGATGCGTCACATTAGGAAGATATACTTCTTTTTGAAATATATCATTCACCGAATTCAAATACAAATATACTTATATAAATAGTAGATCTGTTTAAGTAATAGAATAATTTTATTATAGAATCGAGTCAACGATCGAAGTCACTGCCTTGTATTGCTTTATGACCTGGTTATTTCCGGTTCATTCCAACTTCACTGCGACTCTTCTTCAACTTAACAGAGACTGTACGTCCTCGTCCTTTCCACTTTACCCTTCTCCAAACTCTCTTTTGTCTCGCCTCTTTCGGCACTAGAACTTTGTGTGGGTAGGTGGATACGTAAGTACGTGATACGTAGATACTTCAATAGGTAGGTACGAGAATACTTCCTGTGGGGCTATTTCATGTCAAAACTAAACAAACAAGCAACCTCAATCTTCTGTCAGATATCCTACTGGGCGCAATTCAGCAAAAATAGACGTTTGTCTACGAAACTAGTAGTTAGATTTATGGGAAGCGTATAGAGGCTTATATTTGTAAAATCCTTGCACACGTCGTTAATTTCAAATAACGCCTGTTTCTTTGATATCTACATTTGAACTTTTGTCGGTTGTGTGTATAGACAGGTGTATATTGCGGTTTGTCTTAAATGACGCCATCAAGCATCAAAACGTTATAGTGATTGTTGCTGAAGGATTTTATCTGAGTTTACTTTATTTGCTTTGTGTTTTATTAATAAAAAGAAAATAACTCGCGGATTCGATGTGAAGGGCTGCTTTGATTAAGCGAAAATTCTTCACATCTTTGTACTATTGCTATTGTAGAAGAATAGGCATTAGCTTTTATTTTGGTTTTGAACCATCGAAATTCAGGAACGCCGTTTTGATACTAAAAAGTTTAGAATTTAAATATAAACTCTCTTAATTGTAAGGTGTTTCAGTTGGTAACACGAGTCTTCACTTTGATTAATGGTCCTAGTACGAAAATGAGACATGCATAAAATGGTTCTTGATTAGATAACAAGAAAAGCTACCAAAGAGATTAAATTGCAGGAAAATCGTTGGCAGCCAAGCTTCACCCCAGGCCCCGGTGGGGGAGCTCACAGCTTCGAGCTTTTAGGCCTCGCATTGTTCCTTTTGGGCCATTATCATCATTTATGCGCAATTTACCGTAAGCACGCCACTATCATTGAAGCCCATTCTGCAAAAGTCACCGGCAGTAAATTTCATATTATTTCGTTCAACTTAACTAGTAAGTCAACTGCACAATCAACATATAAACAGTTTAATGGACACTGCATCGTAAGAAAATAGAGAACACCAAATTTGTCTATTTTAGAGTGTTTTGGGACAGTCGGATATATAGGTACCCTGTAAAGTAATGATCAAGACGAGGAAGATTTGTTTAAAGTTGTTCATTTGATCCAAGAAAACTTGTGGCAGTAACTTACGAATGAGAATGTTTCATCTACTACAAGATTGCTATTTTTATATTCAACTCATTTTGGAATGTTCATAAAATTACTTTGAAAGAATTTTAATTGAAGCTGCACGAATTTCTTTGAAAAAAAAAGCGACGAATTTCATACCAGCCTGTCGCAAGTTAGCTAAACTGACAACACATGCATAGACTGGATCAATGTATGGTACACACGGGATAATTAAGAGTTGAATAGATTACCCATGACCCGTCCGGCAAAATATTGACTCATTTGAGCTTTTTTTAGTCCTCTGATGCCCCAGTCTAGTAATTTTTCAACTTTACTTATCAGCTCCCCTTAACTGGACCCCAAAAATGACAATAAAAACCGACAATGCACGCACTTCTAAGAACTAATGAGATTTTCACATGGTTCAGTGAATTGAAAGATTATATTTAGAAAAGAGATATTCAAAGGGGATTCATTATATTCAGTCTCACTGGGAGTTGTGTGCTGACACATTTGTCTTAAAGCATAATTGATATATTTTCTATCTAATCAGCTGTTATAGGAAATTGTAGACGGTTTTAGTATTAATCAGTCTAATTTTAGCTCTTATTCAGCTCCTTATTAGACAATGTCTATGAATGGAATTTCGAAATTCAAGCCCAAAGATGCCTAGCCAGACAGGTTAGAGATTATTATTTTACATTTCTAAGAAAGTTAAATATACTCCAAGATATGACATGAAAATGTGAACTTAAATCAATTTTGACTGAAGCATTAACGGCTCAAAGAAAAAATTTTCTTTTACTAGCTTATATACAAACCATCTGATTATTTAAGTACCAGGACGGGCTTTCTCAATGCAAAGGATATTCGTTTTCGAACTTGTAATAACTGTGTATTTCAGCATAGATTGCGAGTTCTGTAATAAAAGTGGTCAAAGTTAATTCAACCGTTTGGTTTAAATTAGATAATAAAACGACTTCATTACAGCCCATTCATCTTTCATTCTGGAAATAGGCATAACATTATAGTTCAGCCGTACTCCATAAGTAATAAATATTCTGTCTTTGCTACGACTGTACTCAAACATGTAACTATAAATCGGTCTGTATTAAGAATCATATCCGTACTCAACCAGGTAAAAATAGATCTGTCAAAACGAATCTCACCTTTACTCAACACGTACTAATCGATCTTTATCGTATTAAGATCTACATCTATACTCACTTACGTAATAATAAATACGTCACAGCGAATCACGGCTATACTCCACCTAATAATGTATCTGTATTACGAATCGCATCTGTACTCAACCACCTGCTAATAAATCTTTTTGCATTACAAATCACATCTGTATTCCAACGTAAAGATCAATTTGCCACAGCAAATCACATCTGTACTCACCCATGTTATAAATCTGTCACAGCGAATAAATTTGTACTCAGCCACGTAATAATACATATGTTACAGATTATCACATCTGTGCTCAACAACGTAATGTCTATAACAGCAAATCACATTGGCACTAAGCAACGTAATAATAAATCTCTCACAGCAAATCACCGCCTACTCAGCCACGTAATAATAAATCTGTCACAGTAATGTACATAAGCGATACAAACTTCGATGAAAATTAATTTCTTTATCATCTAAATAGAACTTTGTCTGGACTTAATTTTACTGTAGCGACATTAATGTAAACGACGCTAGCTGAAGTATGTTTGCTACCATTTTATAGCAACCACCAAAATAAAGCAAAGATTAAATTATTTTCAGCCCGATTTACCACTGAAATATTTGCAAAACTAAGGATTTATAATTACTTCCACAAAAAAAAGTTTGGTTTAACTACAAGAAATATAGTTACAACATTATGCATTAATTGTATTTGTATCAAAATTACATACCTTTGGAGAAGTCGTCGCGTACACATAAAAAATTATACAATTCTCTGGAACCAGTTTAAAACATTATGCAAGAATGAAACATCATCTCTTGTAAATGGACTTAAAACAGATACCTCCCTACAGACCCTAAAAATAGTACAATAGCTTCATATATATCTGGCAAAATTTGCTACTGTCTTGCAAGCCGCAGAACGGAACGGCCTTGACCCTGATAAACTGACTGAACGTGTTGATGAGAGGTAGCTATGGGGCGTAAAAAGTGAATACTCCCTACATGCAAGTGAATATACACTCTACATATAAGTGAACACCCAACATAAAAGTGAACACTTCTTACTTAAAGTGAATACTCCCTACATAAAAGCGACTGTATAAATATTACATATAGAACCAGGTACCTCGAAAGCTACAGACGCTAATCTAAACAGTACTTTAGTTATCAACCCACTTCAGAATTATCATCCCACTTCCAACTCAACAAAATCAGTTCCGTTGGTGTATTTCATGATGACGATAAATTATTTCTACACATCTATAGGAGTGGTTCTAGATCCAATTGTCTTGGTTATCGGCCGATATCTGTACCTCCCACTGTTTCAAAACTCGTTCAGAAACATAAATAAACTAGTACATCTTTATCTAAGTAAATACAGGCATTTATGTTGCGTAATCTAGATTGCAGGAAACATATTCTTGCCAAACAGCTCTAATTAAAGTTACCAATTAGTGTTATACGACGTAAGATAAAAGAGACATGTCTGGCACAATATTCCTTGAATTTAAAACGCTTTATAAATAGTTGTTCATTTGATTCTCCTGCATACAACCACGTACTTACCCATTCTCCTTTTATTTCGGACCTAGCGTGATTCCCATGTCAGTAACAGCAATCACACGATAATATTTAGTTCTGAGTACGAATCTTTTTTTACACGTGGAGTGTAATTAAATGAAATGCAATCAATTTACTTGTATTTGCTTCATTTTTATCACTCTTGATGTTTCATTTATGATTAAATCTAAATAAAATAAATTCATACAACTAAATGACAAAACTGCTATGTTTTCCCTATTAAATCGGTTGTATTAGTTGATAGCCAACAGAACATTCCCATATATATATATATATATATATATATATATATATATATATATATATATATATATATATATATATATATATATATATATATATATATATATTAACGAAGTCAGTTGAACGCTGACGCCACATTGCCATGTGATCAAAACAAAATGGCCGCATATAACGAAAGCTGGGCAACCAAACCGTGTCAAATTTATTTCTTTAATTCTATGTTTGTTAGTGACACAAGGCAAACTTTGCTAATACGTTTGGTTTGAGATAATGTAGTATTACTCTTATATTCAAATTTAACCAGCAATTCGTTTTACAGCTGAAGGTAAGAATTGCATGCAACGATATTGTGTTAATAATGTTACTATTTATCGATGAAGTGTGGCAAGTTTAAATTGATGATACTAAGAAGATAACAACTGGATTCAATGATAATACCAAAAAAAATCACAGTATTGTGTATTACTCACTGAAAAAGTTACCACACTTTTCAAGTAAGAACATGCAATATCCTCAGAATGTTTTCGAGTTTTCATTCCTTTACTGCCGCGTATTATCCAAGAGTGTCTATACACATTAAGATAATTGAAATAGCCTCAACCTTTTTCGTCGACTCGAATAAAAAACCTCCGAAATATTCCGCTGCAATTGGGAATTGTCAGCCTTTCCTGTCGCAACATATGTGGTGCGCATTGTCGGAGGCGAATCATCAAACCCATTGGGATATCTTCGGACTTCTTTATAAAATAGTGAACGAATCCTCGGATGTAATTCGTCGCGATTGAGAACTATATTCTGAAATACTTTAGTTAACCTGACACAATGTGGCAGCGGACGTAGGCAAGATCACAAATGAACCAATCTCGGTCTTGACTGTCGTTGTGGTGCTCTCTGCCAGAGAATATCCAAGCACTTCAAATTTATATGCATTCCTACGAGTACTTCCAAAGATATTTCACAACTTGACGGAAATGTCCGAGCGATGTTCTAATCACAAAAACCATCGTATATGTGTATTACTTTAACTACATCAGGGGTTATTTCTTTTCTGGACGGAAATGGCGAGCGATGTTACATAAGAGGGGCTCCTGTCTTATGAATTACCAATTGTGTATATATAAATCTCCATGTATTCAATTATTTATTTTATAACACTACGTCATTGACAAGACGATTCATAAACCAAGGTCATATTTTAACGTAACAACTTAGCCTTTTTGAGTTAAACTGAAATAAAAAGACATCGTGAGCCAATTAGAAATCTGAAGCACTGAATGCAATGCATTTGTATCAACCAAACATTAACGGTTTATTGAAAAATATTAACACACATCGTCCAATTGTAAACAGCGCCTTACTTTTCTGCGCAATCTTACAGAAATGTATATATACTTATTCTTCATAAAATATACTTATGTCCATCCTCAAAGAAGTATATTTATATTCAAACATCTAAGAAATATATAACCGATCAATATTTTAATTCAATGTTCTACATTGTGACTGGTTCCATCATCAGGTAGGAATTTCCTTTTCAAGAGCGGTTTGGTGCTGAATGATAACACTCTCAGGAGCACCGACCATGTTCAGTCTGGGACAGATTAACGTTTCCGTCGCTTCTGTCTTTTGAGCCTAATCTAAGGTAAAGCTTCCTCCGTCCATCTTTTGCCAACTTTGACAACTAAGTTTCTGTGGTTAGGTTCTGTAAATAATTCTAAAAACTCCCAAGGGACGTCAAAAGGTTTTTGATGCGAAGCCATGACATTAAATTTTCACGAGTAGATTTAAGGCCTTCCATCCTTCCTACTAGCATTCATGGCTGATACGAAAATATGCTTTGGTTTTTACCGCATACAGTGTTACACGATACTGCCTTATTTTCGTCTTTAGTTATTTCAAAATACCGAGTTTGGTTCATGCAATGCTGTACAAAGTGCTTACATTGAGAAAACCGACTACATCGAGCAAAGCGGGGCAGTGTTATTACAATAGGAGTTGTGTCAATCTAGCTGTCCACTTTTCGGATGGCTTCCTAACCAACTAAAAGCCCATTAGGCAAAATATCTTTAACCGGGGTCTGTCCAACCAAACTAGGATCTGTCCAACCAAACCGGGCTCTGTCTAACCAAACCGGGTATCAATTATTTGTTGAAAATTACATCCACAAATAACCTTTATAGACGGATTCCATAAAAAATGAAATCAAATCACTTAAGACAATATGGCTTGCAGCGAGCTCTGCCAAACTAAACCAGACACTTATTGTGTCTATATGACATACATCAGCATCTTTACGGAAACTATCTTTAGCTGTAGACGTATATGATATATAGAATTTCGCTATCTGTATTATGTCATATAACTATTTAATACATTGGATGTGCCAGTATTTGTTCTAAATTGTACAGATAGTCAGACCTATGTCATATAACACCATGATATTAGATAGATTAAATTGTACAGATAGTCAGACATATGTCATATAACACCACGTTATTAGATAGATTTAAATTGTACAGATAGTCAGACCTATGTCATATAACACCATGATATTAGATAGATTAAATTGTACAGATAGTCAGACCTATGTCATATAACACCATGATATTAGATAGATTTAAATTGTACAGATAGTTAGACCTATGTCATATAACACCATGATATTAGATAGATTTAAATTGTACAGATAGTCAGACCTATGTCATATAACACCATGATATTAGATAGATTTAAATTGTACAGATAGTCAGACCTATGTCATATAACACCATGATATTAGATAGATTAAATTGTACAGATAGTCAGACCTATGTCATATAACATCATAATATTAGATAGATTACATTGTTCAGATAGTCAGACCTATGTCATATAACACCATGATATTAGATAGATTAAATTGTACAGATAGTCAGACATATGTCATAAAACACCATGATATTAGATAGATTTAAATTGTACAGATAGTCAGACCTATGTCATATAACATCATGATATTAGATAGATTTAAATTGTACAGATAGTCAGACCTATGTCATATAACACCATGATATTAGATAGATTAAATTGTACAGATAGTCAGACCTATGTCATATAACACCATGATATTAGATAGATTTGAATTGTACAGATAGTTAGACCTATGTCATATAACACCATGATGTTAGATAGATTTAAATTATACAGATAGTCAGAACTATGTTATATAACACCATGATATTAGATAGATTAAATTGTACAGATAGTCAGACCTACGTCATATAACACCATGATATTAGATAGATTAAATTGTACAGATAGTCAGAACTGTGTCATATAACATCATAATATTAGATAGATTAAATTGTACAGATAGACCTATGTCATATAACAGCATGATATTAGATAGATTAAATTGTACAAATAGTCAGACCTGTGTCATATAACATCATATTAGATTAAATTGTATAGATAGTCAGAACTGTGTCATATAACATCATAATATTAGATAGATTAAATTGTACATATAATCATACATGTGTCAAATAACACCATTCTATTAGATTAAATTGTACATATAATCATAAATGTGTCAAATAACACCATTCTATTAGATTAAATTGTACATATAATCATAAATGTGTCAAATAACACCATTCTATTAGATTAAATTGTACATATAATCAGAAATGTGTCATATAACATCATGCTATTAGATTAAATTGTACAGATAATCAGAACTGCGCAATATAACACCATGATATTAAATAGAATATTGTTTGTTTCAAGTTAGCTTTTTTATAACTAACCAGACAAATTGAATTCAGTTATACATTTTATGCATCGAATAAAAAGTAATGATAGCGTTTTTATAATTCAGTGAGATTATTCATGTCGAATACTGATTCACATACGAACCTGGTAAATATAATAATATTTAAGAGAAGTTCCGTTGAAATGATTTAATATATAACTGGTCGCAGCGAATAAAGAGGCTCTTGAAGAGGGATCCTTCGGTAGAATGGAAAAGAAATATCATGCAAGGTGGTTCCTTGACGATTCTTCGAGAGTTGTGGAAGCGTGATCGTCAACTGGACACTCCGAATTACATGCGTTCGTTAATGAATCTGTATTCAATATCACTCAATACGCCGTTTATGTCGCCTTGTCTTTCTGTCACCTACCTTTTCAGTGCCGCTACTGCCTCTTCTCTCACATTCTCGTCTGTGCTTTCTTTCAGATAATTACCTGCCTGGATTTGGCCACTGTGAACTTAAGATAATGGTAAGTGAAGAAGCTTGCTGCGGGTACAGTACAAGCCAAAAATATAGAAGTTCCTTTACACTCCCCTCTGTCAAAGCAAAAAGAATTTATAGTATTGGGAATTAAGTCCAAAAAATAATATAATTACTAACACAAGTCTGAATGACTTAAAGACCTGATAAATTTAGCAGAAGTCTAAATCAACTCTGAAGCAGGTGTTGATGTGCCTATTCTAGCTCGTAGAGTGTTAATGTGCCAATAGTTTATTGTTGAATCACAGTAATATAATTCCAGGTTTGAATTAACTATAAATTACAGTGAATGGCTCTGTAAAATAATTTTATCAGCACTTTTGTACCTCCACAGAAAAAAATCACTTGAATTCAATAATTTGAAGAAATAAATTCCAGCTCAAAATTGCTGGTCACAGCATATACTATACCTTGATTGTGCTACATTTTTAAAGCACGAATGAATTTTCACTTCAGTGGCAATAATTATGTAATCTTCAACTTGACTTCATGGCACAATTAGCATTTTCTAAAAGAACTATTACCTAATAGAAAATAACAAATTCGAATGATCCTGATGTTTACAAAATAAAACTGTTAGTTATTATTAGAAACTTATTACTAAAATTACAATCAAAATTGAAATATTGACCTTGGACTATGTCAGATAAACCAGGTAATATGTCCTTGACCCAAATAAACATAGTTGCTTCTATTAATAATAATCCTGATTTTAAGCCCATACAAATAGAGAATATATTAGCTATGCATTAGTTGTTGACTGAATAAAATTAACAAATTCATTCAGATCAAACAGAAATGAATTCTACTGAGGACATGGTCAAGTCCAACATGCAATGTTACATTACAGTAGCATGTCATGAAAAATAAACATTTAAAACAAAAGACAAACAACGTATATTAAATATTCATAACAATATAGTAATAGCAAACATTGTCTCCACTCTTTCTAATAGGGTCTGGTACAGTAGATGTGGCCAAAGGGTTGTTGGTAAAATATCGTGTTGGTAAGATCAAGCCTTGTGACTCGCGTAACCTACTTTTCTCAATGGATTTCGTCCACTTACTGGTTTGTCGCTTGATATCTGTCACACTTTAACGTCGTTCAATGAGTTCTTAAACCGATTGCCGAAGCTTTGACTGGGTGCTCATTTAGTGTTGCTATGACTACCTCGAACCTGTATGTGTCTTGTACATTGAAGTTTTTTAGGATCAACCTTCGTGAGTTTGATGGCTAGAAGTTCATCCTGGCCCATTCAGGCAGGTCACCAGGGTCTTCAAACATCTATTTACTTTGCGGCACTGACATGGATGTAATTGTCATACCGTCCATAAAGGCCCTACCAAAATGTTGCCGAACTCCAGATGATATTATTGGTCATCGGTTCACCAAGGAGATATATTGAAGTTAAAAAGAGTTCCATCAACATCGTTCAGCCTCTTATGGTGCCTGATTCCATCTTCTTCCATGCGATATTGTAGTCTCACACGTTCAAGCTCATTTTGAAGTTATCAAGGTTATATTTTTCAGAACTTCACTGGTACATGATACTTCTATTGAGTCAGGTTCACCAACTTGTGTTGCATATTTCCATGTGCGATGGCTAAATCTAACAATAACACTGTCAGTTCATTTTAGTTTTCTTTGGCAGGCTGAGTGCTCATTCCCAAATAAATCATATCTTCTCATTTTCTAAGAAATATATGTATGTTCAACCTGAAAGAAATATTCGTTAAGACTATAGTTAGGTTCTTTTCTTCTAGTAAATACATTTCCCTTTATCCTCTGAGAAACACATTTCTCATCATCCTGGAAAAAATACATTTTTCCTCATCGTATCATAAGTATAGTTCTGCTCAACCTCTTGGAAACACATTCTACACATTCTATACGTAAAATATTGTCCTACTCATCCTTTAGGACATATTTTTCTGCTCATTTTCAAAGACACACACACACACACACACACACACACACACACACACACACACACACATATATATATATATATATATGCTTATATCCAAACAAACACGTTATTCTTATATCAAGAACATTGGCAGCTCTAAATTCATGGAGATTATGAGAAATATTCATGTGTCTGCATTTGAGATTGTAAGAGATATTTTTGTGTTAGTATTTGAGATTATGAGAGATATTATTGTGTTTGTATATGAGATTATGAGAGAATTGTTTTGCAAATATTTGAAATTATGAGAGGTATTCTTGTGTTTGTATTTGAAATTATGAGAGGTATTCTTGTGTTTGCATTTGAAATTATGTTGTTGTTGTTGTACGCCATTTTTCAGCACACGATAGGCTATTCGTGGTTAGCCAGTATTAATGGTGGAGGAAGAAACCGGAAAATCACCGGAAAGAACCACCGACCCACGAGAAGCTACTGGCAAGCTTTCTCACATATCCACATTCGCCGAATCCTAGACTCGAACCCACGCAGACAGAGGTGAGATGGCAGTGAACAGTAACGGACAGCGCGTTAGACCACACGGTCACTTATGGCACCTTTGAAATTATGAGATATTCTTGTGTTTGTATTTGAAATTATGAGAGATATTCTTGTGTTTGTATTTGAAATTATGAGAGATATTCTTGTGTTTGTATTTGAAATTATGAGAGATATTCTTGTGTTTGTATTTGAAATTATGAAAGATATTCTTGTGTTTGTATTTGAAATTATGAGATATTCTTGTGTTTGTATTTGAAATTATGAGAGATATTCTTGTGTTTGTATTTGAAATTATGAGAGATATTCTTGTGTTTGTATATAAAATTGTGAGAGATATTCTTGTGTTTGTATTTGAAATTATGAGATATTCTTGTGTTTGTATATAAAATTGTGAGATATTATTGTGTTTGTATATAAAATTGTGAGAGATAATTCTGTGTTTGTATATAAAATTGTGAGAGATAATTCTGTATTTGTAATTTGAAGTTATGACAAATATTCTTGAACTTGAGTAAATGCTTACATCTGATTTCTCGTTCGAACTAGTGCTTTTAGGTTTAGAAGTAAGTAAAAGTGGCACAACTAGTTTAAAAAGTTTGATTTTTTTTACATCTATACCTTTTCTTTGTATTTAAAAAAACTACATAAATTTTTATAATTCAATCACAAATCACTTAAAATCTTCAACTTTTGCATGCCTTTGAGTAACTCAAGAGCAATTTAACAAATGAATTATATTTCCAAGTGCCAAAAGCTGAAACGTTAAGAACATATTCAATCATAGACTAATTTTCAATATTCAAGAAAAATCTAGATTCATATTCATTGTTAAAAGATCTCACCAAGACTTGACTAGTCGTACAAAAAACAAACATGGTCAGACATTATAACAGATTTTCTGGACTCCCATAAAAGGACGCACGTAGCTGGGTATATTTTACAGATTGTCGCAATGTTCCTATTTTATCACCTCCATGCTTTAGAGAAGTATTTTGCCAGGACTAAACAGATATGTGGAAATCCTCCAAACTTTGCATGTATGTTGCCAATGTGATCAAACTTTGCATGTATTTTGCCAATGTGATCATACTTTGCATGTATGTTGCCAATGTGATCAAACTTTGCATGTATGTTGCCAATGGGATTACCATCTATGAGCATGTACAAAGGTTTAACACAAATCTTCCGCAGCCCCGTTGTGGCCTCTAGGATAGGAATCAAAGATAGAAGAAAACAGTGACTACATTTAAAATCTCTCTCTCTCTCTCTCTCTCTCTCTCTCTCTCTCTCTCTCTCTCTCTCTCTCTCTCTCTCTCTCTCTCTCTCTCTCTCTCTCTCTCTCTCTCTCTCTCTCTCTCTCTCTTGCACAAGGACACATATTTCACTAATTTTCGGTAATGAAGGACATTGAAAGTGTGAAATGGGTGTGAAGGGTTTGTGTGATTAAATGTGTTTTGATTTGTAATGGCGAGCAATGAAAGTAGCTATAGATTTATTTATACCAACACGTCTCGTAATACACATTCGTGTATATTTATGTCATTTTATGCATAACTGTTGATCTATTGAGTTCTGTTGTTTCATGAGTGGGCCATTGGTATACGTATTAATATCACCATCAAATTCAGAAGCTAAGTGCTAAATTATTATCATTTATTAAAAGAGACACTTCGCTCAGACAAGCTGCATAGCTATAAAATCCGGCACCATACAATCATCATACATTCATTAAGAAATGAATATACTTAACATAAAACTCAAGTTTCATGTCATCTCTGGAAACTGTTCAGATTTCATAGCAAGATAAAGCAGGAAGAATTATTTCGTTTCTACAATAATTATGTCATTAATCTCATAAAACTTCATTGGTTTTGCTCAATAGTTTATTTTCCAAAGAATCTATTTCAAATTCTATAATTACGTATTGGCTGTGAGAAAAGCTTTCCTTCGATCATGATCCAGTCTGATTGGTTTATTTTGCCATTCATTCCAATACATGGACCTATGAAGTGGGAATCATATCAATAGACCTACACAATGATATCCATCTACGTTTTCTATATATTTTACTTATGTATGTTACATTAGGTATGTGATCGTTGTATTAGATTTGACACTGGTAGCAAACATACAACTATTTGAATGTACATACTCCAGATAAGGAATAGTGACAGTAAAAGCAATTCCTAATACCATCAAGTGAATAGAGATTTTCTATTCAAGCATATTTATTACACGAGACGATGCGAACTTTTTATAATGACAATTACACAAGTACAAGAAAATATTCTCTCTGCGAGGGAAGTTTTTAATGCTGTCTTTGAACTCGAGAGAAAGGAACTAATCAGGAAATTGCTATCACGAAAGGATTTTAGTATTCCTCAGAATCGATACACATTTTCTGCAATCCCGTAGTGAATGTTAGTATTGTGTTGGTAAAAAATGCACTGAAATTCTTAAACAACTTCGTCCGTCAACATTGTCAAGTGTACTCTGACACGTTTATTATCATAATGTTTTGTATGATTTGCACATATGTATTTTATGAACCTTTTATTTCACCTGATCCTAGTTTAAATAACTTTTATGATTGGACGATTATGGAAGACAGGATAAATTTTGGTGTTATAAAATGCAAAAAATATGTGGTTCGTTTTAAAATAATTCTCACAAGTCTCAGCAATAAATGTTACCTTTCAGTGTTTCATATGACTTAATCGTAAACATTATGGGATACAATTTAATACATACACGAAGAAATAAAAGACTTGTATAACTTGGCGCAATAAATAACTGTATATATATATATATATATATATATATATATATATATATATATATATATATATATATATATATATATATATATATATATATATATATATATATATATATATTGTATTATCACGTTTAGTGACTTTATATGATTAACATAATGCAGTTACGAATGATAGTGATTGTCACTTATTTTCTACGGGTTTGTCTTCCGTTGTCAATGTTGGTCCAAATTGGTTTTTTTGGTGTTACGACCCTGTAGTTGAATAAAATATGTTAAGGAATGAATTTTGTATAAATCATTTTATTTCATTTTTAGTTCATTTTTATCTCATTAAATTTTATTATTATTATTATTATTATTATTATTATTATTATTATTATTATTATTATTATTATAGCATTGATCTAATGCTTTGTTAGAAACATCGTGTTTACTTCAATTGCAAATGTGACTATTGTAAGAATTCGTCATTTAGAGGTAAATGATTGGCTGATACTTGGTCAGGTTTTCCTAATGTCCAGATGCTTTGCAAAATTACACGTGTCCTCCGTGCATGTGTACATGAATCGACGTATTAGATTGGTTTATATGTTTAGTTTTTTTGTAAGAAAAATCAGAGTCAGAGACGTAGCCGATTTCAACATCCTAGGGAGTCACAGTGCTTCTGTTACCTTAAAAAAAATGTATTTTTGTGCTAGAAGAAGTTGTATGTTCGTGTGTCTACGTAGAACGACATGGATTTTGTTATTGGTGATAATTGTACTTCGTCTACTTTCTAAGTAATTATTTTACCTGGAGAACAATACTACTGGTTAAAAAATATACATTTTCTAAAATTCTTCTAAATTGGAACGGAATAATATAAACTATGCTTCAATTCTTCTAAATTGGAACGGAACAATATAAACTACGCTTCAATTCTTCTAAATTGGAACGGAACAGTATAAACTACGCTTCAAAATTCTGGAGATTTCTGTGTTAGCCTTCGTCTGACGTCATAATCCGCCATCTTGGGCAAGAAATGATCATTCTTACCGTTAATTTAGAACTGTTCACGGGACTTGTGTTTTCATACATAGTGAACTTCTGTGTGAATTATTTTCGCATCAAAATCTCCAAATATAGGTTAATTCCACTGATAAATAACTGTGCAAGTGTGAATCACAAACCGCATGTTTTTGAGCGTGACTAAATTGTCAAAACACTGATTCGAAACACTCGTGTTTCCCTCGTCATCGTCGTCGTCGTCGTCGTCGTCGTAGTAGTAGTAGTAGTAGTAGTAGTAGTAGTAGCTGTGTATAAGGTAGCAGTATTATATGTGGTAGTTGTGGTAGTAAAAGTAGTATTAGTAGTAGAGGTGGTAGTAGTAATAATATTATTAGAAGTAGTAGTAGAAGTGGTAGTAATAGAAAGCAGTAGTAGTAATAGCAGCAGCAGTAATCGAAGTGGTAGTAGTAGTAGTAGCAGTTTTAGTAGTAATGCTATAGGTACTAGTAGTCGTCGTATTAGCAGTATTAATAGCAGTAGTAGTATTAGAAATGGATGTAGCTGTAGTAATATTAGTAGTATTAGAAACGGTAGTAGCAGTAGCAATAGTGGTAGTATTAGAAGCAGTTGTAGCAGTATTAGTAGTATAAGTAGTAATAATAATAGTAGTAGTAGTAGTAGTAGTAGTAGTAGTAGTAGTAGTAGTAGTAGTAGAGCTTCTGGTGGTAATCGTAATAATAATAGCAGCAAAAATCGTAGTAGCAGGAGTTTTATTACAGTAGTATTATTTGAAGTGGTAGTAGTAGCGTAAAAGCAATAGTAGTTTTAGAAGTGGCGGTAGTAGTTGTTGTTGTTGTAATAATAAAATAAATAGCGTTATTAGAAATGTTAGTAGTGTTGTTAGTAGTACTAGTAGTAGTAGTAATAGTGGTGGTGATAGTCGTATAAGTAGTACTAGTAGCAGCAATAGTATCATTATAATTAGTACTAGTAGTCATAGATGTAGTAATAATTGTCGAAATGGTAGCAGGACTAATAGTAAAAGTAGAAGTACTAGCAGTAGTATTAGAAGTGGTAGTTGTTGTTACAATAGTGATGGTAGTAGTAACAATAGTGTTAGTAATATTAATGGTCGTAGTGTTTGTAGTAGTAGTATTAAAAGAGGTAGTTGTGGTAGTATAATTAGTGGGGGTAGTAGTAGCAGTAAAAAGAGTATTAGCAATAATAGTATAAGTAGTGGTAGAAGTAGAAATATGAGTAGTAGCATCAGAAATGGTAGCATTTATTGCAGTAGTAGTAATATTAGAAGTGGAAGTGGTAGTTGTAGTATAAATAGTAGTGTAAGTAGTACCAATAGTAACAGTAGTATCTGAAGTGGTGGTGGTGGTGGTAGTAGTAGTAGTAGTAGTGGTGGTAGTAGTAGTACAAGTGGTAGTAGCAGTAGTAGTAGAGGTGGTAGAAGCATTCATAATAGCAGTAGCATAAATCGTGTAGTAGTATTATTATTAGCAGTATAGTGTTCTTAGAAATTTTGGTATTAGTAGTAGCCGTAGTAGCAGTAGTGATAATGGTAGTAGTAGTACTAGGAACGTCAGTAGTATTAGTAGTAATAGTAGTAGTAGCAGTTGTGGTAGTAGTAGAAGTAGTAGTATTAGAAGTGGTGGTGGTAGTAGTAGTAAAATAAATAGCAGTATTAGAAGGGGTTGTAGTAGTTGTGTTAGCAAGTTAGTAGTAGTGTGTTGTTCGTCCGTTGAGTCTACGAAGACCACTCTAGTCATCCGTGAGTTGGAGGAGCTGGTTCTGTTCTATGTGTGCGCAGGTGGCTGATTAGGCCAATCCTTGCACGAAAAGTTCGGTCTTAGAATGGACACTGGATAAGTGGGACATCTCCAGGAGGGTCGCCTGCACGTGCTTTTCTGACTTACCTCTTTATCTTTGCAGCAGCTATCCTGCTCGATTCACACAGCTTGGAGCCTTTGTGAAGATAGAGAGACCAAGTGACTCGATCGCTATCTGTTTGCTCCCATGAGTCAGGGTCTATGCTGAACGCTTTCAATGCAGCTTTCAAATTTTCTTTGAAGCGTTTCTTCTGACCTCCGTTGGATCTCTGTCCTTGCTGTAGCTCGCTATAGAAGAGTTTCTTGGGCAGCCGGTGGTCTGGCATTCGTACAATGTGTCTCGCCCAGCGTGGCTGGGACTGCATCAGGATGGTGAGAATGCTGGAGAGGCCTGCTTTGGCTAGTATCTCGGTGTCTGGGATTTTGTCCTGCCATTTGATATTGATTATTTTCCTGAGGTTTGTGGTGTGAAAGTGGTGCAGCAACCTGACATGACGTTAATACATCGCCCACGTTTCGCATGCGTAGAGTAATGTGGGGAGTACAACTGCCCTTTAGACCTTTAGTTTGGTCATGATGTTGATGCCTCTTGTATTCCATACCTTCTCATACAATTTGCCAAACGTTGCGCTGGCTTTGGCAATGCGGAGGTTCACCTCGTCGTCAATGGTGACACTCTGTGAAACTGTGCTGCAAAGGTAGGTGAAGTGGTTTACCACGTTGAGTTTTTGGCTGTTGACGGTGATGCTTGGCTCCGAATAGGGCTTTCCCGGAGCTGGCTGATGCAGAACTTCAGTCTTCTTAGCATTGATTGCGAGACCAAAGCTTGTGCAGGAACTGGAGAACTTGTCAACGCTGCATTGTAGGTCTACCTATGAGCCAGCATTGAGGGCGCAATCATCAGCAATTAGGAACTCCCTGATGTTGTCTGTCATAACCTTGGATTTTGCTTGTAGCCTCCTGGGGTTGAACAGTTTTCCATCTGTACGGTACCTGATGCCGACTCCAACAACTCTGTCTCTGAATGCAATAGTCAGAATGGCGGAGAAAAACAGACTGAACAATGTCGGTGCCAGAACACAACCCTGTTTGACGCCATTGGTTACTGGAAATGGTTGAGATGACTCTCCATTTTCCTAGAGGCGCGCCTGCATGCCGTCATGGAATTTCTGAACCATGGATATAAATTATTTTGGACATCCGTACTTGGCCATTACCTTCCATAATCCTTCTCTGCTGACAGTATCAAAAGCCTTTGTCAGGTCGATGTAGATGGAGAGGTCAACGTTTTGCTCTTAACATTTCTCTTTCAGATGCCTTGCAGCAAACACCATGTCACGAAGTACTACGTTCTTTCCGGAATCCAAATTGGCTTTCTGGCAGAAGTCCCTGATCACAGTACATAGTGAGGCGATTAAGTAGGATTCTGTCGAGTATCTTTCCTGAAATTGAGAGCAAGGAAATGCCTCGATGGTTGTCGCAGGCCTGTCGGTTTACTTTGCATTTATATAGGTGGATTATGGAAGCATCTTTGAGTTCCTGCGGGATTGTCTCTTGCTGCCACATCAGCATGAACAGTTCGTGGAGCCTTTAAATCAGGGCTGTACCCCTTCTTTGTAGACTTCTGCTTGGATGGCATCTGAGCAGGGAGCTTTGCCACTGGAGAGCAGATGAATCGCTTTCTGTGTCTCAAGCAAGGTTGTAGGGTCATCCAGTAATTCTTTGATGGGTCATTAAGGGAGACGGTTGATGATTTCCTCGTTGATGGATGAAGGGCAATTCAAGACACTGTCAAAATGTTCTGCCCATCGTTCAATAATCTTCTCTTTGTCAGTAATTAGAGTGTTACCATCTGCTCTGAGAATGGGTGATAATCCAGAAGATGTTGGACCATACACTTCTTTTAGGGCATTGTAGAAGTTTGCGTAACAATGTATCTCATCAGCTTAGTTGCTAAACCAATTGTCTCGCATCTTCCGGAGTTTTTGCTGAACCATTCTGCGTATATTAATGAATGCATGTTTACTGGAGGTGGAATTGGGGTTGTTTAGGTAGGTTTGGTGGAGGTAGTGTTTCTCATCCAGCAACTGCTTGATCTCAGCGCAGTTCTCATCAAACCAGTCTTGGTGCTTTCTATTTGAGGATCCTATGATTTCCGAAGCTATGGTGTAAAACAGCTCTCTTAATGCCGCCCATTCGGTCTCAACATTCTGATCTGCCTGAGGGGTGGATTTCAAACGTTCCTCCAGGGCATCTACGAGCCACTGCTTGGTACTAGAGTGTTTCAGTTTGGCGATGTTCAGTCTTTTAGAAGCCTTCTTTCCTGTGGGCGTCTTTTAGGCTGAATGCGGATGTTGAGCTTGGTGATGATGAGGCTGTGGTCTGTTCAGCAGTCAGCGCCACACAAGGACTTCATCACACGCACATCCTGCCTGTCCCTCTTCCCGAAAATGACGTAGTCAATGAGATGCCAGTGCCTACGGCGAGGGTGCATCCATGACGTTCGGTTACGGATAGGGAGGCGGAAGACTGTGTTGGTGATCAGCAGTTCATGCTCGGCACATGTCTGGAGCAGGAGGAAGCCATTGCTGTTACAGTGACCAACTCCGTGTTTTCCTAGCACCCCCTCCCAGGAAAATTGATCATATCCAACTCTTGCATTGAAGTCGCCAAGAATGACGAGCTTATATGCCAATGGGACATCAGAAATAACGGAGTGAAGATCCTGATAGAACTTGGGTTGGTCATGGGTTGGTCATGTTTGGAGCGTAACAAATGATGATGATAAGGTGTTTTCTTCCAGACAAGAGGGGAAGTTTCATGGTCATAAGTCTATCGTTTACACCCTTGAGATGTCCAACTAGTTTGCCAATTAGTGTTGTCTTTGCTGCAAAACCGACACCAGCCTCACGGCGCTCTTCACTACCCCGGCCGCTCCAAAAGAAAGTTTACCCTGAGCCCCTTTCACATAGCTCACCTTCATCTGCAAGCCGGGTCTCGCTCAAGGCAGCAATGTCCACGTTGTATCTGGCAAGCTCCTTTCCTATTAGTGCGGTTCGCCTCTGGGATCTATGGGTCTATCCGTGTCATCCCGGTCCATTATGATGTGTACATTCCATGCGTCAAGTGTGAGAGGAACAATAATCGTCTTCTTTTTATTTTTATTTCGATCGCTGAAGTAGGGTCCCCACCAACCGCGGTAAGCTAGCTAGGGGAAGTTCGAGCAGGAAATGTTTAGGGCACCTTTTCTAGCCCCTTCCTCATGCCAATGAGATGAGCAGTGCATTCCTGAAGAGGTCTTCTCAGTCTCTCAGGGGGCTGCCGGACTCCACTTTTGCTCTGTGTCATAGATGAACGACCCATATGGCCTGAGCCGCCTGTGTGCAAGTTCGCGGCTACAGATTGCCAGTGTACCCACACCTACCGCTTTGTCGCTAGCCTGTTGCCGTAGGACTTTAGTGGTTGGTGAAATGGAATGGGTGAATGACAAGAGTGACTTGCGCTATGATTTTGTTTTAAGGGCGGAAAAGTTGCGCTGTTCACCGACCTCACTCTCTTGCCCAAAACCATCGGAGTCAAGCAGCATGACAACGTCAAGACGGCCGGAGCCGGAGTTAAGTGCAATGGATAACCAGAACGTCTTGTCTCGTCATGCTCTTAGCGCTCCACGGCGCTTTGCTGGGAGTCGCCTTTCTGCCCGTTGACCAGCTGGTGGTTCCTCCGCGCAGGCTGCCGAATCCAATCTTCACATGATAGGTAGACAATGCCTAACTCACCGAAGGATTGAGACCCATCGCCTACCCTCAACCTGGTTTAGCAGGCCAGTCGAGGCCGTTTCCGGGGTGTGGCCGCTGCATATGTCACAGCTTCTTGGAGCCACAGGTAAGAGTTGAGTGCCAAGTGGGGACCAAAAGTGAACAAGCTGCCCCCAAAGGAGTACGACTGCTTCCCCGACCAGAGGTGCTACCCCTCCCTGGACACCCTATACACCCCAAGTAGTAGTAGTATTGTGGAAGTAGTGGTTGTATAAGTAGAAGATAGGAGGCTACAATGTAGCATCAGTAGTATTATTAGAAGTGGTGGTAGTAGTAGCAGATGTAGTAATAGAGGTGAAATTGGTGGCATTAGTAATAATATAGGTAGTTGAAGTGATAGTAAAAATTATGGTAGTAGTAGTAGGAGCACGGGTAATAGCAGCATTGTATGTAGTAGTAGTAGTTGTAGTAGTAGTAGTTGTAGTAGTCATGATAGTAGTAGTTGTTGTAGTATTAGTAATAATAGTAGAATTAGTTGCAGTATAGGAGTGATAGAAGTAGTATCAGTAATAGTTGCAGACGTGGTAGTAGCAGAAGTAGCGGTAGTAGTAGTAGTTATAGTAGTAGTAATAGTATAATTAGTTGTAGTATAGAAGTGTTAGTAGTAGTAGAAGTATAAGATGTAGTAGTAGTAGTAGGGGTGGTAGTAGTAGTAGTAGTAGTAGTAGTAGGGGTAGTAGTAGTAGTAGTCGTAGTAGTAGTAATAGTAGTAGTAGTAGGGGTAGTAGCAGTAGTAGGGGTAGTGGTAGTAGTAGTAGTAGTAGGGGTAGTAGTAGTAGTAGTAGTAGGGGTAGTAGTAGTAGTAGTAGGGGTAGTGGTAGTAGTAGTAGTAGTAGTAGTCGTAGTAGTAGTAGGGGTAGTAGCAGTAGTAGGGGTAGTCGTAGTATTAGTAGTAGTCGTAGTAGTAGTAGTAGTAGGGTAGTAGTAGTAGCATGGGTAGTAATAGTAGTAGTAATAGTAGGGTAATGGTAGTAGTAGCAGTAGTAGTAGTAGTAGTGGTGGTAGTAGTAGTGGTTGTAGTTGTAGTTGTAGTAGTAGGAATAGTAGGGGTAGTGGTAATAGTAGTAGTAGTAGTAGTAGTAGTAGTAGTAGTAGTAGTAGGGGTGGTAGTAGTAGTAGTAGTAGTAGTAATAGTAGTAGGGGTAGTAATAGTAGTAGTAATAGTAGGGGTAATGGTAGTGGTAGTAGTAGTAGTAGTGGTGGTAGTAGTAGTGGTTGTAGTTGTAATTGTAGTAGTAGGGGTAGTAGGGGTAGTGGTAATTATAGTAGTAGTAGTAGTAATAGTAATAGGGGTGGTAATAGTAGTAGTAGTAGTAGTAGGGGTAGTGGTAGTAGCAGTAGTAGTAAGGGTAGTAGTAGTGTTGGTAGTAGTAGTAGGGGTAGTAGTAGCAGTAGTAGCAGGGGTAGTAGGGGTAGTAGGGGTAGTAGTAGTAGTAGTAGTAGGGGAGGTAGTAGTAGTAGTAGTAGTAGTAGTAGAGGTAGTGGTAGTAGTAGTAGTGGTAGTAGGGGTAGTAGTAGCAGCAGTAGTTTAAGTAATGGTATAATAATTAGTAATATTAGAAGTGATAGCAGTAGCAGTAGCAGCAGCAGACGTTTAAGTAATGATAGAATAATTAGTATTAAAAATGGTAGTAGTAGCAGTAGTAGCAGCAGCAATTTAAGTAATGGTAGAATAATTTGTAGTATTAGAAGTGATTGCAGTAGTATAAGTAGTAGCATTATTAGTAGTAGTAGTAAACGTTGCGGTTGTAGCATAAGTATATGTAAGAGTGGTAAAATCAGTAGTAGTAGTAGTAGTAGTAGTAGTAGTAGTAGTAGTAGTAGTAGTGGAAAAGTGGTAGTAGTATTGTAGTATAATTATTTGTAGTTGTGAAAGTGGTGGTAGTAGTAGCAGCATAAATAGGAACAACCGCAGGTGTGGTAGTAGTAATAGTAGTAAGCGGGCATAGCTCTAACATTGTGATACTATGGAAACGTGTCGCAGTACGACTTGTAAATGTTTCTCGCCTTAGCAAGGAATCTACACAATATTACATTGTAATATCTTAATTTTTGTTTCAATTACTGTCATTACTTTGTAATACAAAATATTTTTATACATTATTAGACGGTTTCTATTTAAAACAAAAGAGATTGAAATCAGTCTATATATCGTCTGCATACATCCTGAAAACACGTCCTAAAATGAAATAAAGTGTGCAGATACTGCACAAAACCTTCCTCACAAAACCTTCCTCACAAAACCTTCCACATAAAACCTTCCTCACAAAACCTTCCTCACAGTATGATCACAATGGACCGCTCTATTGGCCTAAATGGCTAGAGCGTCCTGCTTTGGATGCTGGAGGTCCCAAGTTTGAACCCTGGCAGAATCACACCAAAAACTTATAAAAGTGTTACTGGCAGCTAACTCGTTATGTGCTCAGAATTAGGAGGTTAGTGTTAGGACTGGTCTGTCTTGTGTCAGGATAATGGGAATAGGTGGGACATAATGCTACTTTTCTGCGTAATGATGCTCCAGTGTTTGATATCAGTATAAATTGTCACACTGCAATCATCGTAACGATACGAATTACACATTGTTAACGCAATCTTCAAAAATTTACATCACACACACAGAGGCTTCAATATGACAAACGAATATCTAAAGAAGATGCAATGCATTTTAGAAAACTGTATGAGTATCAAGTGCAGCAATAGACAAGTATTCACATTGTATATACGACAGATCCTCTAACGGTATCCATACTGTGTGTATGTGATATCCTATAGCAATATCTATATTGTGTATATATCTGATTATATACCTGTATCCATATTGTGGATACGACATATATTGAAACTGTATCAATATTATGTATCTGAGAGATCCTGAAATTGTATCCATGCTGTATACATGAGAGATTTTGCAACAGTATCCTATTGTGTATACGACAGAACCTCTAAGAATATCCATATTGTGTAAATGATTGATCCTGTCTCAGTATTCGTGTTGTATATACGAGAGATCTATAGCAGTATCCATAGTATGTATATGTTGGATCCTGTAACGGTATCCAATTGTGTTTATGACATATCCCATAACTATATCAATATTGGTTATATGATAGGTCCTGAAAAGCTATATATAATGTGTATATGACAGACCACATGATGGCATCCATATAGTGTACATAACGGACCATAGAATGGTATCCATATTGTTTATAGGGCAGATCCTATAACAGTAGCCATGATCTGTATGTGATAGATTCTGTAGCATTATTATTTTCTATATTACGGACCATGTGGCAGTATCCATAACATTTATATGACAAGTCATGCAATAGTATCCATACCGTGCATATGAGAGATCATAAAATGGTATCCATATTGTGTTTATGACAGATCCTGAGAGGTATCCATATTGTGTATATAACAGATCGTATCATGGTATACATATTACATCCATATTATTCACATATACATTCATATTATTTATATTACCGGTCATGTAATAGTATCCATATTGTGTATGTGACAGATCATATATCGACATCTATATTATGTATATGACAGATCCAGTAGCAATAGTCATATTGCATATATGACAGATTTCTGGAGAAGTATCTACATTTTGTATATGAACGATCCTGTATCAGTATTTATGGTGTGTGTGTGTGTGTGGCAGATAGTATATATTGTGTATATGACATATCCTTTCATCATCATCGCTAATCGTCATCAATCCCTTAACCCAAGGGATTGTTTGGCCACCACAGTTGACATTACAACCAATTATCTCCATATTTCCCTGTTCTCTACTGCAATTTGGGAATCTTCCAACCCCATTCATGTCACTTCCATAATGTTTTTCTTACCGCCTCTTTTATTTGTGCCTCTTTTTATGCACCCTCGCGTTGTGCTTTGCAAGATTGTGTTTGCCAGTCCAGATGATCTTGAGATATGACTGTACCACTTCAGTTTGCACTTTTTTGACAATGGTCAAGAGATCTTTATAAGATGTGATGGCTCGATGGATCCTGTTGTGGAAGTCTTCGTTGGTTACATGGTCAATGTATGAGATGCCCAAGATCTTGCGGTAGCATCTCATTTCGAAGGTTTGAATCATTCATTTTAGATCTGATGTGAGCGTCCATGTTTCATAAGCATACAGAAAGATGGATATGACAGTTGAGGGCAACAGTCTTATTTTGGAAACAAAAGCAATGTTGGCATTTTTCCATATTGATCTCAACCTTGTTATTGTTGCTGTTTGCCGGGTAATCCTGCAAAGTAGTTCTGGCTTGGAGCCCTCATTTGTGATAAAGGATCGAAAGTACTTGAAGTTTGTGACTCTTTCTAGCTTCTGTCTACTGATATTTATTTCTGCACTGATGCAATTGGTGTTGTTTGTCATCAGTTTGGGGTTTTTCGGCGCTAATATCCATAATCTCCATACCGTATGCGGTGGAGGTTGTGTCGAGGCGCTCAGACAAGTCAGCTAGTTCTTTATAATCTCCTGCTAAACCACCAATATCATCTGCTAAGCGAAGCATGGTTATTGCTCTTCCTCTGATGCTTACATTGCCCTTGCAAGGCTTCGTCCATGATCCTTTCCATGAAAATGTTGAATGGTGCATGTGACAGTATACATCTCTGATTTCAAATGTTCGAAACCAATCTCCTCTGTTGCCATTGATAAGGACAGCACTGGTGGCTTTGCCATAAAGGTGCTCAATAACCTGCACCAGGTCTGAGCTGTTGTTGTACATAGTTACCCATAAAGCTACATGCCTACTATCAAAGGCCTTTTTGAAATCTATAAAGACGCGGTATAGATTTTGCTGATGCTGAAGGTATTTCTCGCAAAGGAGTCCGAGATTGAAGATTTGTTCTGCGGTGCTTCTTCCTTCTCGGAAGCCTGCCTGCTCTTCAGCAATAATTTTCTCTGCTTGAGACTTTAGTCTGTTGAGAATTATCTTCAGCATGAATTTACTAGGGTGGCTGGTTAAACTGATGGCTCAGTAGTTTTGACTTAGTTGTAGATTTTCTTTCTTGGTGAGTACGATGACAAAGCATTGAATCCATGTTGTGGTCTATTCTCCTGTCTGCCATGTCCTGTTACATAATCATTTTAGGACTGTGTCTACGTTTCTCCTGCTTGAATGAGTTATGCTAGTATGCTGTGTTACGTATATGCAATTAAAATGCCTGTGTGTTAGTTTTAAATTCTTTTCAATTTTATTTTTATTTCATTACATTTTATTGTAATGATTGTTTTCTCGGGATTCGATTGTTTTAAACGTACATTCTGTTTCTACAGAACTAAAAAGTATTTCATTAGCATTTGTTAGTAACCTAACTGCAGTTTCTACTTCTTCACGAAGAATTTGGTTGCTATCAATTTCTTATGCTTGAGGTCAATTTAATACTGCTTGATCTCCTTGGGTCTTATGATTGTACAATTCGGAGCAATATTCTATCCATCACTTGGATATCTCTTGATCTTCTCTGAGGCATCTTCCTGATCTGTCTTGGATGGCGGTAGTTTTCCCTTGTTTATGGATTGTGAGATCTTTCACCAGCTGATAGGACATTGTGCTGTCATTTCTACTCAGACTGTATTCAATTTTGTAGCATTGTCTTTCTATCCAGGATTCCTTTGCCTTTCTGTGATTTTCCTGATCATGTTGTTTATCTCTCTATATTTTCTAGCTCCTTCATGATCTCTTTTTACCTTTTTCTGTTCTCTTCTTTTGTCGCATAGTTCAAGGATATCTATCGTGAAAAAAGTTTCTTTTTTCGACGATATTTGCCAATTATCTCGCTAGCTTTACTAGTCACAGCTGTGTTGAATATGGTTGTTAAGGACTCTAGGTTGGTGTATTGACTGTCCAGTGTTATGAAAGGTGCAAATTTACCACCTATCATTGCTTGGAAGGCTTCTGCGACTTTTCGATCTTTCAGTTTTTCATGGTCAAATCTAATTTTTGGTTGGTTAGGCTTTCAGGTCATTTTCAGGTGAGGCATAACATTGTCATTAATAAGTCATGGTCACTTCCAATCTCTGCTCCTGGAACAGTTCGTCTTTCACCGAGATGTAGTCAGTCTGGTTGTGATGTTGTCCATCTGAACTATGACAGATCCATCTTCTAGATGCTTCGTGAGGGCCAAATGTGTTCGCTAGCACAAGATTCTTGTAGGTAACAAACTCCGTGAGCCTATGTCCTCTTCCATTTATTTTTGCATTACAGACGAGTCCACAGGTACATTGATAGTTTGTCTCTGAATCAACTCCCACCTTTACATTCCAGTCTCCTTGTACAAACATAATGTCCTTCTTGGGTGCGTTGCGAATGACATCTAGCAAGCTGTCATTGATATGTACTTTAGCATCATTTATAATATGCTTATGAAAAATGCTGTGGCTGTGAGCATAATTCATATTATGTAATGACAAGATCGCTAGCGTTATCTATATTTTTAATATGAGAGATCCTGTAGCGGTATTCCTAATGTGTATATGCCAGATCCTATAGCAGTATTTATAATGTGTATATGACAGATCCTATAGCAGTATTTATAATGTGTATATGACAGATCCTATAGCAGTATTTATAATGTGTATATGACAGATCCTATAGCAGTATTTATAATGTGTATATGACAGATCCTGTAGCAGTATTTATAATGTGTATATGACAGATCCTATAATAGTATATATATTTTGTATATGACAGATCCTATAAAGCAGTATTTATAATGTGTATATGACAGATCCTGTAGCAGTATTGATAATGTGTATATGACAGATCCTATAGCAGTATTGATAATGTGTATATGACAGATCCTATAGCAGTATTTATAATGTGTATATGACAGATCCTATAAAGCAGTACTTATGATGTGTATATGACAGATCCTGTAGCAGTATTCATATTGTTTATATCAATGGTACTGTAGCATTATTAATAATATGTACATGACAGCTCATGTTAGAAAGATAAATGGACATCGTCTTTTAAATACATCTAACTGATACAGGTGCAGACACTACAAAACGCATATTGTCGTTGATGATGCACAATAAACCGTGAAAGACATATTACAACTCTACGCTTTTGAACTAAGCAACAGAAAAAAGTGAAATACTTAAAGGTTCTGTAGGATTCAAGAAATATTTTTATTTTACCTGTAATATTAAGTGAACAATAAAAAATGTAGTACGGTATGGTGATTGCAATCCTAAATAGTCCTACAAGTTGGAACACAAATCCAAAATATCAAGTATTCTAAATGAGTTCTAATGTTGTTCCAAATGAAGTCAAATATATTGTTACGACTCCTGTTTACGACTCTGTGAAGAGTTCTTTCAGTCATAACATTTTATGGGTTCGTCTGATACTGGCTTGAGGTGAAATGAATGTAGATGTTTACTTGTGGTGTTGGCATTGAATATTTCTGTATAATAAAAATCTTAAATGACAGAGAAAAATAAGAAAAGAATGAATAAAAGTGTGTTATATATGAGGTGAATAAATACAGAATAAATTTTGTTTTGCTTTTTATTGTGATCTCTTATTTTCTTTTTCTAATATTCATAGATTAGAATTATATTGACAATTTCACTTCATGTCCTTACATTTACTATACAACATAAGGAAAAGATTGTTTGCTTATTGCACAATTGTTCATGTATACATCAAGAAACAATTTTATCATAAATTTATTATACAATGATTTTAATAAAATTGAGATTATTATTTATTTATTTATGTTTACAGCAAAAACATAATCTTAGTGGTATAGGAAAGTACTAATCTATTTATATTAACTCACTATTAAAAAAAACGTTCAAAAAAAATCTAGGCAAATCCGAATTTTGGATAATTCCGAAATTCGTATAACTTAAAAACTGGAGCAGTCCGAAATTTGTGTAATTTAATATCTGGGCAAATCCGAATTTTGGATAATTCCGAAATTCGTATAACTTAAAATCTGGAACAGTCCGAAATTTGTAAAATTCAAAATCTGGACAAATTCGAATTTTGGATAATTCCGAAATTCGTATAACTTAAAATCTGGAGCAGTCCGAAATTTGTATATTTCGAAATCTGGACAAATCAGAATTTTGGATATTTTAATAACATAATTTTTAGAGATACCCTTAACTGAATTTAGATTCGTCATGACAGAATTGTTAAATTATGGTACGAAAGGAGACAAATGATTCAGTCTTCAATGTTGTCTGTCTCTCGTCTGAAAAGACGGGGCAGTATTTATACTCTCCGAACCCTTGGAGAACCTCAAATGTTTACATCAACATCAACAGCCGGGACACAAGAGATTCCCCGATTCGGGTTAGAAACGGTAACGCTACCACCTCATCCTAAACAACATAGAATGATGGTAACAATGGCGCCATTACAAAACTAACGGAGCACGTTCCGAGAGGCAATATTTAATTAAAATGCACAGTAATCAAGTAAGGCACCATACAATATAGCCATCTAATAATACATAAGTATCTAACAGTTATTCGAAACATATTGACGAGTTGAAATAATCATCACAGTGGATGAAATGAAGGTAGGTCGGTCTCATTCAAAGTTCAAAGCCGCCATGTGCTTTCAACAAGGGACCGTCTCAACGCAACGTAATCAATGGAAACAAGGTACATGTACGCAACATTTTAAATAATTGTATTAAACATACAGATAAAATAAAATTGTGAGACTGACATAGCAATATTGTGCTGCTGTATAATCCAGAGTCTTTAAAGGAATTTACAGTAATTACAAAACAGTTCAAAAGTTTAATGTTTATGAGCACCAGTAGTAGAAGGAAAGGCCGATTTGAGCCCAAAGACCCTTTTTTAATTCCCTTTCTTTAAATACAAATTACCACTTCTCTCTGTCCTAAAACTCTCACCCCAAATGATTTACATAAAATTGAAAAGCAGATCCTAGCCCATAACATGTATACCTTACTTGGTAACATCTGTTACCTAATCAATATCATCTATAGAGCCAAGCCAAGCTGTAACATCTGTTACCTAATCAATATCATCTATAGAGCATAGT
This sequence comes from Potamilus streckersoni, assembly GCA_016746295.1. NCBI lineage: Eukaryota > Metazoa > Mollusca > Bivalvia > Unionida > Unionidae > Potamilus > Potamilus streckersoni. The sequence continues at coordinate 498,477 of JAEAOA010000505.1, forward strand.
CAAGCTTTTGTAAGGGTATATGTAGTCTGAAAAGATCAATATTTCTATAACAACCGAGTTAGGTAAATGCTGAGTTGTGTTAAATTCAACCACGTGATATTTCTAGAATCAGACAGAACGTAACTAAAATCCCTTAGTCATATCTACACGTCATAAGGAGACGTCTCAGACTTAATAACGAGATCTTCGGGAACATTCCAAATCACTGGTATAAAAGGTGGTCAGATTTGTATTATAGGCATTGAGTTCTTCACTTTCAAGGGAGAAGGACTCTTCACAAGGCTAGATCAAGTAAGTGATATTATTTTATACCTCATCACCAATGATTAATGTTTCAACTGTTGACATTAAAAATACTTCATTATCACGATGATAGAGATTAACTTTGCTTTACCGCTAACACAGCGATGAGATTCCAACAAATCTTTTATTTGAGGTTTGCTTAGAGGATATTTTTTGCAGATAAAATATACCTTTGACCGACCGAGATCAATTGTAAGTTTAGTATATTTTTGATGGCTAATCGGACTATGAAAGTTTTTAAATTCCGCTAGTAGCCTTTGATACAATTGTTCGAGATAATTAAAATACTCGCTGTCATCAGATCTGATGAGTGAAAGTTTTAGCTTGTCACGTGTTTCATTAAAACATATACCTGATGTTTCATTATTAATTTCAACTGTCAATTGTTGTTGTCGTTAATCATTAGACATTTGATCTTACTACTGTAGCTATTTGTTACTGTGAAATTTTCAAAAATTATTTCTTAAGTTTAGATAAAATTTCAGTTGGAAAAGATAATGTCGAGTATAGATCTATCATCATGACAATACCCAAGTGCAAGTGTATCTAACCCATTTTTGCAATTACGTTTATCATCGAAATTACTCAATCCACGTTTGATAATAACATCTGTTTCGAGCTTATGATGATTAGTCGGAATAGCCATTGCTCTTATAAAACTAACACCGCCATCAAGCGCATACTTGTAGTCATCAAATTTCATAAACTTTTTAACAAAATCGCGAGGCAGACCTTTTGCTTTTTTCGGTATTTTATTATTGACTAACAATACGGCAAACATTTTACTACGCAATCCGATAAAGTACTTGATAGCGCTCGAGTTCATTTCATCTTTAAACTTACCAATAACCTTTTTTGTGTCGTCATGAAATTTACTGTCACGTGGGTAATCGGAAAGATCAAACAGATGTCGATTATTGTACATGTCCTGATATATATCCTCACATTCAATTTCATATGCGAGTGAATCAGTATCAGTAAACAATAATATGTTGGCAGGCCATTGATTTTTAACAACAGTGTAATGAAAATCGTACATCAGCCATTTTGATAAATCTAACACTGAAGCTCCAACATAGATCGGCTTGTTTAGTTTTAGATTTGTTTTTTTTTTCTTTGTATCGCAACAAGATTCTCATTAAAAATTTTCATGCTCACAAAATCATCGTCTGACACAAGTTTGTTTCTACGATGGATATCATTAACTAGTTCGATATTTACGCGTTTCCTAATATTCTCCATCGTCTTACCAAAAACGGAATTGTTCATCAGTTTAAAGAACTTTTTCTCAAACTCTGTTTTCACTGCAGCCCTTCTTGAAGTGTTTGAGTTAATGTAACCTCTCATCCACGGCGATTGATTAAATTTTAGTACACGATGAACTTTTCTCAAAACAAGGCCGGCATCGACTGCTTGTTTTAAAACTTTGTAATGCAAAACATAATTATGTTTGTTAAGAAAATTTGGTACTAGTTTTGTGACCATGGAATTTTGTCATGGTGATGCTGACGTTTGTTGTTCTTCAGATAATAAACAATAATCTATGACCATCGATTCCGCTCAGAAAGGGTAATCGTTCTGCGATTTGTGTAGCGAAATTGGATAATCGAGATCAACTTCAACGAAATACGAAACATCATCCGGTATCTTTTTTTCTGTCTCCGATAGAAATCGGTCAACCGTAATCCAATGAAATCCACCAAAAGGCATTGGTTCTGCCATAGAATAACCGTAAAGATTATTGCAATCTAGATAAATTATATTCTACGAAGGAAGCTCAGGATTATACTCTTTCAAATATGTGTTGTTTGCTTCAGCATATTTCTTCATTATCACGCTTATACCACCTCTGATACCTTTTTCGATAAAATTGAACATATCAACGTCAGTCAGTAATTCTAACCTTACCTTACTAAACTTTAGCAGAGCATCCCAAGACAGCCCAGGGGCAGAATAATACCAGCAAGGATCTAATCCGTAATTAGCATAACTCACTTCTCGAAAACTCTAAAAAAACATCTACTAAAATTAACACGTCAGTTTTCAAATACAAATCATGATAATCACCAAACGCCTCACAATCAAACTCTTTCCAGATATCTTGTGCATACTTGTACTCATCATCAGTGATATTTTCATTTTTAAGTTGCGAGTAAAATTTGTCTTTGTCAGGTAAAGATGTTTCATCAAATTTACTCCAGATGTTCGTATGGAAAAACTCCTTTTTAGCTAGTAGATTAAATTTATCTCCAAAACAGTCTCTTAGGTTATCAAATTTACTACAACCTTTTACTAGCTCATCTAACGAGGCTGTCATTAACTGCAAGCTGTCAATAAAACGCAATTTACCTAGCGTAACTGACATGTACTTTTCAAAATTATTTAGAATGCATTTGATGATGTTATCGAGTTTCAGACGAGCTTTTACGTCAGGATCACCAAAAGCTTCCACGATAATATGGCTATCATATCCTCGAAAGTTGTGAAGAATAACTGGAATAAAATCTGGAGCGTGAAATTTTAAATTACACTGATATGGAGCCGCTCCACGGTACTGACCGGTCAAATGACAATGGTCATGTACTTTTTTGTTATCGTCAAAATCTTTTTCACAAATATGACAAATTTCTGCTTGCTCGTGATCAAATTCTTGTTGAGGTGTTAATTTAATAATTGGAGTTACTCCCTTCAAACGATAAGTAATATTATCAACTTCGCTAATTAATTGCTTGAAAAGCCAGACAGCTGGATTTTTAACACGATAAAGTTGGATTGGTTAAGATAATTTCGAATCAGCACAACAAACTATCTTGTAAACTACTCCGCATGGAACAAGATTTTGAGTTTTCCTCGTACTTGATTGGTTGGGATCATTTTCTACGCCAAGTACAGGTTGAAGTAAGCATTCGAAATCAGCGTATATGACGAAAGGAATTTTTATTTTGTTATTATGATGGACAAACTGTAAAAATGCTATTTTCTTTGGACGGCATTGTTACTCGTTGTAAGTCACTACAGTACTGCAAATACTTTTGTAAGTTTTCATGGTCATTACATCCGTGTAAGCAGCGATAACAAAAGAACGTTTTCTTCTTTCGTTTATTATACTGTCCACCAACTAGTCCATGAAAGTTTTTGATCCAAACGTAATGATTTTTATAAAACCGTAAATTGATAGTCGATTGTGAAGCTTTGTCTGAAATATATCTCGGATAGACCTTTTCTTTTTCATCAAGTCCGAAAACGTTAATCGAAACATTATTTTGATTTTCAAACTTTGGTATTTGATTTTCTGCCACTGGAAAGTCAATATCTTTAAAATTTAATCTCGACACGTGACTGATATACTTCTCAACGCGGTCAGTGTGTTTTTCTACTGGAAATAGCGCAGAAAAACAGCCCATTGGAAACACTTGACTAAACTTTTATCACCTTTTTTTCCTAATCACTTTTTCGATAACGAAAACATCTTGTTCAGTTTTCTGTAGTTCTTGTTCGTAAAAACTACCTATGATAGTCTCCCTGCCAGATCTTTTAACGCGTACGTTACAGGTATTGTTAAAAGTACTTTATCAACCACAAATACTTCTTCGCTCCAGTTTGGAGTAAATCCTTTTTCAAATACCTTTTTTGTCAAAGAAATTCTAACTTTATCACCAACCTTAAATTTATGTCTGCAGTACATGTTTTCGTTTGCTAATATCGGATTTTTAATCGCCTCATTGGGCAATGATATTTTAATAGTTCGAAGTTTCGTGTTATTGTACTTGTCCACGATTTGAGAAGGATCATCGATGTACCTGTTGGTGTTTTTAGCTGTCAAATGTTTGTGTATTTTTTTGTTTAGCGTGCGATTAAATCTCTCGACAACAACGCTTTTACCTTCGTTTCCTGTAACGTATTTTTTATATTATTTTGTTCTAAAAACTGCTCAAATTTTTTTAAAAAAAACTCGGCTCCGTGATCAGTCCAGAATTTATTCGGTCTTCTTTCTGTACTCGTTATTATTTGTTTTAGCGATTCAGTCATTGAAGTCCCTGTCTTATCCGAAACAGGTACACTGAAAGCGTATTTGCTAAAAACATCTATAACATTAAACAAATACATTTTGTTATCGTTAAACTGAGCCAGATTAGATACAGCCACCAAATCTATTGCCCAGATATCATCTACAGCATTAGCGACAACTTTACGTCTCGCAAACTTTTTTTAGGTCTGTGTAGTTCGACTACAAGATCATCGTATAATTCTTTTCCAAGTCCATGTTTATATTTCTCTCCAATCATTCCCTGAACAAATATTCTATCAAAACGTTCTCTCATGTTTGTTGGCTCCATATCACGTAACTCGTCTAACATCACTTTATCACAATCTGCTTTTGAGTTTTCGTGATCATGATAACAGATATTATGACCCATCGCTATTGCATCCACTTGATTATAGGTCTCTTGTCCTGGCAACGGATTATCGTTTTCATCTAGTTGTTTATCTAGCGGATTATAAGGTCCAGAATACCAATGATCTGGCAAGGTCCAACCGCCTTTTGGTTTTGGTAATTTACCAATAATTTTGTGTATAGCTATACCTGTACCTATTATTTCTTTGTTGTTACAACATTGACAGTATGCGACAATTTTAGTTTGCTCAAGACATAAATATCTGTCAGAATCACAGTTGCATATCATTCTATATTTTTAGTCGTCTACTAAAATAACCTCCCTGACGATATCAGAACAACCAGCTCCTGGTGTCTTTTTCTTTACAAACATATTTTTTCTTTTTCCACAGATTGCACAAATACTTTTTAACATCGTCCTGTTGTGTTTTGTTTCTTTTTTTTCTGTGTTGTTTCATTAATATTTTTTTTTAGTTCTACACTTGAGACAATATGTTGACATTATTATATTTGTAAGTTTAGATAAACTTAATTGCAATCTCATCATTAGCGTGAGAAGGTTGCTTGTCAAACTGTAAAATAAACTTTATAAAGTTAAGATTTTTCCGAGACATCTATCTGATAAACATTATACAATAATACCCGCAAGCAGAAGTTCCAACAGGTTGGAGTTGATTTGACAAATAATATATTTCTTTATATTTTTTGTTTATATATTTTTTTATTACATCGCTTATATGTGTGTGTCAATCAAATTTAACACAATCATTAAAACTTAGTAAACATGTATTTATCATAGTGACGTACATCTGGTAAATCTCTATTGCACTTTTACAAACTTTTTCAAATCTCTCATTAAGAAAAGTGTTTGTTTAGTCAGAGTAATTAAAACGAAGATGTCCAAAACAGGAATGAAATAAAGGTTATAATTACCTGCTCTTGAAGCAAATGTATATTCACTAACTTACTGGAAGATTGTCAGGTTGTGACTTCACAACTTGCAATATATTTATGGGTAAGAATCAATGATGTAGCATATGCCCAAGTGATCTTAGCATCCTAGTAATCAATGATGTAGCATATGCCCAAGTGATCTTAGCATCCTAGTAATCGATGATGTAGCATATGCCCAAGTGATCTTAGCATCCTAGTAATCAATGATGTAGCATATGCCCAAGTGATCTTAGCATCCTAGTAATCAATGATGTAGCATATGCCCAAGTGATCTTAGCATCCTAGTAATCGATGATGTAGCATATGCCCAAGTGATCTTAGCATCCTAGTAATCAATGATGTAGCATATGCCCAAGTGATCTTAGCATCCTAGTAATCAATGATGTAGCATATGCCCAAGTGATCTTAGCATCCTAGTAATCAATGATGTAGCATATGCCCAAGTGATCTTAGCATCCTAGTAATCAATGATGTAGCATATGCCCAAGTGATCTTAGCATCCTAGTAATCAATGATGTAGCATCTGCCTAAGTAATCCTAGAAACTTCAGATGGGCCTGGGCCCAAACCTAAAGCAAACTACTTATTTAATTGCAAGGAAAGTGGGGTCACAGAACTAAGTTTTGTAGAGAATGCCACATGTAAGGAGAGTTTTATAACAAAATTAAGCAAATAGGCAGTCACCAAATTTCAAATAACACAACTAAGCAAATGCAAAAAATTTGTCAACTAGAGTGCTTTGTGTATTTTAAAGTGCTTCATGACATCAAAAGTGCTCTATGTCATCCAAAGTACTGTCTCACCTAAAGAGCTCCATGTCATCTAATGTGTACCATGTCATCTAAAGTGTACCATGTCATCTAAAGTGCTCTATGTCATCTAAAGTGCACCATGTCATTTAAAGAGCTCCATGTCATCTAAAGAGCTCCATTTTATCTAAAGTGCTCCATGTCATCTAAAGTGCACCATGTCATCTAAAGAGCTCCATGTCATCTAAAGTGCACCATGTCATCTAAAGAGCTCCATGTCATCTAAAGTGCTCCATGTCATCTAAAGAACTCCATGTCATCTAAAGAACTCCATGTCATCTAAAGTGCTCCATGTCATCTAAAGTGCACCATATCATCTAAAGAGCTCCATGTCATCTAAAGAGCTCCATGTCATCTAAAGTGCTCCATGACATCTAAAGAGCTCCATGTCATCTAAAATGCTCCATGTCATCTAAAGTGCTCCATGTCATCTAAAGTGCACCATGTCATCTAAAGTGCTCCATGTCATCTAAAGAGCTCCATGTCTTCTAAAGTGCTCCATGACATCTAAAGAGCTCCATGTCATCTAAAGTGCACCATGTCATCTAAAGAGATAATGGAAATATCACATTGCTAACCTAACTGCTCTATGAATCGTAAATTGTATTTACTTAAAAATATTCCTGTTTGCAAATATATTAACCAATGAGCAAAATAGTCCTCCTATCATAGCCAAATATTCACAGATTTTACTCAATCCCCACTCCTTTTTTAAAACTACAGTTGCTTCATCTGAAATTGTGTTAAATAATCCACTGAAAGTCACTCTGAGGTATACAAATGGCACAAACTTTGCTTGCCATCCAAGACCATAATTTGGCATTTATAATAAAATAAATTGTACATGTGGAATCACTCATAGTACTAATTCACTTCCCATAGTAAGCAAAACCCTCAATACAAAATATTCAATAACATTTATTAGTGCTCATGATCAAACTTATCAGTATAGACACTTCCTTGATGACAGCTTCTGTGTAGAGAAAACCATATTACTTGCTAAATCTTCTGCATCTAAATGTGTTTTCAATACCAAAGAGTCATGTGCTGACTTTAATAGTGAGTGTTAAAAACTCAGGTCTGTACTAGGACTGAAATTCCATCAATAATACATCAGGTCTGTACTAGGACTGAAATTCTATCAATAATACATCAGGTCTGTACTAGGACTGAAATTCCATCAATAATACATCAGGTCTGTACTAGGACTGAAATTCCATCAATTATACATCAGGTCTGTACTAGGACTGAACTTCCATCAATTATACATCAGGTCTGTACTAGGACTGAAATTCCATCAATTATACATCAGGTCTGTACTAGGACTGAAATTCCATCAATAATACATCAGGTCTGTACTAGGACTGAAATTCTATCAATAATACATCAGGTCTGTACTAGGACTGAAATTACATCAATAATACATCAGGTCTGTACTAGGACTGAAATTCTGTCAATAATACATCAGGTCTGTACTAGGACTGAAATTCCATCAATAATACATCAGGTCTGTACTAGGACTGAAATTCCATCAATTATACATCAGGTCTGTACTAGGACTGAAATTCTATCAATAATACATCAGGTCTGTACTAGGACTGAAATTACATCAATAATACATCAGGTCTGTACTAGGACTGAAATTACATCAATAATACATCAGGTCTGTACTAGGACTGAAATTCTATCAATAACACATCAGATCTGTACTAGGACTGAAATTCCATCAATTATACATCAGGTCTGTACTAGGACTGAAATTCTATCAATAATACATCAGGTCTGTACTAGGACTGAAATTACATCAATAACACATCAGATCTGTACTAGGACTGAAATTCCATCAATAATACATCAGGTCTGTACTAGGACTGAAATTCCATCTATAACACATCAGGTCTGTACTAGGACTGAAATTCCATCCATAACACATCAGGTCTGTACTAGGACTGAAATTACATCAATAATACATCAGGTCTGTACTAGGACTAAAACTCCATCCATAACACATCAGGTCTGTACTAGGACTGAAATTCCATCAATTACACATCAGGTCTGTACTAGGACTAAAACTCCATCCATAACACATCAGGTCTGTACTAGGACTGAAATTCTATCAATAATACATCAAATCTGTACTAGGACTGAAATTCCATCCATAACACATCAGGTCTGTACTAGGACTGAAATTCCATCAATTATACATCAGGTCTGTACTAGGACTGAAATTCCATCAATAATACATCAAGTCTGTACTAGGACTGAAATTACATCAATAATACATCACTTCTGTACTAGGACTGAAATTCCATCAATAACACATCAGGTCTGTACTAGGACTGAAATTCCATCAATTACACATCAAATCTGTACTAGGACTGAAATTCCATCCATAACACATCAGGTCTGTACTAGGACTGAAATTCCATCAATTATACATCAGGTCTGTACTAGGACTGAAATTCCATCAATAATACATCAAGTCTGTACTAGGACTGAAATTACATCAATAATACATCACTTCTGTACTAGGACTGAAATTCCATCAATAACACATCAGGTCTGTACTAGGACTGAAATTCCATCAATAATACATCAGGTCTGTACTAGGACTGAAATTCCATCAATAATACATCAGGTCTGTACTTGGACTAAAACTCCATCAATAATACATCAGGTCTGTACTAGGACTGAAATTCCATCAATAATACATCAGGTCTGTACTTGGACTAAAACTCCATCAATAATACATCAGGTCTGTACTAGGACTGAAACTCCATTAATAATACATCAGGTCTGTACTAGAACTGAAATTCCATCAATTATACATCAGGTCTGTACTAGGACTGAAATTCCATCCATAACACATCAGGTCTGTACTAGGACTGAAATTCCATCAATACACATCAGGTCTGTACTAGGACTGAAATTCCATCAAATACACATCAGGTCTGTACTAGGACTGAAACTCCATCAATTACACATCAGGTCTGTACTAGGACTGAAACTCCATCAATAATACATCAGGTCTGTACTAGGACTGAAATTCCATCAATAATACATCAGGTCTGTACTAGGACTGAAATTCCATCAATTACACATCAGGTCCGTACTAGGACTGAAATTCCATCAATAATACATCAGGTCTGTACTAGGACTGAAATTCCATCAATTACACATCAGGTCTGTTCTAGGACTGAAATTCCATCAATAATACATCAGGTCTGTACTAGGACTTAAATTCCATCAATTACACATCAGGTCTGAACTAGGACTTAAATTCCATCAATAATACATCAGGTCTGTACTAGGACTGAAACTCCATCAATAACACATCACTTCTGTACTAGGACTGAAATTCCATCAATACACATCAGGTCTGTACTAGGACTGAAACTCCATCAATAACACATCAGGTCTGTACTAGGACTGAAATTCCATCAATAACACAAAATCGCTATTTTGTATTAGTTATAACTAGGATGAGCTCACAGATTCTTTTTACTTGAATCTGTCTTTTATTATGAACAGCCAAACCAATATACACACTATTTTATCTCTACCCATTTTATGATCTGGTTCCCATTTATTCCATTTCACTAGTACTGTGAGTCCAAAGGGTACCAACTGTACAACCACGGGTACCAACTGTACAACCACGGGTACCAACTGTACAATCACAGGTACCAACTGTACAACCATGGGTACCAAATGTACAACCATGAGTACCAACTTTACAACCACAGACACCAACTGTACAATCACAGGCACCAACTGTACAACCACGGGCACAAACTGTACAACCATGGGTACCAACTGTACAACCACATGTACCAACTGTACAACCACAGGTACCAACTGTACAACCACAGGTACCAACTGTACAACCACATGTGGGCAGATCTTAAAGTGTAGGAATTTTTTTATTCAGAAATAAATAGCAAAGAAACTGTGATTGTTGAATAATGTAAAGTTTTTTACAGGCTTATACAAAAGTTCTCTCTTGGAAACTTGTGAGATGATGTTAATTTATATACATATCATATTTTGTATTTTTCATGATTTTTTTAAAAATGTGATAAAAGTCACTAAAAATTAATATAACCTCATTAGCATTTGCTTTTTTCCTTTGATTATCCTGCAATAATTTTCCCTTTTTTACACTTCTTTTGCATTCCCTTTGCAGAAGTAGAAGGAATACCATCAGACAAGAACAGTTTCATAAAGTCAGCATTTTGCATTGACACTTGCATAAGCCCATTTATAACCTTACTTTAAATTTTATTTCTGTCTGACTATTCGTTTGGAATTTCCTCATATATTTCCAAGTGATAACCACAATAGTCACCTACTCTTCATTCCTTCCATTCATTGTTCTTCAAAATTTATGTTGCATCACAAGAATCTAAAATAGCATGGGATCACATTTGCAGTTTACAGAAGGCTGCACTCCACATACCAGCATTCTAAGGAACATGACCTGTGTGATATAAGCCAGCCTCCTCATCTAAAATAAAAACAACAAAATAAAAATCACTTTTTAGGTTATTACTTTATCAATAATTTGGATAGGGATAATTTAATTGCATGCAAATTAAAATATGTTACATTGATAATATATTCAAGGAAATAAAAATACCACACCTTACGCATATCATGAAGTTATCTCCCTTACACCATACAAGACATTTCTAGAAATCGCTCATTCTCGTTGCTTATGAAAAAAAAGAGGATTTGTTTTGAAATATTATATTAGCCCCCAATCTTGATGCAAATGTAAGTAGAAGTGATTCAATAATTTATCATGGTAATTTTAAAAAGTTTAAAAATTGATGTAGTGATGCAAAAGGTCTCAATATATATTTAAGAGCATGTATGTATGTATGTATGTATGTATGTATGTATGTATGTATGTATGTATGTATGTATGTATGTATGTATGTATGTATGTATGTATGTATGTATGTATGTATGTACTTACATGTGTGTGTATGTATGTATGTATGTATGTATGTATGTATGTATGTATGTATGTATGTATGTATGTATGTATGTATGTATGTATGTATGTATGTATGTATGTATGTGTGTGTAATATATGCATGCATGCATAAGTATGTATGTATGTATGTATGCATGCATGCATGCATGTATGTATGTATGTATGTATGTATGTATGTATGTATGTATGTATGTATGTATGTATGTATGTATGTATGTATGTATGTATGTATGTATGTATACAGTTTATTGTTTACTGGGTATAGTAGCACAACCCTGGCTATTTAATGCTGAGTAAGTTACACATGCTCAAAAATATTTGCAAAACAAAGATTACACAGTCAATGTACATACTAAAAATACAAAATCAATATTTTCTAAAATATAAACCAAATCTCTTTTAAAAACACCCAGGACCTCAGAATTGTCAGGAATTGGGTCACAATCATTGCTTCAGCAATAAAGTTCCAGTCTATATTTTTGTCTGAGAAACAATTGTACAAAATATATAATAAACTTGATTGTGTTCTGTCAGTAGTACATCCTATAAAGTCTAAATTGGTATTCAAAGTTTATTATTTTTGAGACTCATTAAAGTTTGATATATTGAGTGTATTGACTTTACAAATATAAGAATGATATTAAAAATAAAAAAAATAACTTTTTCATTAAAAACATAAGTGAATTTTTAAAAAAAAATACTTTTAAATTACCCAATGCACATATATAGTATTTGTTCTGAATTATTTTATTTTCAGCATCTATGTATTCCTACACAGCATGCACCCTACACAAGCTGTAATGATGGATATTTGTCAAATTTTGTCTGAGAAAATATCTTTAAATGTCAGAATGAGGCCTTGATTCAAAAAACATGAAGACATCTTTCTTGCTTATGCTGTGCCTTTAGGTGATTTATAGTATTGGTTCCATCAGTTACTTTATGTGTTGTTAATGACTACCTGTTTAAGACATATCTGCCTTTATGTGTTGTTAATGACTACCTGATTAAGACATATCTGCCTTTATGTGTTGTTAATGACTACCTGATTAAGACATATCTGCCTTTATGTGTTGTTAATGACTACCTGATGAAGACATTGTCACTTAACTTACCTGTATATTGAGTATATAGTAATTCTGGTACCAATGATCAACCCCCACCCCCACCCCCACATTGCTGTAACCTTTTGGATACATAGCCTAAGTGTACATTATTAGCCATTTAGCTAGAAATAGCTAGAAATCTCTTATAGTTTAGGATACCTAGTGTACATTATTAGCTATTTAGCTATAAATTCTAGAAACCTCTTATAGTTTTTAATGAATTTTCACTTTATTACATGCCTTGAATTTCTGGGTATCACTTTGTCAAGCTTGCAACTTTAATATCATTTTGAAATCTCTACATCTAACAAATTTTTACTTCATTTACCAATACCATACTGTTCTATAAGATTAAGTGAAATGTGTTTAATCTTTTCAGTTCTATCCCAGGGTGTTAGAATTGGATTAGTTTGGAAGTTTTGAACCTCTCCTGATGTCAGGTTGTGAAAGCAAGGTTTCATAAAAACATTTACAATGTTGTAAGTGATCAAGATTAGTTCCACATTGATATATAGAACCTCAAAGACATGACTTCAGGCGAGAGACCAGCATCATTGTTCAGTTATGTAAAGCCTCCCTTGAGCTGTATTTACCTATTTCACAAAACATGGTACTGGTCACATCAAAGCTGAGTGTATTAATTTGTATGGACACTACTGACTGGGTACCTGACACAGCAAATAAGAAACATAGTACCAGTCATTGCTTCTTTTGTCTGTATACCTATATGCTGTATACCTATATGCTGTATACCTATATGCATTTTGAACAGAAATATTCCAATTTGCTGCAAAAGTCACTGTGAGCTATCTTGCTTCACTATTACTGGGCAAAATGTAATAAGTTGTACAGACGCAATCTATCATTTGTTTTAAATATCATTCATTAGTCTACTTTGATGTCTAAAATTTGTTTTAAATATCTTTCATATGTCTACTATGATGTCTAAAATTTGTTTTAAATATCATTCATTAGTCTATATTGATGTCTAAAATTTGTCAGTCTGAATTTTAAAGCTTCTAAGAAAATTTAATTTTTCATTCTAATTTAGTTGTCTGAATTTAAATGTTTATTTAAATTTCTAGCAAAATTTAATTTATGCATGTTTTTATGTTTCAAACTTATTTTTAAACAGAACTTGTATTAAAATTAGGTTTAACTGCACTGAAAAAATTCTACAATTAAGGAAGATATAGCGGATTTAGCGGGGGCCCCGAGCGGCCTAGTGGTATAAAGCGCTGTCCGTTACGGATCACTGCCATCTTACCTCTGTCTGCGTGGGTTCGAGTCTAGGATTCGGCGAATGTGGATATGTGAGAAAGCTTGCCAGTAGCTTCTCGAGGGTCGATGGTTCTTTCCGCGGATTTCCAGGTTTCTTCCTCCACCATTAATACTGGCCGCCATGAATAGCCTATCGTGTGCTGAAAAATGGCGTTAAGCACCACAACAACAACAGCAGATGTAGCTTTAGTTTCTAAGCAGCACATGACCCAACATTTGTACCAAGTTCATGCAATACCAGCACTATACACTTTCTGACAGCTGTCAAACATCTTTTTTTTTTGCAATCAAATTCTAAACAACTTCATGTATAAAGTTGATATAGGCATTTGATGCAAGTATAAAAATGTGACTAATATTGTCCATGAATAATTTGCTTCAATAGGAATAGGGTTATAATTATTACTCCTGATTTACTGGTATGTAGTCCATTTGTAGAGCATTTCAGTCCTCTCCTTTTTGGTGGTGTTACAAGATTTATATTTAGTATTTATAAAAAAAAAATTATTTAAAGGTCACTATTTATTCTTTAGGATTTGCTCATTTTGGCGACAGTGCACAGTGAGTAATTAGGCATTTTTGATGTTCCGGTTGTGAAATATGTGACCCAATGCGGAATGCTTTGTTTATAGTCCGGCTTCTCCAAGAATATGCCAGATAACATAGGACAAGGACTTCACCCGAGTTCATGTTTGAAGGTACTGGAGGATAATATATGATTTGTTATCATTTGGACACCGTGGAATGTTCTGTACTTAGAAACAGATGTAGAGAATATATTGTCAAATTACAGAGTACGACCGATTTGTGTCCAAAACTTGTTGCAGAACAATGCCAGAAACTCGGTGAATAGAACGTTTCGGAATTGTTTATATGTTTTGTTCATTTTTTTTTTATTTATATAATCAAATATTCTCATAAATGGAGGTTGAAATTTTTTAACTTTAGTCGTTTCTTCTACTCTTTCCTTATTATTGACAATAAAATCCTTGTGTAAATTTCTAAATATATTTAATTACGGTAAGTGTTGAAAAAAGAAATAGAGGAGCAAAGACGAACAAATGCAGGGCAAATATTTACACTATTTGAAAATATTGACTTTTCATACAAAACGTATAAGAATATATAAACACGAATTTGAAATACAAGTGCTTTTTTGCACGTTGATCGTTCTTCTTTAATATTTATATATCAAATTTAATACAAGGAAAGAAATGCTTTTAAGCTTACAATACCTGAAAATATGTGGTTCTGATATATTAAGATATATGGTAGTATAGTGCTACTTCAATCAGACTAGCACGTGACCGAAGTAGAGGAGTAAGCGCGCGCTACCTTTAACTCAGTTTCATAGCGTCAATACAAGGACAGTTTTAAAATCTTGGCTATGCAATTAGTAAGGTAATTAACCCGTTATTGGGATTTGCCCTCCCTTATTTGTATTTCATTCCGAAATGTGTTTTCATAAGGTAAAGTCAAATTTAATGTGGATTACAGCAAACATACCTTTTTACAATGACTTATTATACTTAAATCTAGACTATGGATACGCAGGATCATACTTCAGGGTGATTACGTTTGGTTATACTGGGATAAGTTTTCGCCAGAAGAAAATGGCAAGCAGAGAAAGATAAGCCCTTGCCAGATCAAAGTGAAAGTATGAAAGGAACATAACTTGAATAAATGAGATTTACGCATTGACTGCTAGTCCCTCGCATTCCTAGATCGTGGTGTTGATCTTAACCAATTATGACGACAGGTGACGGAACTCGTCTCGTTAATGGGCTGCCAATAGAGACGAACATACTGCGAAGAACTAAAAATGTTCATGCGCACCTGCATAAAAAATGGCTATGAATAAAAATTACTACACAAAAGAGACCTTCTCCATGGACTCCTACTGTGTTAGCTAGTTTTGAAGAAGTTTACATCTTTTGTGCGAAGCCTAGCCGATTTTCTTGCACTTGGACAAGTCAGTCAACACGTTATGTACTCGGTAAAGAAATAAGTGTACTGCTAGAATTCAATGTTAAGTGTGGCCATGTATCACAGCTGTTGACTCGACCCCACTTGCCTTGCGAGACAAAACAAGGAGATAAAACGCCGTTGAATCTCATTTGGACAAAGATAGGTATTGTTTGCATTGATCTGATTGAATCACATCACAAAACATATTCCAACTTTATTGTTTGTTGGTGGGAAAATGAAAGCATATAGAATCTACCACAAGCGTGTTGCTTCAATGACTTTTTTCAACAGTGCCAAATCTATAACAATCAACACATAAATTATATACATATCTTATATTTCTTTATTACGACTTCATAGTCGTAAACTAAAAAAAAACATAAAAGGAATGAAAACCAAACGTTTTGTAAATTTCAACAAATAAGTTATTTCCCATGAATACAAAGTGAAAACTTACAAAATGTACAGTATAATAAATTAATACCGAATAATCATGTAAGTCCAACATGTATGATATGGTATTCCAATTAAATTCTAACATTGAATGTGCCTGTAATCTCGAAAATGGTAATGTGCCAACTGAACTGTGCCAGCATCTTTTGATGTTTCAATATATTATAATCCAAACATGTACTTGTCTGGATTCACTACAATTCCAAATTAATGTTTTTGTCCAAGAATATTAGCGATTAGCACTTTGTTTTTCCCGTGAATAATAATTTGTATAAATAATCCCACCTAAATGAGAGTTTAAACACAGCAATAACACTGATTCTGTTTCAAGATGTTAAGGCAAGAATTAGTAGTTTCTCAAATAGACACCATTATATAGAAATAAAAGACAAAATTAGAACCAGGATGAGTGTCAAAAGCTCATTTGTAGAAAATTCTATGCTGTAAACATGGCATGATCTATTAATAAAATTAAAACAAAGAACATGATAAACATCAGGTACAACATGTTATTCCGTGGGGGAATTCCAACGTTCTACACTCGGATTAAGATAAACATGTTTACTTCCAATGATAATGATTTTAATATTTAACTTATTTTCAGAGAAATATCGGTCATGTATTATGTTGTTTACAAAATCAATGGCCCTGTTCGTGTAGAGAGTGAACTTGATGAATATAACATGATCATTAAATAAAGCTAACACATAATAAAAATTAAATATACATAACGCTTTAGTTAAAATATTTCTGTTTTTATGAGTTTAGAAACAATATTAATTATTCTCAGATTAAAGTGTATGTGTGCCGTGTTTGATATATTTTTGCTGTGTACTCTATGAAACTATAAATATATGGATTATATACATACTTATGTATCTTTTCATGAAACATATGCCAATAACAGGAAAATGTCAGTTAAGTTTTGAGTGACTTTCTTATCCAAAACTCTACCACATGTACTGAATTTGTCTAAAAGCACAGTACCTTCAGCAGATAATAAAATGGAGAAAACAAATTGTCTCATACTCTGAAAGTGCAATGAATGAATTACCAAATGTAAAACCGTTATTAGTTCTCTTTTTAACAATTTAACTATAATATCCAGGAACTGAAAATTACCAAGCGGAGCTAGCAATTTTTTGACTGGTGCGCATATGAAGTATAGACCAAGATTTATGATCTGTAACCCGTATTACACCCATCAATAAAACTCCAAAATAAATGGAATTAAAAATTATTTTAACAATATGTAACATAATTTGACTGAATGGATGCACGGATTGAATAACAACGCAACACAATGTGAAGCAAGTTTATGAAATGAATTTACATACATACATACATACATACATACATACATACATACATACATACATACATACATACATACATACATACATACATACATACATACATACATACATAGGATGACTCTTTCACGCTCCAAAAACACGACTCATTCAATTACTAACACATTCACAAAAAGAAATACTAAAATGAAGATGAAAGTCAAATATTCAAAATGAAAGTAAGATTCACATAATCTCACGTAATGTAAATGAAACTGAGATTCACCTAATATTGTGTAATGTAAACGATGATATCATAACTCAGTTGTATTCAATTAAAACTTCATCAACTGAAACAAAATATTTTCAATGATGAACAATACAATGATTTCACCAAACATGTGACCTGTGAATCAAATCTTGCGATAAATATTTGTAAAACTTGCATCCGTAACCAATCGACTTTGTTTATGAGTCCGTTTGTCAAAACCACATAGTTATCCGGAATTTAATAGTTGACTCTTGACAGCTACAGACCTCATCTGTTTCAAGCTATAAATTTTATTAACGACATCTCATGAATAATTGTGACAAGTTTCATTGTTCTGTCTTTCAGCGTGATATTCTCTGCATTGAGAAAATGCAATGTGTATTTTTTAAAATAGACCACTTTCGTCCTGGGGTTGTGACTGGGCTTGTATACTAATGAATACTGCTCTGTAGGGGAAAATATGAGAATTATTTACAGGATTGTTTTAATGCTTGCGACTTAAATGTTTGAGCCATACAACCAAACTGAAACCATACAATAATATTACATATGTAGTCTTCGTGTGAGGGTTCTACATATATTATGAACTTCTGAGAGTGACGGGTGTAGGGTAAACTCATTGGCGTCTCTTGAGGCAGGGGTTGGGTGGGGTGCGGACAGCACCGGGTGACGCCATGGCAGGGGGCAAAACAAATACTCTAAAAAATTGTGAACTTTTGTGTAGGAATGAGGCCCATGGGGTGACCCTATGAGTTACCGCACATAACTGTCTATAAAAAATATTTGAATTTTTGTGCAGGAAGGAGATCTATGGTGGTGAAACCATGAGTTACCGCATTGTGTGACACAAACCCTATTGACTCCACTGGGTAAAGTTGTTTGCATTTGCAACATGTACAATATAGAGAATGTTGGTATACCTCCATATTAAGTTCATGTGCTGTGGTTGAAATTTTTTAATATTTTACTTGTGGAAATTGTACATGATCTAAGCACACATCTAACCAAGCCACTGCTCTCCCTGCAACCGAAAGATAAGCCTGAATTAGTCTAAAGCACACCATCTTTTTCAGTTTTTAAAAAAGCGAAAACGAATTTTGCCAGATTCGATAATGCCATCTTAAAATAGTGAAATGAATGAGTTACCAAATATATACAATCTAAACAAATTTTTTGGCTATATTTTTTAACATAGTCCAGAAACTGAAAATGGAAATGGCCAAGCGGAGCAAGCAGGACTACAGGCCAAGCTGTCTACTCCAGAACCCATTATACCCCCATCAATCAAACACCAAACTAAAGGGAACGAAAAAAACTTTAAAGAGTTGCTAGGTTATGCAATGTATTTTTTTTTCTTCTAAATAACCAGTGAAGAAAACCGGGGAAATCCTTGTCTTTACAATTCTAGACATATGAAAAAAAAAAACAAACGAAGGTGTGCAGCGCCGCCTGTTATAAAAGTGTATGATATAGCCTAGTTCATGGAAATTACGTAGCTCTCTGCCCTAAGAATTTATGCCAATAAGTACTACAGAAGACTATTCTAGCATCATTAATCGTACATATGTTATGCAATGCAGTAAAACTTCCACAGCAACGAGGAGACCATTGAAAAATGTCTGCTACTGAGGAAGGAAGGAAATCGACTGTAGTTGTCATGGGGATAGATGAGAGCGAACATGCGGATTATGCTTTTAAGTGTACTCTCTCTCTCTCTCTCTCTCTCTCTCTCTCTCTCTCTCTCTCTCTCTCTCTCTCTCTCTCTCTCTCTCTCTCTCTCTCTCACACACACACACACACACACACACACACATACACTCACACACACACATACACACACGCGCGCGCGCACGCACAATAAAGTATGTATATATCCAACTTCTGACATGCGAGACTCTTTGCAAATTATCGTACTAGAGATTTCGTTATTGACTCAATTACAGATATCATATTGACTCTATTAATATAAACTAGTTAAATTATGATCTCCGTTACATCTAAAATATATGGATTCTCTTACAACTGACGTATTGTATGGACTCTATTTACCACTTGCATCATTACGGCCCCTGTTGCATCTGGCCTGTTTTATGGACTAGTACCAATGGATTCTGTGGATTCTATTACAACTGGCCAAATTATTTCCTTTTTTACAACTAGTATATTGCGAGACTTTATTACAACTGGTCTAATTATGGCTTCTGTTACAACTGGCCTATTGTATGGAATCTTTTACGACTGGCATATTGTATGGACTCAATTACAACTGGCCTAATTATGTCGAGTTTTTACAACTTGCCTGTTGTATGGACTTCTTTACAACTGGAATATTTTTAAACTTTATTACAACTGGTATCCGACGTAGACTAACCACTAGGTCACTCTTGCGGTTCTGTCATCTTATATGGATTTTTTTTTACAGCTGGCCTGTTGTATGGACTATAATTAAACTAGTGTATTGTGAGAAAACTGGCCTTTTTATTGACTTTATTGCAACTGGCATGTTGTATGGACTCTACTGTCACTAACCTAATTATGACCTCCATTACAACTGGCCTATTGTATGGAATCTAATACAACTGATCCAATCACGGCCTGTATTGCAACTGGCCTATTGTATGGAATCTAATACCACTGATCCAATTACGGCCTGTATTACAACTGGCCTATTGTATGGAATCTAATAAAACTGATCCAATTACGGCCTGTTTTACAACTGGTCTATTGTATAGAATCTAATAAAACTGATCCAATCACGGCCTGTATTACAACTGGCCTATTGTATGGAATCTAATACAACTGATCCAATCGCGGCCTGTACTACAACTGGCCTATTGTATGGAATCTAATCAAACTGATCCAATCACGGCCTGTACTACAACTGGACTATTGTATGGAATCTAATACAACTGATCCAATCACGGACTGTATTACAACTGGCCTATTGTATGGAATCTAATCAAACTGATCCAATCACGGCCTGTACTACAACTGGCTTATTGTATGGAATCTAATACAACTGATCCAATCACGGCCTGTATTACAACTGGCCTATTGTATGGAACCCGTTAGAAGTTGTATATTGTATGGATTAATTTACAGATGGCCTATTTTATGGACTCATATTACAACTGGTCTTGTGTGTGTGTGTGTGTATGCGTGTGTGTGTGTATCTGTGTGTGTGTGAGTGTGTGTGTATCTGTGTGTGTGAGTGTGTGTTAGAGAGAGAGAGATTTGAATTTTTAACATAGCTTTAAAAACATTCAGTCATATCGCTACAATTTCTGCAGTGTATTTCTGTTTATAAGATGTCTAGCACTGGGGCATCATACCACAGACATGTAGCATCATATCCCACCCAGTCACATTTTCCTAACACCAGGCCAGTCAGTCCTAACAATAACATAATAATAATAATAATAATAATAATAATAATAATAATAATAATAATAATAATAATAATAATAATAATAATAGTAATATAAACAAAAGGCCAAGTCCGTCATAAGAAAGGTATTTATATAATGATTTATGATATTTATAATATTATTTCTGCATTGAAAAATTTCGAATTGACAGAGTAAAATATATGATAATCTTAATCCTCAGAAAAGTAAGAGATTTTGAATTGTTGCAACAAAAAAAATTTGAAAATAAATATTTAGAGGCTCAAATAGCATTATACTGTTAAATTTCGCATACAGAATATACACGAATTATAAAAAAAAAAAAAAACAGGACAAAATTGCAAAATAAAAACATGCTGACAGTAATTACCGTAGTAAATTTTGTCTTTAATTTCTGTTCTTATAGAGGAAGTATTTGAGTTTTAACAGCAATCTTAAATGAGATTGCAGTGTCATTGTGTGTAAGATCTAAGGGCAATTCGTTCCACGTAGGTGGACCCTGGTAGGCGAAAGTCAGAAGAGGAACCTAAGTTCTTAGATGGAATGTGCACATGAATGCGGTCAGATAGGTTGGTGTGTGTGTGTGTGTGTGTGTGTGTGTGTGTGTTAATTTGACTGCAGCCAGTCTACTAAATGTTGCATAGTGAACAAATATTTTGTTTGATTCTGAATCAAACAGATAGTCAGTGAAGGTTACAGACAAAGGGAATGTGCTCAGGACTTCGCACTCTAAGGATTATCGCTGCAATCGTGTTTGAACATACTGAAAATTATCTTGTAGACAGTGGAACAAACTAGGCAGAAGTGAACTACAGTAGTCTAGTATTTACTCTATTAAGAAACGCGGCATCAGCAAGAAAAAAAATTGCGACTGGAGCTGATGCGTCTCGTTACCAGATATGCAAACTTGCATATGTTCGCTACATGTTGATATAATGAGAGCATACTGTCAAGAGGTTCTCTAGTAACTGTGTAAATTTAATTTTGGTATTGCTAATACCTGTTGTATAATGTAAAGGATATGAATGAGAATGTCTTTGCGTGGCGATCAGGAAACAGTGATTTAACCACTCCAATAGAAACTTTGACATACATACATGCATGCATACATACATACATACATACATACATACATACATACATACATACATACATACATACATACATACATACATACATACATACATACATACATACATACATACATACATACACGTACGTACATACATACATACATACATACATACATACATACATACATACATACATACATACATACATACATACATACATACATACATACATACATACATACACACACATACATACATACACACACATACATACATACATACATATATAAACACATGCATGCATGCATACATACATACATACATACATACATACATACATACATACATACATACATACATACATACATACATACATATATGCACGCACGCACACATACATACATAAACACATACATGCATACGTACGCACGTATGTGCGTGCGTGTGTGCGTGCGTAGGTACATACATGCGTGCATACATACATACATACATACATACATACATACATACATACATACATACATACATACATACATACATACATACATACATACACAGGATTTCTGCACCTTCACGCACGCACGCACGCACACACACACATACATACATACATACATACATACATACATACATACATACATACATACATACATACATACATACATACATACATACATACATACATACATACATACATACATACATACATACATACATACATACATACATACATACATACATACATACATACATACATACATACATACATACATGCATGCATGCAGGGGCGTAGCTATGATATTTTGTGCCCGGGGACGAACTATAAAATTGGCGCCCCTTCCCCCTCACCGTTTAATCACATTTTTCTATCACATTAAATAAGGAAAACAATTTAAATTTTAATAAAACATTGGTTGGCAAGCAGCAGCATCACTGTGGATGGCAGACGTATCAGGTGACACGTCTGCTGAGCCGCTGTAGCGATCTTGTGACCGATTTATTACTTTTGTTTACTTATTATAATGTAACTTTGTAAGCCTCATTGTACCTTGGCGCCCGAGGACATATGTACCCCCCTGCCCCACCCTAGCTACACCTCTGCATACATACATACATACATACATACATACATACATACATACATACATACATACATACATACATACATACATACATACATACATACATACACGCACACACCGACAGACAGACAGATAGACAGACAGACATTAGTGTATGTTCCTTTTCAACAAACGTTAAATGCATGTTACTACTATTATTTCCTTTTCCCAGGGTACATGGATAACGGGCATAAAGAGGGGGACAAGGTTCTACTCGTGCACGCCGCTCAATACAAGTCGATTACAAATCCAGGTACCAGATATTTCTCAGATTTTTCGCAAACTTGTATTAATGTCAGTGTCAATTCTGGATCTTGTGTTGTCTTTTTGTATCTTTCCTCCCCTTGCCAATTCTTGAAATTAATTGATGCTTTTAGCGTTAAAATCGCATAACACACATACTTGTATTTTATATGTTTCTGATATTTCTTGTTCAACGTGAACAATAATAGGGCAATGTGTGGGAATAATAAGCTATTCGGATAGTTTGAAAAAACAAGAAACTGATTTTTGATAAATGCTGTCTCGCGTCACTAATTGGCATGGAAAGTCGTTAATTGTTGCTGAATGTAACTGATTATAACCAGCTGAATTTCGTGCAGGGTCAAATATCAAATGTCATTACCACTGCACAATCATCGTCGATAATAGCAAGTGTTAAACTGCGCTCTGTTTGTACGGCACACAAACACACAGCTTTTGTGCACCATAATCATCATAACCATCATCGCTACATGTCAGGTAATGGGTGAGACAGTCGTGTGCGCAGCACACAGCTTCAACGACGCAACATCACGGTTATTATCCTGCGAACTCGATTCGGTGATATATATATATATATATATATATATATATATATATATATATATATATATATATATATATATATATATATATATATATATATATAACTTGGTATTTTGCTTCGTTATCGATTATAACTTTAGAACTTGTTATCACCCCCTGGGGTCTTACTGTTAACATGGATAACACAAAATATCATTGGTTTTAGAAACATGTAGAAAAATTTGGTAGACTTAGAATGTTTGAAATTTGTTGTAATGAGAATATCAAAGTGTTAACTTACTAAAACTATCTTGGAGTAATGATTTCTAGCGGATTGAATTTTTCAGAAGCATTCAGAAGACTAGTACAAGATTATAATACGTTAATCGCGGTCAAGAAATTAATAAGAAAATTTGACTCTCCGTCGCCGAAAACTGTTCAGATTTTTCGACGTTCATAGTATGTCCATTCTCCTCTATTAGTCTGAGATTTGGTGTCACAAGACTAGAAAATATGTAAAGAGATCCCATCTACAGTTCTGTAAATTGTATTTGTCTCATGGACGACAACCGTACAACATGAGAGTTCTTGTTGAATGTGAATGCTATAACGAGTATATTCATGACTATCTTGGTGCAATTAATTGATTGCATATGCGTATATATATATATATATATATATATATATATATATATATATATATATATATATATATATATATATATATATATATATATATATGTGTGTGTGTGTGTGTGTGTGTGTGTGTGACAGCGAGATAACGGCTTGGGCAACTTTTTTGGGGCAGCTACATTGTAAATATAGGATGGGTTTTGTGTCGATATCTCAGGATAGTTGCGATGTTCATCTATTTATTTATTGTGCAATTTAGACAACGGTTAATGGATTTTAACTTGCAATAATGACAGGATGTAACTTTATAAACCCTTTTAAAGAATAACATGAATTATAAACTTTTATAGAACATAAAACAACTTGTGAGTACAAAATAAGACGGTTATACACTCTCTTTATGTTAGGAAAACTTTTTCCTATTCATATAGTTGCAAGCAATCAAAAAATGATAGTGTACTTTGTTATCTATTTAACAGCAGAGACATTAAACATGCTTTTCATGTTTTATTAAATTGCGAATAATACTCAGAATTAAGATTTAAATTTTTCTACTGTGCTATTACGAATACCCATCTTCAGCAATATTGTACAACTTTCTTTGTAATCTGAAAGCACGGAACATTTTGTATATCTAGCTCGCATGCTAATGAAAAATACATTGCAAGTTGCGCTACTGTGTATATACTAATATATATTATATTGTGTATATACTAATATATACTATATTGTGTATATACTAATATATACTATAGTGTGTATATACTAATATATACTATATTGTGTATATACTAATATATACTATAGTGTGTATATACTAATATATACTATATTGTGTATATACTAATATATACTATATTGTGTATATACTAATATGTAATTTATTAAATATCGTACCACCATACTGCAGAATTTGAAAACACCGCTGTGTTTCCATCCCAATTATATATTTTATTTATTGGTCTCATACGAAAACTATAAACTACTTCTTCATAATATAATATAATCACTAATATTGATTTCATCTTCATTTCAGAACCATTGTAAATCGTATTTATCATTGCAGCAAAATACATCTTAAACTGTTTTATTTATGCGTGTCTGCAGTAATGTTCACATGCAATACGTCACATAAAAATACCTTGACAGTTAGATCTTTTACAATATATGTGATTTCCAAATTTGATTTTCTTGCTAATGCTACGTAGCAGGTGTAAATATATTTATGTATCTCTTATTTACTTTTAGTTTCACAGTATTCAGTTCACAGTGTGTTTATTATACTGTATCAACAGAGCCAGCATGAAACAAAATTAGTTTGGCATTAGTCAGTTGTATCCTCTCCTTTGTCATTGGTTGAAATTCAAGCACGTAACTTTAACTTATATTGTATTGGGTACGTCCTACAGGTATGATGAACTTCCGATAGAGCGACAAGTGTACGTCGACGTTGTCTGCATGTGCAACATGTACGATAGATATAATATTAGCATAACTCTACGTTGCTTTCATGTCGCAATCTCTTTCAAGTTTGTACATGGGGAAATTGTGCATTAACTAATTACATGGCTAATTAAATGAATGCTCCTATGCGTTCCAAAAATCAGCCCTAATTAGTCTAAAGTATACTGTTTTAGCAGTTGTTAAGATATGGAAACTTAATATTGCGAGACCAAACAATAACAGCATCCAAAGTTCAATGAATGAATTACCAAATATATAAAATGGTAAATGTCATCAGCTTTTTTATGAAGTTTATATGACCAAAGGGAACTAGGAGGGTTTTTTTTATAGTAGACATCTGAATTAAGACCAAGCTGTTTTTTCAATAACCTATAACCCATACTACACCAATCCATCATGCACCAAACTAAAGTAAATTTAATTTTTTTTAAACAATACCTAAAATACACAAGAACAAAACATCTCGCATAATCTTATACTGCTCTCATTATCATGTCATATATTACCCTAACGTATCCATGGTTACACGCCATCCTTTTGCTCATGTGACAATCAAAGAGCCCTGCCTTTCTCCAAATCTTGGGACTCCTTGCACTGTTGATTTGTTTAATTGAAATATGACAGACTGTGCTTATAACAGTTAATGCAGATGTTTAATTGAAATACGACAGACTGATTTTTTAAAAACTATTTGCGTGGTCAGTTTGGGGTTGTTGTCAGAATAATGAAATAACTTTTATTCTTATGCTAATTTACGTGTTGTCCACCCACGACGTATGTAGTACTGTCTTTGGTCGGGGAGACATTAGGTAATATGAAATATACCTCAAGTGGATAATTCGCTATATGATCTCGAAACAAGCGCTGTAATGATAGAATTCATTGATTGGAAACTGGAGTAAAAGGAGAGTTTCCGCCCCAAAAGATGACTAACGAAACCAGGGTCACATTGTTTCTGATGACGAACAACTACTGTGCTTTATAAAAAAAAAATATTTGAGACTAACAAATAATCATAGTTTTAATCTGATAAAAGCATATATGTAATCTAGCATTTATAACCATCCGAATGACATTTCTTTGCATCAAAGCAGTGACCTCCATTAAAGCTGGTCAGTCAAGTTCAAAAATACTAAATATACGGAGATTAGACACCGCAAAATTAATGAAAGATGTTTTGAAGTATTAGCAGTTACTGAAACTGCTGATAAAAATATATCCAGGTCAGTTGTAACAAACATGTTTTCCAACATGATATGAAAAATATGATAGGATTTATACTTTGATAAAGGGAAAATTAATACGCATTGTAGGGATAAGATTTATTGTAGGGACATGAACACAAAACAGATTTAAATGAGTATAAAGAAATGCTAATTAAGTTCTCAATTACTTTAGTGATGACCGGTATGGTCTGGTCTCCAGCCATGATGGTAGAAGAACTTGAAAGGGAAAAAAAGAAAGTGTCACGCTTGATTAAAAAATGGAAGAAGAAAATGGAGGAGCTAAAGGTAATAGACTCCACAACAGGTAATGTCTATCTCCAACTCTACCCGTGATATGTGTAAGGCTGTTTTTCCTCTTTTTTTATTCTATTTTCTTATTGTAGTAGTGTTTGACTGTGACAATAACTGTATGGTTTATTCGATGTAAACACATTTACAGTGATACAAATTTGAATTGCTAATTCTTTATTTTCTCTTGGACTTACATCCCGTTAGTAAAACTGTTTCTATGAAATAAAAAGACCATTATGTCGTCTCGCTTGTAATGTACATTTCCCTTATACCAAATTCTTACAATTCTTCTATCCCATCTAAAATAAAATAAATATTCTTTATCTGTCTTCCATCGAATTATTTTTTAGCACACCATAGTAAATTATATGAATATTGAAATTTTTTTTCTTTCTTTCAAATAATGTTTGGATAAACAATATCGCCTGAATGAAGTACATATAATTTATATTTTTGCAATGTAATTTTCGTTGAAATAGGGGCAAGGAATTGTTCCTTCAGTTCTACTTTTATTACTATGTTGTTAACCCTAGGTGGATGGAGAAACAGTGTGGGAAGAAGGTGATCCGGGCCACGCAATAGTAAAAGTTGCTAAAGAAAAAGGGGCAGATCTAATTGTAGTAGGCTGTCGTGGAGCTGGCACCGTCCGGAGGACACTCATGGGAAGCGTCAGCACCTTCGTCTTGCATCACTCGCACGTTCCGGTGTTTGTGTGCCGCCATAAAGGCTCGCATCCGGCCATAGTACACAATTAATTTCACTATATTTTCTCTATATTTTCACTATATTTTCTCTATATTTGTTTCTTAGTACTGAACTTTCCACTGTGTGACAATCAATACAAATCATATGTTAATCTAAAATACCTTCAAAGATGACTTTACGGTTTAGTTCTTGTCAAGGGTTGACCTGCATTTTTTTGAGAGGCTGAAAAATTGTAAACAAAACACCAGGCAACTGAACACAGATTTCACTTCCGGATCATCACCATGACCTTATTACTCAATATGCACTGTCGCCGCAATACATACAATCACACCATAAGCTCACATTTTAAAGAATAAACAATTGCCTTTAAATCCTTACCAAGAATGCCAAAATCTGACTCTAGTATCACCACCAAACTTTGACAGGAAAAAGTGATCTAAAAATAGACTGGGACTACATTCGTGGGTACTGAACCGGCTTTTATTAATTGTGTACTGATTCCATCCACACCATCACCATCATTTCAGTATACTCCACCATGAGCACCATAAGAGTAGTAAACACGATGAGAAGGAGATGGAAGTAGAACAAAAGAGTGACAGTCACAACGAATAAAAATATTAAATATATGGAGTCGTTTTAGTGCTATTATTTCTAACAAATTAAGAAAAACTAACTATGTTATGGTCCCGTGTTTGTCAGAATTATTGCCTACTTCTTGCATGTTTAGACCAAGGCTAGTAAACTTGTGTAGCCTTAGGCAACTTATCAGCAATGGCTTGATGAACACTTGATATTCCTCTTGATGAACTTGTTTCTAACGTCATTGATGTGTTGGTCCTCTTTCATCGAATATATGTATTCAGAACTAATTTTAGATGTGAACCATCAAAGTTTGCAAAATAAAACCGTGTCACGTCCTTAATTTTGTTAATTTTTCATAAGTATATACATTGCTTTATCAAATTCTAAAATGCATAGGGATGGGGGATGGAGACAGAAAATTTGTTTTCAGCCAGGTTTTTATCGGTAGCTCCACTCAGCTTCAAAACAATAACCTGTGTTTACACGTTAAACGTTTTAAGTTTTCGTTGTGTGTGTGTGTGTGTGTGTGTGTGTGTGTGTGTGTGTGTGTGTGTGTGTTGGCAAATGCTTAAGCTCATGCAACGATTCAACAAGATATCCACATAATGCCCCGTCCAGCCTAATTTTGAGGAAGCACTTTCCTTGGTGTAACAATTGTCTCTCTGAAATGACGTAATGACCTTGGGTCAAGTAGACAGACCATACCCGCAGGCTATACAACAATTTCAGTAACACAAAAGTGAAGAGGTGGTGAATACTGTTCACATTTGTCACAACAATCGTTCTGTCCATCTTTGCGCTAGTTAAACTTAACATTCGTTGCATAGCTTGCCCTAGATAAACACAACAATCGCCGTACTATATCAAACTCAAATGTGCCATGAATGAGGCTTGATTTTATTTACAAAAATGTATTTATATATAATTTTCTCTGATTTGAAATGATGCAAAGTTATGAAATTAAATGTCTATTTAACCTAATAAGGCAGAAAATCTCATTTGAAAGTGTCGAAAGCTTCGACGTACGCAGTGCTTTCCTCGTCTTAGAAAAGAGCTTTACTATGCTTATATGATTACATAACAAACCAAAATAGTAATCTAACGCTTAAATGGCGCGAGTGCTGCTTTCACCTTGATTTATGTGATAATAAAAGATTGTACTATTGTCGACAATGTACCAAGACTAAAAAGGAGCCCGTTATCTCTAATTGGATACACATCCCAGATTCACTTATGGAAATACCTTGGCTGTATGAAAGTGTTAAAGAAAGGCGGGTTTACAGACATGGATTCACCAAGTCAATAACACATCCCGCCAAATAAATGGCACGATATTGTACGTTTAAATATATTCAGCAAGCCGTAATTCTTGACTCGCTTCCAATCACCGAAGGAAAGTAAAAAGGGAGTATACTTTATAAGACCTAAGAACGGCTGTTTACGGTAAGATTCAAATAACTGCCAAATAAAAAATCAGTAATCTGCAGGAAAAAAATTGGTTCACAGAATTGTCTCATCGTTACATTAATCAATGGTTTTAATGTCCTTTATGTGTTATGATACCAGAACAAAACTAAGGAATAAGGAATATAAACTACAACAAAAGCATTTAGTATGAAACCTGCTGAATACATCTGCAGTCCATTCAATTCGTAGCAAAGAATTATTGAAGAAAGAAACTGAATCGTTGTGGTTGTTGGACCTAACGCCTTTTTTCAGCACACGATAGGCTATTCATGGCGGCCAGTATTAATGGTGGAGGAAGAAACCGGGAAATCACCGGAAAGAACCACCGACCCACGAGAAGCTACTGGCAAGCTTTCTCACATATCCACATTCGCCGAATCCTAGACTAGAACACACGCAGAGGTGAGATGGCAGTGATTTGTAACGGACAGCGCTTTAGACCACTCGGGGACCCGAAACTGAATCGTAGTTTCTCAGAAATAATACTCTGAAGTAAGCACTGTCCAATTTGTTTCTGGTTATGAATATAAGGTCCACTGCAGTCATGCACTAAGTTAAAGGTCTACAAGGATGAGTTTATATATACGCCTTCAATCTTCAATTTTATAATTTCCATTAAGGATAACTTGATCAATAACATTGAATGTACGTCCATTTCTCCATCATTAATTTAAAATATTCTGATTTAAATAAGCTGCAATAATCAACCGAAACTTATGGTACCAACTAGATTATGAACAGTGTGACCTTTGTGCAATGATTTGAATAAGTCCCTTGTTCTCTCGTATCAGCTTACCTTATGCCATTTTCCATACTGGTTGTAAGCGTCTAGCTCCATTATATCTTCTGTATTGTCAATGTATTTTTTCTTTCTCCGTCCTTTGATTCAGACGCTATCCAGTTGTACAGGCAGATGTTCCAACTAAATGCATTTCTTCTGGGATGTGGGTATCTACTAATCTTATGTTTACATGAAATCATGAGCTTCTACGGTAACAGCTGCAGTTGTCCAAACAAGAAATCATTATTCTTGTGGACTATTTATGACTGGACTGGGTTACAATTATTATTTCCGGTTCAGTAACCATGAATGTAGTCCCGTTATATTTTTAGAGCAATTTTCCTCTCATTTTGTTGGTGACTCAAGAGTCTGATTTATGCACTCTATCCGTTGATTAAAGGTAATTGTTTATTCTTTATATTTTGTGCTTATGGTGTGGTTGTCTGTTTTGGCAACAGTGTAAATTGAATAATGATGCATTAATGCTGACTCGGAAGTGAAAACTTTATTTTTTTAGTCCAGCCTGACAAAGAAATGCTGGATAAAACATGACAGCAACTTCATTGTAAATTCATCTTTGAAGTTTTTGTCCATTAAGATATGACTTATTTATGATTTGGACACAGTTGAATGCACAGAAGTGATAAAAAGATATAGAGACAATATGAAAATGAACCATTACTCGAGTCCTGTCAGTGGTATATGCATTAAAGTTTAAATTTGTATAAAAAGTGTTATTAAGCATTAAACTTTGATATGTGTACATTAAACATAGAAATAGAGCAATCAAATTAAAAATTTTAAAATGTATTTTTACACAAATGACTTTTTAAACAATAATTTTTTCCCCCTCATATTGTACATATATAATATATGTTAGGGATTATATTATTATCAGCATGTATGTATTATATTCATTATTATCCGCATGGATATATTATACTCATTATATTCATTATTATCAGCATGGATATATTATACTCATTACACTCATCAGTATCAGCATGGATATATTATACTCATTAGTGTCAGCATGTATATATTATACTCATCAGTATCAGCATGGATATATTATACTCATTATATTCATTATTATCAGCATGGATATATTATACTCATTAGTGTCAGCATGTATATATTATACTCATCAGTATCAGCATGGATATATTATACTCATTATATTCATTATTATCAGCATGGATATATTATACTCATTAGTGTCTGCCATGTATATATTATACTCATTACACTCATCAGTATCAGCATGTAGATATTAAAGTAAACTAATTTTACTCATTCGTATCAGCATGTATGTATGATACTCGTTATTATCAGCATGTATACATTATACTTATTATACTTATTATACTCACTAGTATCTGCATGTATATATTATACGCGTTATACTCATCAGTACCAGCAAGTAGATATTATACTCATTTTACTCATTCACATCAGCATGTATATATTATACTCATTATTATCAGCATGTATATAGTATACTCATACTCGTTATTATCAGCATGTATTTACTCATTATACTCATTAGTATCAGCTTCTGTGTATTATACTCATTATACTCAATAGTATCAACTTGTATATATTATACTCATTATACTCAATAGTATCAGCATGTATATATTATACTCATTTTACTAATTATTATCAGCATGCGTATGTTAAACTCATTATTTTCAGCATATATATATATATATATATACATATATATTATACTCATTATCATCAGCATATATATATATATATATATATATTATACTCATTATTATCAGTATGTATTAATTATACTCATCATTATCAGCTTGTGTGTATTCTACTCATTGTTATCAGCATGTATGTATTTACTCATTATACTCATTAGTATCAGCTTGTGTGTATCATACTCATTCTACTCAATATTATCAGCATGTATGTATTATATTCATTGTACTCATTCATATCAGCATGCATATATTCCTACACTATGCAATGATGAAATATTATTTGTGAAAATCTGTGAGAAAAAATATATTTCATAATCATAATTAAACCTTTATTCAAAACGCAGAAAAGAATGAACAAAAACAGCAGAATTGAGTAATTCTAACACAAAATGCATTCCTTTTTATTGTTCATTTTGTTTAAGACATTGATTAAAAAAGTGTCATTTGGGCTTAGTTGTATCAAATTTAATGAATTATGCATTATTATTTACTAATAATAAATACTGACTGACATTCTAATCATTTTTACAAATGTTCAACAGATTAAACAAATTAACTTTGTACAACTGATTTTAAAATGGTTATATATCCCAGATGTGAGCAAATATACATATATTTTAGAATGTTTGAGATCAGAACTTCACTTTAGTTGATGGTATATGATTTATTGGTACCTATGGTTGATTTTTGTCAGGCACACAATTGATTGTATTCACTTGAAATATCCAAAAATGTTTTTTTCATGATGAATTAGCTTTACATGTATAGGTGTGTATATATAGATGAAAAAAATAGCATGGCATTTAAAGTGGTAATATAAAGCAATTTGATATACCAATACGATTGATCCGCCCATGGCACAATAATACGCATATATAAACGTTTTACGACAGTTGATTTTAGATAAATGATGAATTTCCACATATCAATCATTAGTGACATATGAAAAAAACAATAAAAAGTTTAAAAGATTTATATTTATGTGTTTTAGAAAAATGAGTTACTAATTCTATAAATAAAATTTAACTCAAATTGGTCACAAGAAAACACAATTGAGTTTTAATGGTTTAATGGCAAAATTGGCCCTTTCTTCTCAAGAAAACTATTTTACTGTATACTGTAGTTAAGTGTGTGTGTGTGTGTGCATGTGTGTGTTAAGGAATCAATTCTGCATAAATCTTTTTATTTCATTAAATGTAATTATTAATATGATTATATTAATATCAGTCTAATATTTTGTTAAAAACATCGTGTTTACTTGAGTCATAAATGTGAATCACGTGCTATGTATGATGGCAAATTCATTACAAGTAAACATTCAGGAATAGCAGAAGACGATTGGCTGATACTTGGCCAGGCTTTCCTAATGTCCAGATGTATTGTGAAATTGCATGTATCCTCTGTGCGCGTGTAATTCAAACAACATATTAGCCTTGTTTATATGAGATATTTTGCAAGACGTTCAGAGTCATACACAGTCATAGAGGCGTAAAGTCAGAGTTGGACAAATTTTCATTTTAACAAATATAAAGATTCAAAAATAACTAATGAAACAATCTCTAATCATAAAATGATAAATTTAGATATTAACATTTTAAATAGAAACAGATGGTGAGAGGGTGTTTCGACATTAATAACAGAATACTAATGGATAAAGATTTTGTAAATGAGATCAAAGAAAAGATAAAGATTTTCAGAATTTGAACATATTGACATTATTTTTATGTGTGATATGTTGAAAGAAGACTTTAAAAATATAGCAATTAGTTACTTGAAAAAGACTTAAAGAAATTAACAATAAAGAGGAATTTTAAATTAAATCACATCTAAACAGAAAGATCTCTGAAGAGACAAAACAAATATTAGAAACGAAACTTAAACAGATAATGGAAGAGAGAGAATGGGGAAAGGAAGTGAGAGCTGGGAAATTTAAAAATTTATATGTAATGGCAAGGGGACTAACTAGAAGGGAAGAACTTACAAAAGGGGGACAACAAATTATAGAAATAATTTGGGATAAAAATCAAAAGATTTTATCGAAAAAAGATATTTTAAATAGAATAAAAGAATATTATGTAGAACTTTATACAACTTAAAATATAAATTTAGATTTGATTAAAAAATATTTAGAAGAAGTGCGAGGTGATCTCACCAGAACATAAAGAATTATTAAACAATTAGTGAAAGCATAAATTCCAAAGTGAGTTAATGCCAATTCTTGAATTTTTATACAACAATATCTTTTTAGGAAATAATAAAATGTCAAATACAGTGAGTGAGGGCCTGATTTCATTAATTTTTAAAGATAATGGAGAAAGAAAAGATTTAAAGAATTGGAGGCCCATCTCCTTCCTCAATATAGAGTACAAAATTTTAAGTCAACTATTAGCAAACAGAGTAAAAAATTGTATGGACACTATAATAAATAAAAATCAGACTTGCGGGTCAAAAGGAAGGTACATTCAAAATATTTTAAATAAAAGAACTATAATAGATTATATAAAAGAAAATGGGAAATGGGAAAATAGGCGCCATGGTGCTTATTGATCAAGAAAAAGCTTTTGATAGAATTGAACATAACTATATCCAAAAAGTTTTAGAAAAATTTGGTTTTGGAGAAAATTTTCAAAACAGACCAAATTCCTGTATGATAACATCACAGTGACAGTATAGGTAAATGGAGTTCTAATGGATAAATTTGACATACAAAGATTTGTGAGGCAAGGTTGCCCGCTGTCAATGATATTATACATAATAGCCATAGAAATTCTAACCATTTAGATAAGAAATAATAAACTTATAGAAGGAATTAACTTACCAAATTTGAAAAAGAAAATAAAAATACTCCAGCATGCTGACGATTGCACCAACTTAAACTATTTTCAGCATTTATTGAAAGAGTTTGAAAATCTTTGTAAAGCTTCAAATTCTAAAATTAATCATGACAAAACAGAAATACTAAAAAATGGAAATTGGAGGGGTAATCATCCTGGGCTACCCCCAATTATATAAAAGATCAGGTTAAAGCATTGGGAATTTTTGGGGGGTGGGGAAACGAAGAAGAAAACTAAAAACAAATAATTACAAAAATTAAGAAATCATTTGACATCTGGGTACTTATGCCACTGTGCATTATGGAGCGAGCCCAAGTGGCGAAAACATACTTTTTCTCAAACATTAATTATATTTTGAAATCTATTGATATAGAAAATAATAAACTAAGAAAAATTGATAACAAAATAGTCAAATATATATAGGGGTTTAAAACTCATTATATTCAGAAAGATACACTTTACAAATTCGATTTTAATAAAGTATACTAATATTTTAAACCAATTTAAGGCTACTAAATCCAAACCTAATATGCCTTGGGAGGTATTATATATATATATATATATATATATATATATATATATATATATATATATATATATATAGGTGTTTGATTTGCTAACAAAACATAGACAAGATATATATATGAATAAATTATACAGTAGGTTAATAGAGGCACCAAGGAAATTTAGATATATAAAAGATCTAATATTAAAATACAGGGAAGAGTGGGGTTATATGTAAGGGTACCACAAAATATACATTCTACTAAAAATATTAGATACAAAATAGAACTAGAAATATTGGGGGTTAATTAAGATGTAATTTGGAAAAAGTGGGAATCTATTAAATCTTTAAAAATTCAAATCAAAATTTTTAAATACTTTCATGGAAATTAGCTGACTGGTGAAGTCGCTCTCAGAAGACATATATTCAGACAAATTCCAAAATATCCTCTGTAAAAAATATAATTATAAGAAAAAACACGTAATAACTGATTGTGAAAAACAAAAAAGAAAGAGATGTAGTAATTGATCTAATTTTGAAAACAGAACCCTAAAGAAAGAATATTCTTTTATATTTGGACGGGAATTTTAAAAAAGCTGACTACATGAAACTAATTGAATATATTATTTGTGTAATGAAAAAATGCAGACAAGTAATAGCCATTAGGAAATAACACTTTTCATATTAACAATGACTAACATATTGTTTCCATATTTTATCGATATAAATCTGCACATGGAAGAAGTAAGGGACAAAGACATCGTAGGGCTATATCATATGGCGTTACGTGAAGTGGGCAGGCCTGTGGAAGAGTCTCCAAAAATCCCTTGTGTAGCTTTGTATATACCTGTTTTGGACCTTCTGAAACATATGTATAAGGTGTTACATATATTAATAAATAAAATGTATTCACCTCATTAAATATATTAAGTGGAGACTACTCACCCTGCTTATTGATTAAAACATTAAGTCCTATTTTTATTTTAAAGTAATTAACTTGCACCATCTTACCCTCAAATAATCAAAATTCAAAATTAAATAAATCTTCTAAGTAACAATTAAATCAATAAATCAATTACTTTAAATTATATGCAAAAGTATGAATGACTGAATGAAATGAGAAGGCTGATGATAATGAATGAAATATTTAATATGCATATGTATTTCCTTTTTTTTTTGAAAACTGTGGAATAATTTGATTTAATGGCTGTCCTAACAAATACACTTTTATAGCAACACTCACGATAGCACAATACACATAGCATACACAGGACATAGGGACCCTTAGCCAAGGTCACTAAAATACAAACAAGGGGAGCAACCCCGATAAGGTAAATGAAACCTTATCGGAAGAGTGAGCCTTTAGATACACTAGGAAAAATACCCCATCAAAAATTTATTCTATATTAAATTTTTTGATCAAAATTCCTTTTTAATAAACACATAGCAACACATCGGGGGGCATACAAAACACATGAAATATCTTTTAGTTATTTTTTTCAGTTAAGTAGGAAGGGCATCTGTCTGGTGCCCCCCCCCCCAGTTTATTGTAACATCTTAGAGTTACACAAGTTATTTTTGTGCTAGAAGTTGTCTGTTCATATGTCTATGTAAAACAACATGTATTTTGTTAGAGAAGCTAATTTTACTTCGTTTTCCTGAACAATTGTTTTCCTGGAGAACAAATTTACTGATTTGGTCAAAGACATTTTCCGAAAATAAACGGAATAATACAAACCTTGTTCTACTGTGTAAATTCTGGATTTTTCTGTTAGCCTTCGTCTGACGTTATCATCTGCCATTTTGAACCGGTACTGAACTTCAGACTGTTTAAAACTTATTTTTTTTAATAGGGCTTACTTTTATCTTCAGAACAAACAAATTGGATCATTTCTTTAAACCTTAAGTCTTGCTTAACAAATTTACTTGATTTCATATTTTCTATTAAAATAAATTATTTTTAAAATTTATAAAGCTTGTTGTCTTCACTCTTTCTTATGTTACTTTGAGTGAGCTGAGAGGTAACCATACTAAAACACAAAAGATTCCTTGATGAGGTCACATGACCACCTTCTAGAAGATCATGGAAACTTTTTTACATGTCTATATTCACATACTACCATATAGCCTTAGCTAAAATAAATGATTTTTACCATAGAAATAAATACTTTAAAAGCGTTTTCCTCCAAATCTGACACTGTTCTGGTTTTTTGTCAGCAGAAGATACAATGTTTCTAACTACTGACTGTTTGCCACTGGTCAAACATAACTGAATTGAATTTCTAAAAAATAAATCAAATCCAGTAGATAATTTAAAATTATCATTGCAATAGCATGTAATAGTGTAATAAAGTAAAATAAATTGATTTTTAGCATTTTTTTTTAATTTTGCACATACACACATGCACACTTTCATTCCTTCATCATTATTTGATAAATTATCTCACCCCCACCCACCATGCTATTTTGTAATTCCCTGATTTTTATTTTTGTAGTTGGATTGTTGGAATTACAGCTTTGGGGTGACAAAAACCTTGAATGAGAATTCCATAACATAATTTACAGGAGTTATGCCCCCTTATTCCTATGATTTTGGTTTTTGCAGCATAACCTAGCCAAGATTTGGTAGATTTTAAAAGAAAAATTGTTAAGGGGCTTCATATTGAATAATTGATGAATCAGTTTGATTTCCAGGCTTTGACAATATCAGTTATAGGACTTACTTCCTGACTGCCAGACATCCTAATTTTGGTTTTCTGTAGTTTGTCTTACCAAAGTAGTAAGATTTGGTGTTAGGATTTATATTAATAAGGCCTTCAATAAGTTTGTTTTTGAGCATAGTACAATGCTGTTTACAGGAGTTATGCCCCATGATTGTTTAAACATGCCATATTATTTACAAAAGTCAAGTCCCATGATTACCAGTCCATCTGGTTTTCTGAAGCATGATTGTTTTCTGTTTGCAATTCATTTCCAGACCTAAATCCGATTTTCTTTGACATTCTCTTAGGTTTTTTTTTCTATCATTTATAGTCCACCCCATTCTTCAATGATTCCATGAATAGTCGCTCCTTTAGTACATTGTTTAGTAGACAATAGTCAAAATAGCATTATGATTGGTCAGTATTTATTTGCCCAATGAATATTCATTTATTGGAAACTGATGGAAATAGAAAGAAAGAAGCATGCGTGTAAATGTAGCATAGCTATGTAGACAGAGACAGAGACACAAAAAGGTTTAAAAATGTTTGGAAATAGGAATGGCTTGAATGCAAAGTCAGTGGGAGTATAGTATGTCAGTTTGCAAGACAATTGGGCAACTACTCCAATTGCTTCTGAAATTTGGAGTGGTATCTCCAAGAAAATGCTGCATACAGACAGATTGCTACTCAAGCATACAAATTACAGCCTTTGTGGCATGTATTCTACATTGTGTTTTGCAGAGAAATGTGTGTTTAATAAGGACAATTCTAGCATCTAGCATTTTAATTGAGATGGAGTTTGACCAGTATGATTCAAACATCTGTGCTAAGTGAAGAGGAGTTGGACCAATATGATTTGGAAGTTTCCAAACTGATTCCCTTCCAGAACTTGAGGGACAATTTGTAGATATGATTTGGAAGTTTCCAAACTGATTCCCTTCCAGAACTGAAGGAGGGACAATTTGTAGATATGATTTGGAAGTTTCTAAACTGATTCCCTTCCAGAACTGAAGGAGGGACAATTTGTAGATATGATTTGGAAGTTTCCAAACTGATTCCCTTCCAGAACTTAAGGAGGGACAATTTGTAGATATGATTTGGAAGTTTTCAAACTGATTCCCTTCCAGAACTTAAGGAGGGACAATTTGTAGATATGATTTGGAAGTTTCCAAACTGATTCCCTTCCAGAACTTAAGGAGGGACAATTTGTAGATATGATTTGGAAGTTTCCAAACTGATTCCCTTCCAGAACTTAAGGAGGGACAATTTGTAGATATGATTTGGAAGTTTCCAAACTGATTCCCTTCCAGAACTTAAGGAGGGACAATTTGTAGATATGATTTGGAAGTTTCCAAACTGATTCCCTTCCAGAACTTAAGGAGGGACAATTTGTAGATATGATTTGGAAGTTTTCAAACTGATTCCCTTCCAGAATTTAAGGAGGGACAATTTGTAGATATGATTTGGAAGTTTCCAAACTGATTCCCTTCCAGAACTTAAGGAGGAACAATTTGTAGATATGATTTGGAAGTTTCCAAACTGATTCCCTTCCAGAATTTAAGGAGGGACAATTTGTAGATCTCTGGTGACGAATTGATGATATTGCTAGACTGCCTTGTGTGTCAAAGATGGTCATATTTTTATAGAGTTGTTTACAAGGCCCACACATATAGTCATCCATCAATGTCATGAATTTTATTATTTATTCCAAATCAGGAAGAATAAACATAGAACCCCTAAGCTCAGCATCAAATTGATCTTAAGAAATCAGGAATAAGTCCAATACAAGTTTTCAAGAAAGATGATTTCTTGTATGAAAGGGCAGATATAAACCTGTATCTGTATAGAACCACATGTTGACAATACATGGAGGAGCTTCAAGGGCAAATAACTCTTATGGAGAATGAAAAGAAAACATTGAATAATGAGCCAAAAGAGTTGTTGGTTACAAAAATAAAGCAATTTAAATCTTCACTGACAATGCAAAAATAACAAGACTAGAACATCAGTAACAAACAAGTTGTGTCCAATGTGGAAAGCAACAAGCGAATTTTTGTGAATTTTTTTGTACATACTTGATATATTTCTTGGGGGGTTTTTTGGTAACATTTTGAACTATAGCTGCTGAATTATTGTATAACCACTAACATGCACATGCAATTCTTCAGCACTATTATTGGTGAACAATTAGATATCACACTGTTAAATAAGCCTATAAAATTAAGTTTCAGTGTAACATGTAACCTAGAGTGAATACCTGGATATACTCCCTGAACAATAGAGGCTGTTGTATTAAGGAAAATCATGTTCATACAAGATACCCATGCTGCCTGGAAAGCATGCTGTTATACATTGATGTGATTCTTGGAATATTAAGCAGTCTTGATAAAGTAGAAGTTTGGGAATGTATGTCTCTTGAGGGCCTTACTAAGCATCCTGGCTAGTGTAATGGAGATTCAAAATCTGAGCAGGAAAGCAATGATATAGTTTTGAATTCTGGAACAGTGAATAATGTTCAAGTGTGGCCATGTTTTTAGATGTTATTTTGTGAAGAATGTCAATATTTATGTTTGTGACATATGGATGATAAATTGTAAATTCATGCAGGCAAACTGGAGTGATATTCTAATCAGGATACAAGTGGTCAAAAAGCCTTTGGTGAGCTCCTTATATATTGCGATGATGGGACTATACATTTAAAAGAGGGGTAAATAACATGATTTGAATAAGATTCTGTTAATCTTATTTCATTTGACATTTAATTATTATCATGAGGGGTAGAGTTAGTGTGTGTGTGCGTGCATGCGTGTGTGTGCATTATTAGGTGAGGGGTAGAGTTAGGATGAATGTGCGGGTGTGCTTTATTAGGTTTATATGTCAATAACTATAATTATTTATGTATTTTCCACTGTTTGTCTTTGTTCTTTAAGTGATTATTGCTTGCTCAAAAGATTAACCCTCAACTATTTTAAGTATTTGACTAAATGTAGAAGAGTTTGTGACACAATGAACATCATGAAATTATCAGGCATTATTTAAAGTTGGAGAAGAATTTCTTACATGATTCTTTTGTTTTTAATGGAGTAAAAACTTTGTTAAACATTATAGCATTAATGTTCACTGGAGAAGAGTTTAAATTGAAAAAGGACACCCTGCTGCCCCATGAGACTCCACTGGCAGAGGACCCCATACACCTTTGCACAATTTTAGTTTTTAAATAGAGAAACAAATTTCTTATGTTACTCAGGATTGTTGGATTTAAGGCAGAATAGACATGCAGCTGTATACTGATAATTTCCATCCTTCCATATTGTTTTCAAGAGTTCTGGCCCCTGATTTCCCCTCCTTGTTTGGTTTCCACAGCCATATTTGCCATGTACTTTTATGTTCATGGGACCTTTAATGACCAATTAATGTGAGAGGTTATTTCCCCCTTTGATTTCGTAAGAAACTCCACTGTTATGCTGCTGGCAATATAACTTTTTGGTAAATTAAAATTTTATAAAAGAATAATATGAAAAAGTTGTCAATATTATTTTATATACAAATAAGAATCATCAAAATATTAGAAAATAATTTCTTCCCAAGGACAGCTTTTATATGTGCAACATACTAATTATATGATTATAAAATAATGTCTTTCCATTATTGTCCCAAATTGACAGCATGACAGAAATCATTACAATTAATTGTCACATCATTAAAATTGAGTTTACAAAGTTTCAGCTATGAAATCAGTTTTTGATGGTTATATTTAGTGATTTTGCATGGCTGTTGTGTTTTCATTTACAATATAAAAAATAAACACAGGAATTGAAATGCATATTGCATTAAAATCACATAAGTAAAATGCTGTCTCTGTGCCTCAAGATCAATACTGTTGGAAGATGGCAAGAGGTTGAAAATTAGTTGAATATGAGCAAAATTTAGAAAATACATGCAAATATAATGCCCATTTTTCTCAGTAGCACTAACATTTGTCTCTCACTGACCATTCACTGAGTACACCCCAATGTCAATAAATTATTAGATTATGTACATCACAGGAAACTACATTGTCACAATACATGCAAGTCTTTTCCCATTCAGGATATATAGTCATTATTTGAGCCATGAGACTCATAGCAGGGTCTGTACAGTAAAATCTTTGGCCTGTTTAATGAAATTGTACATTTCTAAAGGTTTTTTTAAGTAATGGAACTGTTGTAAAGTGATTAGCCAAATAGTCATCAGGTCTTTGACTCACAGTAAGAACATCATGTATTAGAGAACTGATGTCTAATTATGTCTGTAATACTCACTAAACAAGATTGACCATTGTGGGGCAGTCTGGTAAATTGTAACTCTTCCATGGTTCCTTGGTCTAGACTCCAGTTCAGTCATCAAGTATCCATTCAAAATCTGTCTGACAGCCTCTAACACCTGCATCCATTTTTTATCTTCATATTGCTGGTACACATGTCTAATTCCCATGGCAACAGAAGA
Organism: Potamilus streckersoni; assembly: GCA_016746295.1. NCBI lineage: Eukaryota > Metazoa > Mollusca > Bivalvia > Unionida > Unionidae > Potamilus > Potamilus streckersoni. The sequence goes on from JAEAOA010000505.1 coordinate 542,100, forward strand.
TCTCAAGGTCAGGTGGTGACCATAACCATAGTTCCCATCTAAACAGGTTCTCATGATTCTTTTATTAAGATCAGTTATGTAGATATCTGTAAACATAAAGGTAAATTATAACTATTGAGTGTCAAATATGCATAATTCCCAATATATAGATCACTAATATGTGTACCATGTTCTGTTACAACTCTTGCCTTATGAGCCTTGAGTGCTATATGAGCCTTTAGTGTTACATGACTTTTTGGCAATTAATTGTAATTTAAAAATTCAGTTTCCATGAACTTGAATCAGATGTTTATAAGATCATGGACATTTGGCTCATTTATTAGTTTGGATTTTTTCCCTGATTTATTTTGAGAAAATCTGATGATGAAATTTGGCAAGCTGAAGGATAAGGCCCGCTTAAACCAAATGTCATCGTCTGCTGCTTAGAGGTATAACTCATATGTAGAAATTATCATTTGCCCAGTGTATAATGTGAACCCAACACAATCAAACAAATCCATTTGCCCAGTGTATAATGTGAACACAACACAATCAAACAAATCCAGCAGGAATATATATATATATATATATATATATATATATATATATATATATATATATATATATATATATATATATATATGAGACCTTAAATAATTTACAGGAGTTATGCCCCCTTATTTGCCCAATGAATATTCATTATTGGAAACTGATGGAAATAGAAAAAAAGAAGCATGCTTTTAAATGTAGCATAGCTATGTAGACAGAGACAGAGACACAAAAAGGTTTACAAAATATTTGGAAATAGGAATGGCTTGAATGCAAAGTCAGTGGTAGTATAGTATGTCAGTTTGTAAGACAATTCATCAACATAGAAAACTGAACAGAGGACTGACGTCTTACAGACTTTGTCAGAAATTTTTGATCTACTCAAATTGCTTCTGGAATTTGGAGTGGCATCTCCAAGAAATGCTACCTACAGACAGATTGCTATTCAGGCACACAAATAACAGCCTTTGTGGTATGTATTATACATTGTGTTTTGCGGAGAATCCAGTGTTTTTAATAAGGACAATTCTAGCATCTAACATTTTGAGATGGAGTTTGACCTGCATGATTTGGAAATATGCAATCTCTTCCTGAAAGATTTGAACTTACATCTGTGTTAAGTGAAGAGGAGTTGGATAATATGACTTTACATACTGATTTCCTTCCAGAATTTAATAAGGGACAATTTGTATATCTCTGGTGACGAATTGATATTATTGCTAGACTGTATTGTGTGTCAAAGATGGTCATATTTTTATAGTTGTTTACAAGGCCAACAAGTAGAGTCATCCATCCATGTCATGAATTTTATTATTTATTCCAAATCAGGGGGAATAAACATAGAACCCCTAAGCTCAGCATAAGTCCAATAAGTCAGCAAAAGTCCAATACAAGTTTTCAAGAAAGACAATTTCTTGTATGAAAGGGCAGATATAAACCTGTATCTGTATAGAACCACATGTTGACAACACAAGAAGCTTCAAGGGCAAATAACTCTTATTGAGAATGAAAAAAAAATATTGAATAATGAGCCAAAAGAGGTGTTGGTTACAATTATAAAGCAATTTAAATCTTTACTAACACTGCAAAAAATAACCAGACTAGTACATCAGTATCAATAAGTTGTGCTCAATGGGAAAGAGACAAGTGAATTTTTGTGAATTATTTGTACATGATATATTTCTTGGGGTTTTTTGTAAAATTTTGAACTATTGCAGTGAATTATTGTATAACCACTGACATGCACATGCAATTCTTCAGCACTATTATTGGTGAACAATTAGATATCACACTGTTTAATAAACCTATCAAATTAAGTTTCAGTGTAACATGTTACCTAGAGTGAATATCTTGAGGGCCTTACTAAGCATCCTGGCTAGTGTAATAGAGATTCAAAATCTGAGCAGGAAAGAAATGATAGTTTTAAATTCTGGAACAGTGAATATCCAGCTGTACATTTTCCAAGGTTTCCTAGGAAACCTGACAAATTCTCCTAGGAAAAACCTCGGAGTATTGGTTATTTACTATGCGAGGTTACACTGACTATTTACAGACAAAAACTTTTGATACATGTCCAAGGTTTTTATACTCAGATGTCTGAGGTATCCCCGGACATAGTCCAAGGTTTCCTAGGACATGCCATCTGAGGAGTCCCAGGACATACCGTCCAAGGTTTCTTAGGACATCGTCCGGGGTTTTCTAGGACAAATCTGGCAAAAAATGCATCAGATCAACAATTTATAATGAAGCAAATGATTAATACATTAATATATTTTTAATTTTGTTCATATCAAATTAAATTTTCAAAAATATTCAAAATGCCCACCACATTTCTTCAGTGCCAAATTTTACATTTCAATTTGAAATATTCATCTATTTAAATACATACTAATCCCGGAGAGGTATAAGTATTTATTCTTATTGTAAATGGCAAAACAGCATACAAAGATTAAGCTATATATTACATGCCAGAATTATGTATGAAATATATTTTCACTACTTACATGGCTCTGCAGCTGGTCAAAATTCTTATCACAAAGGGCAAAATCCACATGGATTAGAACCAGAATGCAAATGCAACATATACTGAAAAATTATTTATATTCAGCATTCATTTCAATTAGTACACTTCCTTAACTTTTATTGAATGATTATGAACTTGAAGTTTGTAATGACCATGGTCAGGAGCTCAGAGTACTGTATTTCATGACTCATTCTTTTTCTTTTACATTAAAAAAATTATACAGATGTAATTATGACATCCAAGGCAAGAAATATGGGAAATAATAATAATAATTTATTTAGAGATGGTAACTCAGTTGCAGAGCTAATCCACCGTGAGGCTTTTTGTCAGTTATGTACAATATATACAGTATATACAACATGTGAAGAATCAGGCTTGACACTAAATAAGTGATTTTAAATATCAAGTATCAAGCCTGGAACATATGCACAGGCATCTGTGAACACAAACATAAAATATTATCCTGCATTGAGTAATTCAACTGCGAAAAAGATGCAAAATTACAGAAAAGCATCCATTTGAGATGTTAATTGTGAAAAGAATACATGCTAGGAGCCTGCCTTATGTCACTGTTGTACTGCAGACTTGATTTTTGATTAATATACAAACCATGATGCTGTTGTGGTGTCTTGTATTAGTTTTTGTTCCATACAGTGAACACTGTATATAGAAGCTTGCGCAACCTTGCAAACAAAGCTGAACTAAGTTGCATCAGAAGAACTGATATGGCATCGATTGAATTATTCTATACAAGGTCACATACCTCCACTTTTCTAGCTCTTGATGTGCGAAATGTAATATCAAATATTAAAATGAAAATGTTAATATGTGGTGAACATCAATTAAAATGAGATCTTATGGTCACAATAAAAAAGATTGAAGACATTAAATCATTTAATAATATTTAATTAGATGAAAATAATAGCATATGAATGGTATCTGTGTGTGCAAACTCCTTATACTTTTGTCATGTATTGCTTTGGAAATGTTACACAAATTTACTTCCATGTAGAAATCCATTTGGGGAGTGGATGGTGTCAAATAGATTCCCTCACATCTGTCACGATAAACTATTAGGTGAAAACAAGAATGTCATTAGAATTACTCTGAATCACTTCTGCTAAATAAAATCCTCAGAATAAAATTCTGCATCCTCCTCAGCTTCTTGTGTGATTCAGGTATCATCCACTGAAATGGATTACAGGAACATGTACTATGAAATCAGGGAGAAAAAAAACTAGTATTTACCTCGTTGGCAAAAGCATTTCAATTTTAGTTCATTATTCCAAAATTTTTATCAAGTCCAGGAATCATCATTAAATGTTATTCAAGATCCTCCTTTAATAAGCCCTAAATTTTAGTTTTACTATTCATTTTGAAAGGTCTAAGGCACATGTCAGATGAATGGCACTTGTGAGTTTTGAAATAAGTACAATGTCATAACCTCAACTTGTTTTGTTGTGGTTGATCCCATATCATGTAATGGATCAAAAAGATCCACACTTAAGTCAGAAACACAAATTGTTTAGAAATCTACTACATAAGTTTAATCATTTTGTGAAAGAAGTTTGGCTTATTTTGAATCTATTAAGCCCTTACACGGTAAAATAAATTGGCATAGTTATGCTAACCTCACTGTGGCACCATGACAGATAATGCGTGACACTCGCTGTGACCCCTTTTCTACATAAGGCTTGCCAGACTATATATGTATATTCTACACTATGGTATTAGTTGTTGAATGACAATGCAAGAAGATGGAGAATGGATACTTACATAAATTGCAGAATACGACTTCTTTTTGGAATTTCAAAGTCACTAGTAAAACATACTTTTAATGCGCAGAATTTCCAACTCAAACCGCGCCATATTTTTTACTACGATCTGTTTACGTTTCCAAAAAAGACATTATGGCACACAACCAAACGAGGATTAGGAAAAAAGAATTAGGCATTATTTGAAATAATATGGCGGCCGATCAAAACGAAAATATCGGATAAGAAAGGTAAATGAGATTTTACCACTATTTCTACAATGATTTGCGATTATTCCAGTATTAAATATTAGGACTACTCAATTTATTTCATAATATATCAAAAAACCTATTCAAAATTTATAATATTGGGCTAAAATAGAGCCGGGTGAGATTCACACCTGGCTGCTCCAGTAACACACATAGACCCATGTTAGTACCGTGTCCACAAAAGGACTATGGTACTAATATTTGTAATAGTTTTGAACAAGAAAAATCTTATCAAACTGATTACGTACCTTAAGACATTTTGAAATAAAATATTTTCCAACTTCTTTGAGAATTAAAAGAATTAAATATAACCTCTGAACAATTGTTGATTAGATCTGCGAGAGAAAAATACCCTAAGTATAAATGAAATAAGATTCCTAAGCGTGCGTTTCACTTTATCATATCGTAACCCAATTGTCGATAACTGATTTTTCATTGATTTGGCAGGTGTATCAACAAAAAATAATGATCTGCAGTGTTGTCCAATCAGTCTTTGGGTGAAGTAAAGTCATATTTTGACATATTTAAATCATAAAAGTGCAAGAACGCTAACGGCGAGCTAAAGTCACGAAAACTGGCAAAATACGACACAATTTTGAATTTACTCACCGATATTGTAACTCCGTGATTTCAGATTATCTCTCTGATTATAGGATCGGTTACGGCACATATAATGGCTCAGCGGGCAATTAAATTTACTAAATTAACTAGGTAAATTGTAAAATTTCAACCTTGAAAATTGCGCGCGTTGGAACGGGATGCTACAATGGTTGATTGTCTTCTTTGGACTCAAATATGGTAAGTGTATATTTAAATTTCGTACACCA